>CAVMJV010000089.1:600000-998641 GCA_963681835.1 Meloidogyne enterolobii
TCAAACGGTAAAATTAACAGACGGCCAAGAAACCAAAATTATATAAATTCAACGCCATAAGTTCATATAAGTTTTAAAATCCTGAAAAGCAAAGAAGCCAAAATTGTCCATTTTTTTAGATTTTCTAAATAATATAGGTAATAAGGTTTATATTAGGAATATACATAAAAATTATACTTAAAAGAAAATGTTACAAGGTTGGAAATTTTCCAAGGAAACCATTACTGTATCGGCCTCTTAAAAGCATATAAATCCATAACTTCATACCAAGTCCAGTTCTGTGTTTTCTCCTCACTGGGTTTTCTCCTCAGAAGGCTCGGACTCCGAAAAAATCCGGCCGGATCTGGTTCGGCACTGTGTCGTATTAAATACCTTTTTAATCCATCGAAATACAGGTTCTTCAGGTAAATATTCAATTAGTTTATTTTTTAAAAAGCCAGTTAAACCCTTATTTTCCTTTTTTTCTTTCAATTTCTTTTTTTTCCTCAATTTCATTCAAAATCCCTTCAATTTCTACTTCAATCCCTCCAATATTAACAATTCTTTTTGGAATATTTGGAAAGGAAAATTGTCCAAGTGGATGGACATTTATTAAATAATATTTTGATTTTCTTAATAAATCCCACATTTTTGGCATTTCTTCAACTTTAATTAATCTATGGTTGCCTAATAAATTCTTTTCTAAAGCTCTTTTCCTTGCCAACATTAAATATTTTTCTTGATTTTGTTCATAAAATTTAAAATACTCTATTGGGTGCATAAGCTCTAAATAGGAATAAATTGTTTAAGAAGATTTAAAGTAAATTTTTTGGTATTAAAATGCTGTAATTTTATGTTCACTATTCCTTAACTATAAATCTTAGAGAATCGTCAAAAAGTGTGAACATCCCAGTAGATCTATCTCTTGCTAATCTATTTACAGCAATAGACTTATGTATATGAAACATTAACAAATTAGAAATTATCGCCGACTATCTCAATTAACCACAAAATTAATTATACACTTTTTCTGAAGAAATTCTTACCAGGCATTGAATAATTGTGTTTCTGACCAAGAAAATGCAAATGAATGCGAAAAGGAGGTTTTGAACTTGCAGCTATATACCGTATTTTTTGTATTAGAGCCCCATGGGGCTCTATTTTTCAACTATCCTTCAAAGTGGGGCTTTATTACAGCGTGGGGCTCTAATAGAGCGTGGGGCTCTATTTTTCAACCAATTTTTGAAAATATATAAGGGAATTTTCAATTATAATTAAGGCTGTAATATGTATATAGGCAACTGCCTATTTTTTACTCAAATGGTGAAATTTGTCACAAAAATAAATTTCACCATTGTGATATTTCTAAAGTTAATAGTTAGCGTGTACAGTTTGGCACGATTAAGTGGATTTGAGGTGGATTTAAAGCCGAATTTTATTTTGTGGTGGTTCGAATCCTATCGAGCCTTTCGATTACTATATGTATTCTGCTTCAGTCTGCACGGTCACTCCGTGTATATATCTCGGTTTAGTCCCAATTGAAGAATATAGATGTGATTAAGAAGGTATTTGGGGATTAATAAGGATATCGAGTGATTTTGAGAGTATAAATGATTTGGGGATTAATCGGATAGCGGAGGATTTCTGAGATGAATCTGCTGATAACTAGGCTGATCTCGCCAATATTTATGCTTGCCAGTATATAAAAGAATCTCTGATATCTCCTATAACATCCAAATTCCTCTATTGTAGAGGATTTGGAGCAGCTTAAGGTGTTATTTATCCCCAAATATCCTCTTAATCACATATAATATCTAGCATTGGCACAGAACATTAGATAAAAGGAAAAAACAGTATAGTATTAAAAATTAATAATTTATTATACAATAGGTAAATTTTAGAAAATAGGGCTCTATTTCAGCGTGGGGCTCTAATACAGCGTGGGGCTCTATTTTTCAACTATCCTTCAAAGTGGGGCTTTATTACAGCGTGGGGCTCTAATTCAACGTGGGGCTCTAATACAAAAAATACGGTATTTATTTAATCCAATTTCTTCAAAAAGAGGAAATGCCCCTCCTGAATAAGAAAACTCAGCAATTCCTAGAGCAAATTTGTTTGTTGTTCCCATATGTTTAAGCCATTTAAATATGTTTAAGCCTAGAGTATATATGTTTAAGCCCATATGTTTAAGCCTAGAGCTTAAATTAAAAATTTTATTTTAGGCCTATCTGAAAGCCCATAAAATTTACTACAAAATAGTCCGGAAATTAATTCTTCTAAAAAAATATCTGTTTGATGTAAGTCAATTTTACATTAAAAATGCTCAAAATCTTCCAAAATACCCCAAAAATGATAACTTATTCAATTTCCCGGCCTTTATCTCCATGAATATTTTGGCGGAAAATTTTATGTTAAGATATTTTTGTAGAGAATTTTATGGGCTTTCCAATGAGCCTAAAAGAAAATTTTTATATAAGCCCTAGGGGGCTAAAATAATTTTTAAAGTACTGTACCCCCGTTTTCCGTTGATTTTTGAGATTTGAGATCTCGAAAAAAAAAGAAGTTACAGATCTCGTTCTTTTTTCTGTTCTACTCGTCATCGATAGAAATGACCCCAGAAATTTTTGTAAATTTTTTGACCGAACGAAAATTGGGATTTTTAATTTTCTATTGTTTGGCTCTATCTTTTTTTCCACCCGAAAAATGGGGTAGTATTTTTAAAAATTTTTAGTAAAAATTTTGACGGTAAATAATCTTGATATTTATACTCATTTTAAAGAGCATTTAAAGATCTACAATTTTTGTGTTAAAACTTTTTTCCTAAAAGTTAATTGAAAAGAGATAATCGATAAAAACTAATTTAACAGCCTTTGGCTCTATCTTTTTTTCCGGCACTGTATTTATTTAATCCAATTTCTTCAAAAAGAGGAAATGCCCCTGCTGAATAAGAAAACTCAGCAATTCCTAGAGCAAATTTGTTTGTTGTTCCCATATGTTTAAGCCAATCAAAAATTCTTTGTTTTATTCCATAGATTTCGACTTTAGGATTTTCTATTATTGCTTAAAAGAGAGGAATTTTAAAAATTAAATTTCGTTAAAATTTAACAAAATTTCACAAATTACCGGCATCCGATTACCGGCATCCGGTTCCAGCTTTAGGCAAATTCAGATCAAAAATCACTAGCTGTTCCCATTGATTACTCCCCCGTCTTCCGCTTTTTAAAATTCAAAATTATCCATCCCTAGTATACATCCAGATAGTAAATTTAACTATTTTATAGTAAATAACGAATAAAATTGATGAGAGTACAGTCTATTCCCAATAATATACACCTTACAAATTCATGTTAAAAAATTCACACACGCTTCCAGTCCAGTCCTAACAATGTGACACGCTTTAAGCTAACCTTTATATATGCCATACATATAAAATCCTAGCACTTTCAAGGCGTGATGATCGTCTTTTTTATCTTCAACTGTCCAACTACTAGTTTCAGATTTATTTGTACCAAATACTTGTGAATACTCTCGCTCATATTCTATATAAGGTACCTCTATTAATCGAACACCTTTTAAAGGTTTCTTCAAAATTTTATTTTCACTGTATTTAACCACAAGCAAATACTAAAATTCAAAAGTAAAATGTCTGAAATGGGGAATTCGAAAGGAGTTATGTAAACAGGGATGTTTTTCGCATTTATCGATAATAACATTTAACTCCATCCTCGGATATAGTTTAGAGTAGGGTATTACTTTGGTAATTATTTTGGTAATCAGCACCATATCTTTCCTTATAAAATAGTTTTTCGCTAAGAATTATCTCAAAAGTACTTTACTAAAGTTTTCGAGTTGAAATTCAAATTCTATGCAAATTCGACACTCTGTATTAAGAATTACTTTAAAGATAAATTGAAGACCTTGGCTCTTCTCGCCATTATCAAGATAAATTTTTTCACAAATTTTTCTGAGCTTAAAGACCCGTAAGAGTCCCAATCATCACAATAGTCTAATTTATAGAACATGTTATTCATATTTTATATTAAGAATATTTTTAATTTACCACGTCATAATTGCCTTTGTAACAAAGAGCATTTGCAAGGTTTAACTAAAAATTAGAGGTTAAAATAAATATTTTTTTAACTTACGAAAAAATCATAATATTGATAAAAAGCCTCAGCTACTAGCAATACTTTTTTCCATTATTTATTTTAGTTGAGATTTGTTGATTGGATTGGATGCTTGAAGAAGATGAACCTTCCTCGTAATTTTGTTGAGAAAGTAAAGGTGTTTTACTATCTTCTCCTTTAGAGAAGTTCCACATACAATCAACATTGGACAGTAAATAAAAAATAATTAAAAAATAATTAAGCCAGAAAATGGAAAACATTTTCAGCTAAAATTGAAAATTAATTAAATATTTAAATTTAAAAATTTTGAAATAATTTGTTAGTAATTAAGTCTAGTGTTTTCTCCTCATTTTTTGACTTTCGTTTAATAACAATAAAAATACATTTTTTGGAAAAAAATTTCAAAACTTTCAAAAAGTTTTAATGCTCAAGTCTAATAACCTAAATTAAAATTTTTTCTCGACTTCTTTAACTTAAAACATTTTATATTAATTATATGTACTTAATTATTTAATTTAATTATTAATATTTAAAGAAGATTTAATAAAAAATTTTAAAAGTTTTACTCAAATTGAGATTAAAGAAAATAATACTTAATTAAAATAAATAAATAATTTATTTAAATTATTTTATAATTAAGCACTTTAATAAAGCTTAATCAAAATAAATCAAAATACAAAAAAGAAAAGTGCAAAAAATTTAAAGACAGTCTAAAAATAAATTATCAAATAAAAAACCGACAGCAATGATTAAAAGTGCAAGTAAATAAATAAATGTATTTTTATTATGTAATTAAAATATTATGAAATAATTTTTTAAATAAATTTAAATTATTAAAATATTTAAAAATTAAATTTAATCAAAGCCAAAACATCCAAATTACAAAACCGTATAGCGGAAAAGAATGTCCGGAAATGAGTTGATTTGACTTTTAAGTTTTGTTTGGGGATGGCGTTTCCTGGATATCCGGAACCGGTATCCGAACCTAAAATTTCAGCGTTCCTCGTCCATCTCCCTCGCGAGGAATGGAGAAAAATTTACACTGTGTATTCAGTCTTTTTTATATTATGGTTGACATCTTGACAATGATTTAATTTTTACAGCAAAATGACAGTATATTTTAGTTAACCAGATGAAGAAGTTGAATTAACTGATAATAATGATTAAAGAATTGTTTATTTACTAAATGATTAATATTTCTTCAGAAATAATTAAAATAACTTTTTAACTAATTTTATTCAAATTCGAGTTACTTTGTGTTAAAAAAAATCCCCCGGGGAATTCCCTGGTGGTATCTCGCGGAAACCTCCCCGCCACGTTCCCCGTAAACTCAGCCCCAGCAGGTAATATCGAACTCTAGTTTAGTTATGATTTACAAATCTAAGGGCGAGCACATTTGCTCGTATATAAAAAGAAAAAAAAGGAAAAAAAAATTTAAAAAAACAGTCTAAAATTTAAAATAACAAAATAAAAATGCCGACTAATTATGTAACTGTCTAATATTTAAAAATAATAAAGTGCATTTAAATGAATGTATAGGGATTAAATGAATGTATCAATAAATGTATCAGCCGATCCGATTTCCGACGATTTTTGGCTCGTGGATTCCCGATTCACGAAAATCAGGAATTTGATTTTTTGTCAGCGCGATCTTGGAATGTATATTTTGAAATATTATAAAAAAATATGAAATATTTAATTTCTAATTTTTTAGATAGCTACATACATGAAATTGTTAATCATCTAAAATATAACGTCAGATTTAGATTTTACGTACACTAAACTGTTATAATTTAGGTTGACATAAATTTTTCAACCCCATAGGTTTACGTAAAATTGAGTCCCGAATATAATAAAATCTTTCGAGGTTTTTTTTACTTTTCTTCATCGCAAATCTCTCTTTCTCTCATTTTTGTTTCGAATTAACAAATTCCTCTAAAACAACCGAAAACGGTTTAATTCCTCCGACATTTCCAATCTCTTCAAATTTAGTAGGCATTTCAGGGAATGGCTCTTCTTCGTCTTTATCTTCTATAGCTTTCTCAACAATTTCAAGAAACGTTTTAATTTGTCCATTAGGAAATTGGTGGATTACCTCTTTAATTTTGTTGGCGTTTCCAATTAATGTGTCTGAATCAATCTCCTGATTTTCCCTAAAAAGTAAACACTATTAATTGTTTCAAGGAAAAAATTTTGGCAGGCTTAAACAAATTTGTAATTTTCAAAAGTCGAACAATGAAAGCTTGTTCTAATGAATCATTCATCAAGAATGTTTTTAACATCAAAGACATAAAAATAACTACTAACCCGATTAATTCATTAACAGCAAAAGGAAATTCTTGAATAAATTTTGTATGGTCAACAACAGTCCCCACTTTCATATATTTAACAATTCCTGCATTAAACTTTTGTTCAAAAGTGAAGGGAATTAAAATTAATGGAACTCCACGATAAAGAGCCTGTAAAATTAATTAATTAAATTTTATTTAAAATTAGTTGATTTAAAATTTTTAAATATTTTTATTAAATTCCAAATTAAATATTTGTCTAAAAATATAATGGGGAATCTCATGCATATTCTCTCTTTAATTTTTTTTGGAAACTTGGTCTGTACTTATTGTTACCCTTTTTTGGGCTGTTCATGTCTTTCGAAGCTTACAAATGAATGTATAGCAAATAAAGGTAAGATATAAAATCGCCAAAAACGCCATGGCTATATTGAAACAGCGTGTCCCCAAAATGTTCACTGAGAATTTTGGAGGACAACGAGTTGATTTCTTCAATCTTCCTAATTCTAGTATCTAAACCGAAAATTTCGGATATCCGGTCTTTTTCCAGAGATGGATATTCGGATACGTCAACCTCATTTACAAAATGAAATGAATTAGATACCTGATTAAAGCATTTCTGATTGCCGGCAGTGATAAAACCTCGAAGATTTTTCTGTGCTGAAATTTGGGATATAAATAATTGAAAAATTTTAATATAATATTTCTATTTTTTTGGATCATAAAAAGGAATTGATACTAACAAGAATTTAAATACTGGACAAAGTTTAATAAATTTGTAGGTAATTTAAAGCGAGTTATTATTTGAAGAATTTGTAGGCAAAGTAAATGATAGTGTCCGTTTCAACCTTCTATCGTTTCTACTTTTATTGAAGAAAAAATTCTTTAATGTAAACTTACCTAAAAATTTTTGCAGATTTACTTTATTCGTGTAAAAATATATATTGTTATAGGATGGGCCTTCTAATCGCCATGGCGCTGAAAAATTCTTTAGTAGCATTACTAACGAATGAAATCCATCTTTAAGTTGAACAACAAATTTACATTTGTCATATTTTAAGAATGTTTCTACTAATTCATTAAAATATTCTTGTGTAAATCCATTGAAGCTGACACTTTCACCCATATAAAATAAAACAAAGCAATCAGTCTGTAAAAGAAAATTGGAACGTTTTTGTAACTAAAGAGAGAAGACTGGGTCTAACCCTCAGAAGTCCTGATATTTTGTACGCGGACTCCGAAAAAATCCGGGCGGATCTGGTTCGGCACTGTGCCGTATTAAATACCTTTTTAATCCATCGAAATACAGGTTCTTCAGGTAAATATTCAATTAGTTTATTTTTAAAATATCCCGTTAGACTACCCTTATTTTTCTCTTTTTCCTCCAATCTATTTTTTTCCTCAATTTCATTCAAAATTCCTTCAATTTCTACTTCAATACCTCCAATATTAACAATTTTTTTTTGGAATATTTGGAAAGGAAAATTGTCCAAGTGGATGGACATTTATTAAATAATATTTTGATTTTCTTAATAAATCCCACATTTTTGGCATTTCTTCAACTTTAATTAATTTATGGTTCCCCAATAAATTCTCTTCTAAAGCCCTTTTTCTTGCCAAATTTAAATATTCAACTTGATTTTGCTCATAAAATTTAAAATAAACTTGAGGGTGTTTAAGATCTGAATGTGAATAAATTATTTCACTTTGTCGGCAGTGCTTCGCAGCTCATAACAAAATTAGTTCTTGTACTCTACCGCGTACCTGGTACAATGTATGAGCAAAAATAAAAAAAGCTAAATACGGTACGAAGTCCGAGTATGAGCAAAATTAGCTTTTACTTGATCTATTATAAAATTAAAAGAATTATTCACTTCCTTTATAGTCCCAGTGGTTAAGTTTTTGCTATATTCAATAAGCTTTTATTTATGGTTGGGTGTTATTTGCAAAACGGTCAAACCCCTTGATTTTCGTGACTCCAGAGGGTTTTCATAATCTACGGGAAATCCTTCAGTGTCTTACAGCGTAGCGAGTGGATCTTTCAGAAAATTTCATGCCATGCCCCTAAGGCTAAATGTTGTTGCCAAGTTAACAGGTTTTATTTCGTCTCAAGAAAGACCACCGTACTTACCGGATTTGAATCTTTGGATAACTATTTCTGGTTTATTTGGGAGGCACGAGCCAGGTTTAATAACACTAAAGTTTGGCTCTTACCAGAAAATCTCACCAAAGGTAGTGCGAACTTTCGCCTAAAATTTTTCAGTGTGCCTTCAAACTATATCCAAGTAAAGGGTGGGCACCTTGAAAATTTTTGATTATACTTGTTCCTTGTTTAATTCCCTATCATTTAATCTTGTTATCTTCAATTTGAATAGATTCTTACCAGGCATTAAATAATAGCGTTTCAGACCAAGAAAATGCAGATGAATGGGAAAAGGAGGTTTTGAACTTGCAGCTATATATTTATTTAATCCAATTTCTTCAAAAAGAGGAAATGCCCCTCCTGAATAAGAAAACTCAGCAATTCCTAGAGCAAATTTGTTTGTTGTTCCCATATGTTTAAGCCATTTAAAAATTCCTTGTTGTTTTCCGGCGATTGTGACTTGAGGATTTTCTATTATTGCTTAAATGGAAAAATTTAAAAAATTAAAATTTTTCGAACCCCATTAATAAGAGAAGCTGGGCTTTAGCAAAAGGTTAATCGGCAGCTCGGAGCGAACCAGCATTTTCAGTAGAGCGGACTGAGGTCTTATTTACACCACGCTGCCTACTTCATAGCTTTAGGAATTAAATAGCTATATGCTTTAGATAAGGTATAGTTAGAAAATCTTTATGCGATTTCATGACCTGTTATTATTCTTAGGTCCGAAATGGCCGAAATAGGCTTTTTAGCTTTAATAACTCGAAAAGTACGGAACATTCTGCGGTAAAAATCCAAACTTTTAGCCAACCTTTATATATGCCATACATATAAAATCCTAACAATTTCAAGTGATATTGCTCATTATTATTATCTTCAACTGTCCAATTATTCTCAGATTTATTTGCATTGAATATTTGTAAATATTCTTCATCATTTATATAAGGCACTTCTATCAATCTAACATCTTTTAAAGGTTCACTCGAAATGCCATTTTTTTGAAAATTAACCACAAGCAAATACTTAAGATTCACAAATTTAAATATTTGAAATTGGGAGTTGTGAGGGTAGTTTTGTGACAGTAATCTTTTACAAAATTCAATGACATCCTCTGATATAAGGGCAGCGCATAACTTATCCCCTCGTTAATAATTTCGGTAATCAACGTTAAAATTTTGTACATATAAAAACTAGTAAAATTAGGTCAAAAATAAAAAAATTCATAACTTAAATTTTCGAAAGAAATTCGAATTTAACAGTTTTTACAAGATTTATTAACAATGTTAGTGCGCAATATTTTGCTGGAAAATGTGTGGAGAATAGGGAGAGAGGTCTATCTTGAATCTGTATAAATCCTTAAAATTTGTATTATAAGATTTTGTTGAAATTAAGACTCGAGAGTGGCTTCAGAGTCCAAAAGCTTTAATGCAAGTCAATCCGATCGAGTCGACTTTTAGGAAATATGGTATTCAGTTTTATATTATTATCAGTATTTTATGTTACCACGTCATAATGGCCTTTGTAACATAGAACATTAGCCAGATTTAACTAAAAATTAATTGTTGAAATAAGTATTCTTTTAACTTTTAGCTTACAAAAAAATTGTAATGCGGGTAAAATGAGTCAGCTATAAGCAAAATTTTTTTCCCATTATTTGTTTTGGTTGGAATTTGTTGATTGGATTGAATACTACTTGAGGATGATGATGAACCTTCATCATAATTTTGTTGAGAAGGTAAAGAGGGCTTACTACTTTCCCCTTTAAAGAATTTTTTCATGCAATCAACATTGGAATTTGACAGAAAATAAAAAATAATTAAAAGAAAATTAAGCCAGAAAATGGAAAACATTTTCAGCTAAAAAATTAAGAATTAATTAAATATTAAAATCCAAACATAATTTGTCTAGCTTGTTCTCATTTTTCCTTTCGTTTAATATACTACATAATGATGTGAAAATTTAATGTTCTTTAATGAAAACAATTTCGGAAATCGAAATAGAAATCGTCGGAAATTAAATTTCCGACCGACCTTGTTATGGGCAGGGTTCGGAATTGTGAGGATTTTTCCTTATTTTGTGGTATTTTGATAGGTCGATGAGGATTATTCTTAAAAATGTGGATTTGCGGTCACTCAAAAATTTCTTTCAATTTTAGGAAAAATATTTCTTTCAAAAATTAAAAATTTTTCTTAATTAATATTTTTCAGTAGAGAAATTGGAATAACTTAGAGAATTGGAATAACTTTATTTATTTATTTATTTTTTACATAAACACTTTTTACAATAAATAAAAATACAAAAAAAGGAAAAAAAATAATTAAAAAAAGTCTAAAAATAAAAGAAAAAATATAAATGCCGACAAAATGTCTAAAATTAAAAAAATAATAAAGTGATAAAAATAATAAAGTGCAATTAAATGAATGTATATTTTGAAATATAATTTTATTAAAAATCCTCCACTCCCTCCTTTCCTTCTCTCCCCTCCATCCTTCACTCACTCATAATTATTTAAAATGCCCTTTAACTAATTATCGATAAAACGTGGAATTTAATAAATCTAAATTAAATATAGGCGAGATAGAGAGAATAGCTAATATAGAATTGATAAGTCTAAAGAGCAACATTTACTAAATCAACACTCAAACAAACAATTGCAATCGGTGCTGGGTATTTGCCATTTGTTGGCTCCGGCTTCGGGCTCCGGGCTTTTAACATCTTGGCTCCGGCTCCAAAATCTTGGCTCCTGGCTCCGAAGCTTGCTCCCGGAGCCATACCCAGCACTGATTGTATTAATTAACAAGAAACATTTAGAAAAACATAAAAAGAATACAAATTATGTACACAAAACGTTTTTGGCTAAAATGTTGAAAATTCTTTTTAAAATTAAAATATCGGAAAGAAAAAAATTATTAATAAAAGTCAAAGTTATAAATTAAGTGATTAGTTTTCTAACATTTAAGTCATCATAAAATTCAAAAAAAATTTACGATATTTATCGCATTTATTATAACTCATAACTAGGGACTAACAAATTCCTTTGACTCTCAAAACCTAAAATAAGTATATGCTACCTTCGTATCTATTTCAGTATATGTTTAGAAGATACCATGCAAACAGCAAAATCATTCAACATTTGATGGAAGAAATTAGAACGCAATATCAACTATGAAAAATTACTTTCTACATATCATATTAAACTAAAAATTTTATTATTTTTTTTTTAATTTGCTCGTTGTCCCACGAGAAAGAAACATAATAAAATATTTAATTTCCATTAATACAATTAAAAAATGTTTACAAAATTTTGGGACGCATATATACTTTCATGGGACGCATATACTAGAGCCAATACTATTAAAAATGAATCATTTACCTATTTATTTATTTACTTTTTACACAAATACTTTCGTCAATAAATAAAAATACAAAGAAAAAAAAATTAAAAAAGTCTAAAAATTAAAAAAAATAAAAATGCTGACTAACTGTCTAATATTTAAAAATAATAAAGTTCAATTTAATTTAGCTCTAGGTGGTTTAAATATTTTTTGAAGTACTGTACCCCCGATTTCCCGTTGATTTCTGGGATTTGAGATCTCAATGAAGAAAGGAGTTACAGACTTTGTTCTTTTTACTTTTCTACACTATATCGATGGAAATGTCCACAGGAATTTTTGTAGAATTTTTGGAACATTGTAAATCGAAAAATGTTAAGGTGTTTTATAATTTTGTTACACACCATAAATGAATATTATTAAAAAATATGAATAATTTCTAATTTTTTTAAATATCTAAACACATCAAATTTAAATAAATTTTTCAACCCTATGGGTGTATGTAAAATTGAGTCACAATTATAAAAAATCTCTCAAGTTTTTTAAATTCTTTTCAACGAAAATCTCTCTCTTTCTCTCATTTTTGTTTCGAATTAATAAACTCATTTAAAACAACCGAAAACGGTTTAATTCTTCCGACATGCCCAATTTCTTCAAATTTAGTAGGCATTTCAGGAAATTGCGCTTCTTCATCTTTATCTTCTATAGCTTTCTCAACAGTTTCAAGAAACGTTTTAATTTGTCCATTAGGAAATTGGTCGATTGCCCCTTTAATTTTGTTGGCATTTTCAGTAAAAGTGTTTGGATTAGAAGACACTTGATTTTCACTGAAAATAATTTCTATTATTTATTTAAAAAATATTTTGATATAAAGTGCTGTTCAAAATTATAAGCGCGCTTGAAAAAATTGTATAACTCGGGACTTAGTTATCCAAATATTATCAATATTGAATTAAAATACTAAAACGTATTAGCAGGCTGAACCAAATTTACAATTTTCAGAAGTCGAAACATTGAAACCTTGTTCTTCTGCATCCTTCATCAAGAAAGTTTTTAACGTTAAAGACATAATATGTACATAACTACTAACCCTATTAATTTTTTAACAGCAAGAGGAAATTCTTGAACAAATTTTGTATGATTAACAGTAATTCCCAATCTCATATATTTAACAATTCCTGCATTAAACTTTTGTTCAAAAGTGAAGGGAATTAAAATTAATGGAACTCCAACATAAAGAGCCTGTAAAATTAATTAATTAAATTTTATTTAAAATTATTTATAAGTTAAAATCTAAATATTTCTTTGCGGAAATGTAGGGTGCCAACCGGATATTTGCCACTATAATTAATAAATTCTGAATGTTACATCAGGGTGGCCAATTCTTAAACAGATCAGCAGCTCCACAAAATTGTCAGATTATCAAATAAATGTATCGGATATAAAACAAATTAAAGATACTTAAGTATTTAAACACATTTGCAGAACAAAATGTCTTTCTGCGAGTTATCTGGCCATGCCCATATTAGGGTGTAATTATATACCTGATTAAAGCATTTCTGATCACCAGCAGTGATAAACCCACGAAGATTTTTCTGTGCTGAAATTTTTGATAAAATTGGAAAATTCTATATTTCCCCGATCATAAAGATTAAAAATTGGAAATTTAAATATTGAAAAGTATGATTATGAACTTAGAAGAAAGAGTTAATATATCTAGGTAAAGTTAAGTAGGCACCCAAACCAATACGGAATACCGATAAATACCGAAAAATACGGCCGTAGTACGGTACGGTCCGATCTCTAGAATATTGTAAGATTGAAACGAGACGCTAAAGTCTCGTTTTTCCTATCGTTTTTTCTTTTAGAAAGAAAATATTCTTTACCGAAAATTTACCTAAGAATTTTTGTAGATTTATCCCCTTTATGTAAAAATATATATTTTTATGAACATTTGAATCTAATCGCAATGCTATTAAAGGATCCTTTTGTAGAATTTCTAATACATGAATTCCTTCCCTAAGTTGAACAACAAATTTACATTTATCATATTTTACAAATGTTTCTATTAATCTAATAAAATATTCCTTTGAAAATCCTTTAAAGGTAACGAGTTCACCCATATAAAATAAAACAAAGCAATCAGTCTGTAAAATAAAATTGGAAATTTAAATTTAAAGATAAAAATTAAATTAAAAATAATTTAATTAAACAGAGAATTTTTATTTAATAGACTGAAATTATGTAGTTAAAATGAACTTCATTCATAAGCTAAGCTATTGAATTAATTTTACGAATTCAATATTAAATTTGGAGTGTAATGGAGTTGCTATACACCCCTCCGCATAGCTATACAGCTACACTATTTTTCTAGATTTTTCCAGGTTAAATATGAATTTGGAAATTAATGCATTTAAATATAATAAACATGCTGCAAATATCAGTTATTATCCGCTTTACCTGACAAAATTATCTCGACATAACTATACAATCACTTGTATTTTCGACCTTAGGGATGTTCGCAAAAATCTACAAAAATCCCTGTAAACATATCTATGGACATCTATAAAAAATACAAAAGAAACGAAGTTCCGAAAATAGCCCGGCTAGTCCTCTATTTCCTTCATCTGTTCCGGCTCGCCTATATTGTATTTTCTAATTTTGATAAAGTATTATTCTTGAGTTCGTTGAAATTAGAAAATCTTGGGAAAACCCTGGACATAACAAAATTATTAAATACCTTTTTAATCCACTCAAATACAGGGTCTTCAAAGAAATGTTCCTTTACTTTATTTTTTAAAAAGCCGGTTAACCACTTATTTTTCTCTTTTTCTTCCAATCTCTTTTCTTCCTCAATTTCATTCAAAATTCCTTCAATTTCTACTTCAATCCCTCCAATATTAACAATTCTTTTTGGAATATTTGGAAAGGGAAATTGTCCAAGTGGATGGACATTTATTAAATAATATTTTGATTTTCTTAATAAATCCCACATTTTTGGCATTTCTTCAACTTTAATTAATTCATGGTTTCCTAATAAATTCTTTTCCAAAGCCCTTTTCCTTGCCAACATTAAATATTTTTCTTGATTTTGTTTATAAAATGTATAATAAACTTGTGGATTCATTAACTCTAAATGTGAGTAAATTATTTTAAAGAAAATAGAAAATTTTCGTACACAAATGCTTAATAAGCTTTAAATTTGTCGGCACTTAAATTAAATTCGAAATCATATTTTATTTAAAAAATTCAAAACTCAGCGGTTCAGCTCCAGTAACCGCAAAAGTTGGAACAGCTAAAGAAAGGTTTTTGGAATCCGATAAACCACTGTTGTCGTTATACTGTTTTCTATATCTCAATTATGTACAAATCACAAAAATGCATACCAGGCATTAAATAATAGCGTTCCTGTCCAAGAAAATGCAAATGGATGAGAAGAGCAATTTTTGGAGTTGCAGCTATATATTTATTTAATCCAATCTCTGCAAAGAGAGGAAATGCTCCTGCAGTAATAGAAAACTCAGCAATTCCCAGTGCAAATTGTTGCCCCATAAGTTTAAGCCAATCAAAAATTCTTTGTTGTATTCCATAGATTTCGACTTTAGGATTTTCTATTATTGCTTAAAAGAGAGGAATTTTAAAGACTTTTCAATCTCTAGGTTAGAAATTTTTGGTCTTCCGATTCCAAATATTGGTAAATTCAGACTGTTCCGATTACAGTTACGTTTATTGAGGTTTCAATTCCATATAGGTATATAATACCCCTAATACCAAATGGTTTTTGGCCATAAAATGATGAAACTAAAATGACACCCTCAAGTAATAAATCCCCTCTTTAACTTTTTAGTTAACCTTTATATATGCCATACATATAAAATCCTAGCAACTTTAAAGCGTGATGGTCGTCTTTTTTATCTTCAACTGTCCAATTAGTTTCTAATTTTTTGGCTGTAAACCCTTGTGAATACTCTCCATCTCCTGTATAAGGTACTTCTATAAATCGAACACCTTCTAAAG
The DNA here is from genome assembly GCA_963681835.1 of Meloidogyne enterolobii. Lineage (NCBI taxonomy): Eukaryota > Metazoa > Nematoda > Chromadorea > Rhabditida > Meloidogynidae > Meloidogyne > Meloidogyne enterolobii. The sequence goes on from CAVMJV010000089.1 coordinate 615,884, forward strand.
GTTTATTTAAAATGTCCTTTCCTTTGAAGTTAACAACAATCAAATACTAAAATTTTAAAAATTAAAATGTCTGAAATAGAGTGAGGTGATAGGGGAATGTTTTTTAGAGTAATCTTGCTTGAATTATCTCAAACATTTAATCTTCACCTAATTTCTCTCCGGATAGAAGAATAGAGGAAAGTAAAATTCACCAATCTATCGCGATGTTAGTTATGCGCCTTTGGCGAATAATTAAAAAAATTTCTTTAATTTTCTGAAATAAAGGAAATCAACTGCTCTAAAAAGGCCATCTAATGTCTGAAATTGAGAGGTGATAGGGATGTTTCTAAGAGTAATCTTCCCCGAATTATGCACAGATATTTAATCTTTAAATTAACACCAGATAAAAGAATAATTTTAAAAAATTTTCCTTTGTTTTCTGAAAATCTCACTACCCGATTTTTCAACAGATAAATGATTAATATAATACAAGATTTGGCTAAATGTCAGAAAATACTTTTATTATAAACATATTTCTAATTTACCACATCATATTTGCCGTTGTAATATAAAACATTAGCCAGATTTAACTAAAAAATTCGGCTGAGATAAATATTCTATTGACTTTTAACTTACAAAGAAATTGTAATGGGTGTAAAATGCATCAGTTACCAGCAATATTTTCTTCCCATTATTTGCTTTGGTTGGGATTTGTTGATTGGATTGAATGCTTGAAGATGATGAAGCTTCATCATAATTTTGTTGAGAAAGTAGAGGGGTTTTACTACTTTCTCCTTTAAAGGAACTCCACATACAATCAACATTTGAAGGTAACAGAAAATAAAAAATAATTAAAAAATAATTAAGCCAAAAAATGGAAAACATTTTCAGCTAAAAATTGAAAATTAATTATATATTTAAATTCGAAAATTTTTAAATAAGTTGTTAGTAATAGTATCTTTTGAATGGACGTATAAACTAGACCAGTTCCAAAATTTTTTCGGAAAAAATATTAAAACTTCAAAAATTAACATGTCTACAACAAAAGGAGTTAAAATCAAAGAATAATAATTTTAATTTAGCAGACTTTGATTTAATTTAATGCTTTAAAAAACTTAAATTAATTTAATTTTCATAGAAATTGTCTACTGATTTACCTAAAATAAAAATATTATTTCGACAACATTTATGGACTATTGAATTAAAACATTTTATATTAATTTTATTTAATTAATTATTTAATTTAATTATTAATATTCTAAGAAGATTTAATAAATAAAAAAAATTTTTAAAGTTTTAATTAAATTAAGATTAAAGAAAATAATTCTTAATTAAAATATATAAGCCAATATATGTAAGCCAGTAAATAAATAATTTATTTAAATTATTTTTTAATTAAGCACTTTAAGAAGCTCAATAAATCAAAATACAAAAAAGAAAAGTGTAAACAAATTTAAAGACAGTCTAAAAATAAATTATCAAAGTAAAAAACCGACACCAATTTTTAAAAGTGCAAGTAAATAAATAAATATATTTTTATTATGTAATTAAAATATAATGAAATAATTTTTTAAATAAATTTAAATTATTAAAATATTTAAAAATTAAGTTTATTTAATAAATAAAGGTATTTATCAAAATGTATATTTATGTAAAACGCAATATAAGGAAACTTATTAAAAAGTAACCCCTCTCCTACATACCGTATTTACTCGATTAATTCCCCACCCGTGAATAATTCCCCACCCTCTATTAATTCCATGCCACGGATGGGCTGAAAAAATAATTCCTCGGTGGAATTAATCGAGTAAATACGGTATGTAACTTTTATTTCAAAAATCACCAGTATCCTCAATTCGGTATTTTTGAAATTTTTAATATTTAGTGCCGCATTATTAGAGAATCAATGACAAATTTTAAATAGTATCGCGATAGCCAAGACTAACTGTCCATGGATTTTGAATGTAGTATAGAGACAACTGGTAATATAAGTTTAAAAGTCCAAAAGATACCCTGAAAAATCTATTAAGCTAATTTTTAGGAAAATACTAGAATTGTATTTTATCATTCAGCTGACCGACTGACAAATTTAAAAATTAAATAGCTAACAATACTATTTTATGCCAATCCATTTATGCCAAAAACTTGTGTTACAATGTAAATTTTAAAAAATTTTCGAATTTAAAATTAAATTTTCCAAAATTAAAGAAAGAAAGAAAAAGTCCTATCAAAAATTTGTCGATTTCTGGTTTTTATCTATTTTCTTTCTCTTTTTTATAACAACAATTAGAAATTTTGTGTCTTGACACAAAAACTTCTTTTAAAATTAAAATAATTTGTGTTTTTGTATATGTTATACACAATGGATTTAAAAAATTAAAAAAAAAATTAAACTGAGTGCCAGCCGAATTTGATCTGCTATAACATTTTATGTCATTCGATAGCCCACGACAAGCTGTATATTTTTTAATAGAACAGATCAGGTATGATCACTGATTAAAAAGTTAAAACCGATAAGTCCAAATATTTGATGTTTTCCACATTTGTTGGGTTATAACTTTAATCAGTGATCAGATCTGATCTATCCTATTAGAAAAAATACCGCTTATCGAGGCTTTCGAATGATTTAAAATTCAATTGTATTGGATTAAGTATCAAAAAGTTATAGCCGATCAAATTCGGCTGGCACTCAGTTTGTAGTCGAATAACGGAAAAGTACCAAAATATCGTTTGCAAATTAAGACTAAAATAGTAACGAGTTATGAGAAAAGAGAAAACGACCTGTATACAGACTCGGTATCGGGTCTAGGAAAAACGGCATCTGTAGTATCTGGCATCGGTTTTAAAAAAGGTGGGATAATCTGATTCCGATATAAATAAATTTTCGTCCATAATTTATGCAAACGATACTTTTTTGTATATTTTACAATCTACTGAAATTGTTAATCAGCTAAAATATAATATCGGGTTTAGACGTTACATACTTGGGTGTTCACATCGGGAGGGAGAGAGGATCAGGGGTCGGATGAAAATTTCGGTTATGCAAAGCCATGAGGAAAATTTTCTAAAGGGAATTTTCGTGAATTACAGTAATTTCTTGTATTTGATAAGATATAGATATTAAATTCCTATCATTGAAAAATTATAACTTCAAAAAATATTTTTTGCACTATATAAAAATTAAGGGGAGATTACGGGGAAATTCTTATACCAGAGGTAATCTGGGTCGGGAAATTTTCAAAAGACAACCCATCTCCGACTTTTTGGGGAATTTAGCTCTAGAAAAAAATTTTAGGGGATTTAGCCCTATACACTCAAAAAATGTAAAATTTGGGCTTATGTATTGTATCCAACAATAGATACACTTGAATGTACTATATATGTACATTTTTAATTCCATGAGTTTGCACAAATCGGGTTCCTCTTACAATTAAATCGTTAAATTCTTTCACTTTACTTCATCGAAAATTCCTCTCTCATTTTTCTTTCGAATTAACGAATTCTTCTAAAACAACCGAAAACGGCTTGTTCCCAAAATATAGTAGAGAGTCTTCTTCAAAATTACGCATTTCGGGAAATGGCTCCTCTTTTTCTTTATCTTCTATAGCTTTCTCAACAACTTCAAGAAACGTTTTAGTTTGTCCATTGGGAAATTTTTCGATTGCCTCTTTAATTTTGTTAGCATTTTCAACCAGTATGTTTGTTGGATAATGATCTTCTCTAAAATATTTTAATTACTACATTAAAATTTATTAAATATTCAAAGGAGTCCGTACAGTGATCCCTGATTCTCCCTTTCCACTAATATTTTCCTTTTTTAACTCATGGCATTCAATCAGTCATAATTCAAAACGGTATAACTTATTGTATACAATGTTCATACCGTGGAAAAATTCGTTGGATTACAAACTAGTCATCGGAAGTTCCGGTTCCGGAAGTTCCGGTGTTTTTTTGGTTCCGGTTCTGGGAACCGGAACTCAAATTGGTTCCGGTTCCGGCTTACAATTCGGTTCCGGGCAAACCTGAACTTTCTTACACCCCTAAGGATCAGCTTTTTTTATAGAAATATGGGTTGTCCTTGCAATATCTCCCCGGTTGGACTTGCAATATTTTCTAAATTTTCGCCTGCGGTGCCAGAAAAGGGTCAAATCTGGCTTCTAGTCTTCTAGTGATATCGAGGGATTGATTCTTAAAACTCGTTTGACTAAAAACAGGTTGATTTTTTCACTTATGGCCTCTGAAATTTTCAAAATTTTTGCCTGCGGCGCTAAAAGAATTTTTCGGCCTTCCAAAATACAAATTAATATCAAAAATTATCGCATACAAATTTGTTAGCAAAATTTTTTTAAAAGTTCCGATTCCGGCCGGAACTTTGAAATGTTCCGGTTCCGGGAACCGGAACACAAATTGGATCCGGTTCCGGTCAAAATTTCGGTTCCGGTGAAACCCTATTACAAACCTCATTAGTATATTAAAGGCTTTAGGAAATTCTTGAACAAATTTTGTATGATCAACAACAATCCCCACTTTCATATATTTTGCAATTTCGGCATTAAACTTTTGTTTGAAAGTGAAGGGAATTAAAATTAAAGGAACACCAGCATAGAGAGCCTGTAAATTTAATTAAATTAAAATAATAATTATTTTAAAATCTCAGAAAGATATACATAGAAGCTTTAGGCAATTTTAAAAAGGATAAATCTGGCTACAAAATGAGATCAAAATTAAACACATATGTATAGAAATTAAATGAGTTTATAATGCCAGAAAATGAAGTAATTAGATACCTGATTAAAGCATTTCTGATCACCAGCAGTGATAAAACCGCGAAGATTTTTATGTGCTAAAATTTATGATAAAATTAGAAAATTCTATATTTTTCCGATCATAAAAATTGGAAATTTAAATATTGACAAGTGTAAGGAAGAGAAAGACTAGGCGGGGGTTTAAGATCTATTAAAAGAGAAAGCAGCGTCCCGGTGTCTCAGTCGGTAGAGCACCTGTACGAGGTAAGCGAACTGCCAGGAGGTCGCAGGATCAAAGCCTGCCAGGGTTTAAACTTTTATCTCGCTCTTACTCAAGTATGACTAGTAACTTCGAAAAAAGAGTTAATAAATTTAGGCGAAGGGCGAAGTTAAGTAGGCACAACAATAAACACTCGCAAAATTCTTTAATGAAAATTTTACCCAATAATTTCTGTAGATTTACTTCTTTTACAAAATAAAAATATATATTTTTATAAACATTTGGATCTATTCGCCACGGGAATAAAGGATCTTTTTTAAGCATTGGAAATTCAAATCCGATTCTGAGTTGAACAACAAATTTACATTTGTCATATTTTACAAATGTCTCTACTAATTTATTAAAATATTCGTCTGTAAATCCTTTGAAGGAATGGCCTTTAGTGATATAAAATAGAACAAAGCAATCAGTCTATAAAATAAAATTGGAAATTTAATAATAAAAAAATTCATTGGAAAAATTAATCAAATTTTACTTATCCAATATTAAATTATTACCTTTTTAATCCACTCAAATACAGGGTCGTCAAAGACAAATTCCTTTACTTTATTTTTTAAAAAGCCTGTTAAACCCTTATTTTCCATTTTCTCTTTCAATTTCTTTTCTTCCTTAATTTCATTCAAAATTCCTTCTATTTCTACTTCAATACCTCCAATATTAACAATTCTTTTTGGAATATTTGGAAAGGGAAATTGTCCAAGTGGATGGACATTTATTAAATAATATTTTGATTTTCTTAATAAATCCCACATTTTTGGCATTTCTTCAACTTTAATTAATTCATGGTTTCCTAATAAATTCTTTTCCAAAGCCCTTTTCCTTGCCAAATTTAAATATTTTTCTTGATTTTGTTTATAAAATGTATAATAAACTTGTGGGTGTTTAAGCTCTAAATAAACAATAAAATATTAAATCAACCCTATTCCAAATTTAAAAAGTATTTTTTGAGTTTAATACTCCGCGGTTCCAACTCCAAGAATTTTCAAAAAGTTTGACAAACCAAAATAGTAACCCTTGAAAAATAAGACTCGACGTGCTTTAACAAGATGTTAAAGCTCTCGTTGTGCTTTAACATCTTTGTGTGCTTAATCTATCCAAAGAAACTCTAATAATCATGTAAATTGTCTCTAATTTCAAAATTACTTCACATCTTTTCTTTAGAAAATACATACCAGGGTTTAAATAATAGAGTTCCTGCCCAAAAAAATGCAAATAAATAGGAAAAGGAATTGTTGAAGTTGCAGCTATATATTTCTTTAATCCAATTTCTTCAAAAAGAGGAAATGCTCCTCCAGATAAAGAAAACTCAGCAATTCCCAGTGCAAATTGTTGCCCCATAAGTTTAAGCCAATCAAAAATTTTTTGTTGTATTCCATAGATTTTGACTTTAGGATTTTCTATTATTGCTTAAAAGGGAAGAATTTAAAAAATAATTAAATTTTGCCTCCATGTACACAATAATTCATAGTTAGAAAATTTTATTTTAATTTAGTTTCATTGACTTTAATGATATTTTGTAAATATTATTTAATATACATTACAACAAGACTACAAAAATTTTCAGAACAATCCGACAACGGGATGATAGAGAAACTCAAAAAATTCTAGGGGGGTTATAATTTCTTAACACACTGTATATAATACCGTTACCAAATGGTCATAGGCAATGTTGGGTATTCAACGTTTTATTTCCAAACTCAGCTCCGGTTCTGACCTATTAATTTTAACTCCCCTTCTAAGTACATAGACACCTTTGAAATCCTCATCAAAATTAATTTCTTAACTTGCCTTTATATGAGAAGTACATATAAAATCCTAGCAATTTTATGAGGTGATCATCATCTTTTTTATCTTCAGATGTCCAATTACTAATTTCAAATTCACCTTTATTATGCACCTGTGAATATTCCTTATCCTCTATATAAGTTACTTCTATCAAGTGAACTTTTTCTAAAGGTTTCTTTAAAATGACATTTCCTTCGAATTTAACCACAAGCAAATACTAAAATTCATGTTTGAAATGGAAAAATTAAAAAAAAAATTGTTTGAATTTACCACGTCATATTTGCCGTTGTAGCATAGAACATTAGCAATGTTCAACTAAAAATTAATTGTGAACTAAATTTTCTGTTAACACTATATTATAACTAAAAATCTCGATTCTCGAAACATTTTAAAAATCAATTTTAAGATAAGTGAGATGCATATTTATTAAAGATTAAGAGCCCGAGTAACCTGATAACTAGGGCTCGGATTTATATTGAAATAAAATCGCAAAATATGGCCATAAAATATTGAAATAAGTGGGCAAAATATTGACAAAAAATGCCAAAAATTAGTGAAATATTGAAATAAATTATCGTTTATTCACTAGAAAACCCCCAAAAATGTTGAAATTTAATTGAAATTTAACGAAAAAATGAATCACGTTTTTAAAATTGCACAATAGCCCGACGAATTGAGTAATTTTACGCTCTTGGACATTTTACGATTGACAAAATGAGGTTGGGACATTTAGCTGTTTTGCTCAATGTGCCATTTTTGAGGTTTTGCCCAACAAATTTTGAGGTTTTTGTTAATTGAGAATTTTTTGTCCTGTTACGAAGAATGTCTAGGCAATAAATAGTGGGAAGGCAACGGTACTGTGGTGAATAATAGGCCATAATATCCCCTTTTCAGCGCCGCAGGCGAAAATTTTGAGATTTTTGGTTGTCAGGCGGCCAGATTTATTCACTTTTTTCCTAAAATTTATGAAAAATCCCTAAATTTTGGTAAAAATATCCAAAAATATTGAAATAGTTTGAAAAATGTGCCAAATATTGAAATAACTGGAAAATTGGCAAAATATTGAAATATATTGAAATGTAAATTCGTTCAAAATCATAATATCGAAAAACTAATGGCATATTTAAGCTTCTCTCGCCATAATATATTAAGGAAAAAAAATATATTTCAATACAAATCCGAGCCCTACTGATAACATCTTAATCCACCCAAATCCTCTTAAACAATATCCCTCTAATTCCTATATCCTCAGATGTTTCAATGACTCTTGGTTCCTTCATATCCCTTGATATAATCCGACTGTCTTCAGTTATAAGAATCCATAATGTTAACTGTGCGGGGTACTTTATGGATATGTCACCCCCCCCCTATTTTGAGTATCAGAGTTTTCCTTAAACGAAGAAAATGGTCAGAGATTATTTTCTTCTCCGTGTCAATCATTTTTTTCTTTTTCAAGTATTTTGCTTTTTTATTTTGCCTTTTCACATTTTTGTACTTACATTTCACTCATTTCGTTTCTACATTTACCACATTTCACTTATTTTGCTTGAAGAAAGAAAAATGTTGACATGGAGAAGAAAATAATCTCTGACCATTTTCTTCGTTTAAGGAAAACTCTGAGACTCAAAATAGGAGGGGGGGTGACATATCCATAAAGTACCCTGTGCGGACTCAAATGAAAAGTGTAATTTGTTTTTTTAGCCCCAAAAGTAAAAAAGTTTTGAGTTTATAAAACAACGTTGTGGAACATAAAATGAACATTTTAAAAATAATTTAGAATATAATTTTCGAAAATATCGAAACATTTCTTATAAGAATTGAGATTATCTCGAAAAATATTGATATCAATAACTGAGGCTTTTGTTCGAGATCTTACTTCGGTAATGTATCTATTGTTAACTTACGAAGAAATCGTAATGCGGGTAAATTACATCAGTTACCAGCAATATCTTCTTTCCATTATTTGCTTTGGGTGGGATTTGTTGATTGGATTGAATACTCGAAGAGGATGAGCCTTCATCATAATTTTGTTGAGAAAGTAAAGGTGTTTTACTATCTCCTTTATGAAAGTTCCACATACAATCAACATTGGAAGGTAGCAGAATATAAAAAAAAATTAAAAAACAATTAAGCCAGAAAATGGAAAACATTTTCAGCTAAAAATTAAAAATTAATTAAATATTTAAATTAAAACATTGTAAAATGATTTGTTAGTAATAGCCGAGCTTATTATCATTTTTCCTTTCGTTTAAGTAATATTGAAAAAATTTCAATGTTCCTTAATCAAAATTAATGGTATAAGATTTGTCGGAAATTAAAATTCGAGTTCGAACTCTGGTTATGGGTTTTATATAGAGTTGGCCGGTATCGGGATCCCGACCGGTATCGGGCGGTATTATACCGGTTTTTTTGAATCCCGATACCGATTTTTTTGATACCGACACCGAAAGACAAATCCCGATACCGTTTTTGCTGATACCGAAACCGAGGCCGGTATCGGTATCGGTATCGGGATTAGCGTCGGATACCGACAAAATACCGATTTTGTAAATATTTTTTAACACCCCTAAGAATTGATTTCTCATTTTTTATATGGACGAAATTAGCCGCATGGCCTTCTAAAATTCTCAAAATTTTCGCCTGCGGCGCTGAAAATGGAAGAAATCTGGCTTCTTTGTCTTCAAAAATTTTCAAAATTTTCGCCTGCGGCGCTGAAAAAGTGAATTTTTTGACCTACGGCCTTCTATAATTCTCAAAAATTTCGCCTGCGGCGCTAATAAAGGAACAACTCTGGCCTATTGACTTTACAAAAATCTTAAAATTCCGCCTGCGGCGCTGAAATGGGAAAAAACTAGGCTTCTTGTCCACAAAATTTTCGGAATTTTCGATTTTGGCGCCTCCAGTGAATAAAATTTTGGCTTAAAAATTAAGTAGTGTTTATTAATGAAACACAGTTGTTTTGTTAACGAACGAAGCCTAATTTAAAAAAATGTTTTATGCAAGTCTGGTCCCCATATTGAGGGATATCATTCGATTATCGGGGGTATCCCTAGTACTCCCAAAAAGTCTACCGATATCCCTCCTAATCACCAAAGTTGATTTGAGGTATAAAGTTGAAGTTGGAGTATAACCGTGGATGAAGATGATATCGGAGGATTAAATGGATATCGGTGGATCTGGAAGGTCTTCTTCTGTTCCTGAGATGTTTTTGTCTCGTGAATAGCTTTATAGTGATAATTTATCATTTTACTACTGATTAAAACCTTTTTAAAATGAAGAATGAATTTATTTATTAATGAATTTAGTTATTTTTTTCATATTAAAATTTTTTTAGGAAATACCGATACCGATTTTTAAATCCCAATCACGAGTCGGTATCGGTACCGGTATCGGTATCATTAACTCAAATCCCGATACCGGTTTCGGCCAATACCGATCCCGAGGTCGGTATCGGTATCGGGATCGGTATCATCATTCCAAAATACCGATAACGGATTTAGGTCGGGATCCGATACCGGCCAACTCTAGTTTTATACTTCAAGAATTGGACCTGTGCTAATTTCTAGTTCTTTATTACCTTTTTTGTCCGTTTTACATCAATTTAGTAAAATAATATTTCAATAGAAAAACCCAAAACAGGTATCTATATTTGGTAATTACCTTGAATAGAAACCTTGGGTAATTATTGTAGGGATAGGGATAATTAATAGAAACAGGGGAGGGGGGTAATTATTTGAAAAAGGGCAATTGATAACTTTATATGCATAATAATGAAGTAATTCTTTAAATAAAAGATTTTTTTTAAATGTTAAGGCAATAACTAAAAAATTTAATTTGACTTCTTAAAAATTCCTCTCTACCCCTCCACTCCCTCCCTCCCTTCCCTCTCCCCCCTCCTCTCTCCTTTCCACCCTTCCACACACACATGATTCTTTAAAATGCCCTTTATTAATTATCGATAAAACGTGGAATTTAATAAATTTTTAATTAAACATAAAAGAGATAGAGAAAATAGCTAATATAGAATTGATAATGTCTAAAGAGCAACATTTATTAAATCAACACTCAAACAAACAATTTTAATAATTAACAAGAAACATTTAAAAAAACAAAACGTTTTTGGCTAAAACGTTGAAAACTCTTTTTAAAATTAAAACAGCGGAAAGAAAAAAATTATAAAGTACATAAAGTGCCGTAAATTTAGTTAAGAAAAGACATTGCTACTAGTTTTGGAATCCTTAATTTTATATAATTTTGTAGCTCTTATCAAAGGACCATAGATCTGTTAAATAAAAGTTGACGATCAAGCCAGCAAAATTCATTTATCTAAAGAGATTCTCATTTTGTGCAGAAATTTTTTAAGAAAATATAACACAACACACTTTTATTTTTCATAGTTCCAACATTAGGAAAACTCCTTTAAAATTCCATCAATATACTCATAACTAGGGTCTCACAAATAATCACGATAAATCGCAAAATATGCAGATATATATGCTCAGAAAAAGCTCAAAATATGAACTGAAATATGCAAAATTTCTTAAAATATACAATAGATATGCAAAAAATTTTAAATGAAAAATTTTTATTCTCATGCGCGGTATAGGAGCCCAAAACAGGTATCTATATTTAGCAAGTAACTTGAATAAATACCATGGGTAATTATTGTCGACCTATCGCTAGATGGATAATTAATAGAAACATGGGGGGGGGGGTAATTATTTGAAAAAGGGCAATTGATAACTTTATATGCATAATAATGAAGTAATTCTTTAAATAAAAGATTTTTTTTAAATGTTAAGGCAATAACTAAAAAATTTAATCTGACTTCTTAAAAATCCCTCTCTACCCCTCCACTCCCTCCCTCCCTTCCCTCTCTCCTCTCCACGCTTCCACTTACACATGATTCTTTAAAATGCCCTTTAATTATCGATAAAACGTGGAATTTAATAAATTTTTAATTAAACATAAAAGAGATAGAGAGAATAACAAATATAGAATTGATAATGTCTAAAGAGCAACATTTATTAAATCAACACTCAAACAAACAATTTTAATAATTAACAAGAAACATTTAAAAAAACAAAACGTTTTTGGCTAAAATGTTGAAACTCATTTTAAAATTAAAACAGCGGAAAGAAAAAATTTATAAAGTACATAAAGTGCCGTAAATTTAGTTAAGAAAAGATATTATTAGTAATATTTTTGAAAATTATTTTTTCAGACATTAATTTGGAATCTTTAATTTTATATAATTTTGTAGCCATATTTATTGGCTCTATTTGTAGCTCTATTTGTTAAATAAAAGTTGACGATTAAGCCAGCAAAATTCATTTATTTAAAGAGATTCACAAATTAGCTATAATTTAAGGAGACTCTCAAAAAAGTTAAGAAAACATAACCCACTTTTAATTTTCATAGTTCCAACATTAGGAAAACTTCTCGAAAATGTAGTAATCAACTTATAACTAGGGTCTCACAAATAATCACGCTAAAGCGCAAAAGCTCAGAAAAAGCTTAAAATGTGAACTGAAATACATATGCAAAATTTCTTAAAATATACAATAGATATGCAAACAAAATTGAATTAATTTCAACAAAGAAAGTATATTTAGGTAATAAGATTTTAAATGAAAAATTCGGATCCTCATGGGCGGTATACTCCCTATATTCTATTTATCACCGATTGTTCTTCCCTTTGAATTAGAAAGTCTTGAAAGTATTTATATGTATAACATTACAATAATCTAATTTTATTCATGTTTTTATTCAAAAACCAAGGGGTTCTTATAATTTTCAGACTGCGTGTATTTACTTATAATTAAATTATAAAAAATTGTGAAATTTGAATTTTAATTAAATATAAAATAAGGAAAATAATAAAAAATAATCATTTATTTATTTATTTTTTAAATAAACACTTTTCACAATAAATAAAAATACAAAAAAGTAAAGAAAAAATTGAAAAACAGTCTGAAAAATAAAATAACAAAATAAAAATGCCGACAAACTGTCTACATAATACTTAAAAATAATAAAGTGCAATTAAATGAATGAATGTATATTATGAAATATTTTTAAAAAATATAAAATAATTTTTTTAATAAATTAAAGTAAATGTATTTAATAAAATATATTTATTTAAACATAACTTCGGAACCTGATGGTATTATATGAAATCTCTGTTGACTCCCTTCTCCTACATTACTTTCCTCCCAACATAAACTGATGGCCTCGCAATGTTATTCAAAAATTTATTAAAAAGTGTTTTAAAATTAATATTAGTAAATGAAAAATAAAACGCTTTATGTTCCGCGATTAGTGTTCTATTTAAATGACTTCTAGATTTTTTTTCTAAATGAAAAGTCTTATTTATGCTAGTCATAATAAAAAAATAACCTTTTTTAATTTTTAATTTAATTTTTGATTTTAATTTACGATTTTATATCTGAGATTAGTGATTAATACCTATTAGGATTTGGAAAAACTGTTGTGTAGTGGTATCACTACCAGTGAACGCTCCAGTCTAATTGGATCATACTAGCCTGGATTTTCCCTGATCTCTTTGTCTATTCCAGCCCATCCACCTTCATATACATTGTACAATTTTACTCCAGATCAGAGTTGTATCGTAATTACTAATTACAATTACGAAAATAAAAAATTACGAATTATGAAAATAAAAATTACGAGAAAATATTATTGCAAAAAAACCTCTCGTACATTGTCATTAAATTTTCAAAGGAAAAGGGAAGGAAATATTTATATTTTCTCATACTTTTCGTTTTGTTAATCGGTGGCAAAGTTAGAAGTCAGGCTTCACTCTCCTTGATATTCTGTGGCTCAGAAAAGTGATTTGAGATTAAAAGGGATATCAAGAGATGTAAAGGTGGAAAGTTCCATGCAAAAGGTAAATGTTCCATGAAAGAAGTCGGGTCGGGTTTTGGAAAATTGTACACGTCGACATTGGTAAAACCTCGGACAACCCGGTTTTACCAATGTCCTAACAGCGTTTTCGTTTCGATACATTCCCCTTTAATTCGACATTCTGAGGTGCCACGGCCAATTTCTTTTAGTGCATAAATACATATGTACATATTAATTCGATTAAATTTTATCCATAAGATTAAATTATATTCTCCAAAGTTTTTTTAATTTAGACAAATTTTACAGATCCGAAAATATATGAAATTAAGAATTAATCACTGCAAGGGGGTTGTTAACATTTTTTGGTAAACGAGGATGGACACTAATAATAGATGTAACATTGGGCACATTTACTACATTTGAACGTAAATCACTCGATGAAATATTCAAATTTTTTAAAAAAGGAAAGCATTCATTAAAAGCTGCATGGTATTTTTCACTGAAAATTAAAAATGTTTTTCTTATAAATTATTTTTAAATAGCAAATTTTCTACCTGAAAAAATAAAGTACAGGAGCATTTGCACTGTAAGCAATAATGCTTAAATGGGAGGTAATAAATGTTATGAAATTTTTTGTGACAACATCAACAGCCACAAAATTATATAATTGTCTTAAAACATTATTTATAAATACACCAATCAAATTTAAAATTATAATAGTTATTAAAGATTTTATAATTCGACGATTGGAGGTAGAAACAGCTTTAAATTTGAATATTTTTAAAAATTTTATTTTAAATTTCTACCATTCCCCACGTTTTTTCTTAAAAAAACAAAAAACCATATTAAAATATATGTAATCATTAATATCCCACTGAGAATAATTCCATTAAAATACATTATAACAGACCAACTCCCACGGCCTGTATCATAACTTGAACAAGTAACCAAACTAAAGTATAATTTTCAAAAGAATAATTTTTGAAACCATAATCTACTCAAATAATTACAAAACTCCCTATTAATAACCCACGAGAGGTTGAAACACTAATTACCACGGTGGGATCACCCCTAAAATCGTCACCCAAAATCACGTATACAATTATGCGGCTCAGACCTTTCGGTCGAGCGCACCTTCAGAGCGCCGGTTGGGGAATTGGGGATTGAGTGGGGGAGGCGCAGAGGACCTATTGACTGAATAAATTCGAATAAATCAAAACATTTATTTAATATTTGAAATATATAAATTAAATGAGTTATTGGTTCAATGGAAATTATAGGAAAAGTAATACGAGGATTGGGGAATCATTGGAAGGGGGGATTTAATCGGATAAACACATTTGAACTCAATCATTTGTGGTTTATCCTTTTGGTTAAATAGTGGGGAAAGTGGGAGGGAAGAATGGAAAAATACAAAGTGAACGTTCTGGGAAATGGGAAATAATAATTGTGATAATGTTGGGAAAAGGGATAAAAAGGTTGTTTACATTATTGGGAATGTTCGTGAAGGATAAGTGAGTAATGGGAAAAGGAATTAATAACAATAAATGTGCAAAAATGGAGATAAGGGGGAAGGATAAGATGGGAAAGAAAGAGTGTAATAAATATATAAATTGTTATGTGAAATGTCGGGGTCGGGACTTGAATAAATTTATAAGTATCGAGTCTCGAGTCCGGGGCTTACATCTCCCTACCGCCAATAAGCGCGACCCTGCGCTTACGTGCGTGGTGTGGTTGGATTTTTGAAGGGATTTTGTAAAAGGGGGGATAGGAAAGGGGTGAGGGGGGATAGGAAAGAGAACGGGAGATTTACAAATGGTGACACAAACTTAATTGGTCCCCGTTTGTTTGATGATTTAGGACAAAGCGCTGTTTCTCGATCAAATGGTTACCTTTTCCATTGGGCCATTTGAAAGAACTTACTCACATGGGTTAGGGGTTTGGTGGTGTAGAGGGTGTGAAAGAAGAGGTTTGAAAAGTTATTATTTTTGCTTTAATTACTTTTCAAGTATTTATAAGGGTTGAGGGAGAAGGGGAAAGAGGGTTGAAGGGGGAAGCTGGTTAAGGGGGGAGAGTGTTGAAGTGGGGGAGGGTAGAAGGGGGGATGAGGGTAGAAGGGGGATGAGGGTAGAAGGGGAAAAGTTGGTAGAAAAGTTTATAGAGTTTTTAATCTCTACTAACTTTTCATTGGATTGTTAAAAAGGGTTTTTAAGATGGGATGTCTAATATGGATTCTAATCTGGGCTCCCTTAATTTTGTTAAATTCGATACTTAATTATTTGTGGGATAAGTGTAAATTAGAAGCAATTAAATATGAGATATATGAATGAATGCGTGAGGGAAATGTGAGGAGAGGAATTGAAAAATTAAAAATTACAAAATATTACACAATTTAACATTTTTGTAATTGTTTTTGTTTTGTTTCTTCAGTTTCATTCTTCAGACAAGGACATTTTGCATTGAGAACGGGTTTGAGTTCAGATTGAATTTGAAAGTGGTTGTGAATTCAGGGAAGCATATTGTGTTGAGAAATAAAATGGCATATTGTCGTTGAGAAGGGATTGAGAAAGGCATATTCTGTTGAGGAGGCATATTCTGTTGGGAATGGATTCGAGTTCAGACTGAATTTTGTATAATTAATTTTGGAGTGAGGGGTCATTATCACTGGAATAATTAGCTTACTTCCATCTTGATTGAAAAAATTACCAGGGGTTGGGGAATTTAAAATTTATTTGGGGTTTCGAAAATTGACCACCTATATAAGGGGATTAAGTGCCAATTCGAATTTTTCAGGAATAGCTAAATTAGAATTAATATTTCCCTCAAGGCCTTCTATGTAATAACATTATGGTCCATGAGGTTTTGTTAGTTAATTAGGAGAGGAAAAAGGTATGGGATTTGTTTTGGTAAACTTATCACGTCCATGTTCTTTGAGAATAAGTTGAGTTGCTCGAGTTAATGGTTTTCCAATGACATGTGGAGGAGACAATGTAATAGTTGGATTAATTATTGTTTAATTTGTAGTTAATAATTGGAGTAGAAAATATAATATTAAAATGAATTTGAAAAATGCGCGTAAAAATCAAGTAAGAGAACGGGGGGGGGTGAATTAGTGGGGAAGAGGGTAGAAGGGGGAATAGTGTAGAGGGGGGATAGTGTAGAAGGGGGGATAGTGTAGAAGGGGGATAGTGTAGAAGGAGGGATAGTGTAGAAGGAGGGACAGTGTAGAAGGAATTAAAGGGGGGAAGAGTGTTGGAAGGATTCTTAGAGAATTTATGGGAAGATTTGGAGGTAGTGTTTGACTCATTCTCAATTAGATTAATTCAATATTTAATAATAAATTAATTCTAATGGATTTCTTTACTTGAAGATAGGGGGATAGATTGGTGAGATAAGCGCTCGGAATAAAATAAAATTTAAGTCGAAAAAGTGAGGGAGAAAAATATTTCAAAAATTTTCATCGATTAAAAATTTCACAGGATAGTTGACAGATTACATTAACGGATTTCTTGTAGGATTTATGGAATTTTCATTGGAAAAAGAAAAAATTAAACTAGGAAAAATCGTATTCTTATTGGAAACTGGAAAAAAAAATTTTCTTAATAGGAAAAAAATTGTGTTCTCGTTGGAAAAAATTTAAAATATTGGTTTCTCATTGGAAAAATTTTTTTAATGGAAAAAATGTAAAATCGAAAAAATTGATTTTCATTGGAAAAAATTGAAAAAAAGGAAAAAATTTATTCTCATGCGAAAAAATTGGAAAAGTATATAAAAATATAAAATGATTAGGATCTAATGGGTATATTTGTATGGGAATTTTTTAGCTTAATCTCTTCTTCTAGTTTAATCTCTCCTTAATCTCTCCCCTTTTTTATCTCTCTCCCTTTTTAATTCAGAAACTTAATTCTGATTAAAAATTGTTTTTGATGAGGAAGGGGGGGGGGAGGTGGAATTGGGAATCATCTTTAAAATTTCCAAACCTAATTTGTAATTAAATTTATAATTATTAAATTTAAAAATATTTGCAAACACAGGAATGGGAAGGAGTAAAGGGGATATAGGAATAAAAAGAAGAGAAGATGTACATTTCCTTCTTTTTATTTAAAAAATGTAAGATCGATTGGGGATGGGAATGTGAGAAAAGTGAGCAGCTAATCTATGGCAAAAGCGAACGGAGTTAGCGTCGCTTTTTGCTTTAATTCTTTCTGAACTATGGGATAGGGAGGGAACGGAAATGGAAATAAAGATTGGAGCGGAATAATTTTTAACTTAAATTAAATTAATTAAAAATTAAATATTGAGAAGAGATTGAGGGAGGAAAGAGGAGGGAGAACCTTACTTGAAAAATATAGAGTAGAATCTGGGGTGACTAAGACCTAGAGGGAAAAAACATTCTAAAAAAATTATAGGGGAAAGGGCGGGGGTGACCAATACCTAGAGGGCATTTGAACCATCCGGTGCTACCAATTATGCGGCTCAGACCTTTCGGTCGAGCGCACCTTCAGAGCGCCGGTTGGGGAATTGGGGATTGAGTGGGGGAGGCGCAGAGGACCTATTGACTGAATAAATTCGAATAAATCAAAACATTTATTTAATATTTGAAATATATAAATTAAATGAGTTATTGGTTCAATGGAAATTATAGGAAAAGTAATACGAGGATTGGGGAATCATTGGAAGGGGGGATTTAATCGGATAAACACATTTGAACTCAATCATTTGTGGTTTATCCTTTTGGTTAAATAGTGGGGAAAGTGGGAGGGAAGAATGGAAAAATACAAAGTGAACGTTCTGGGAAATGGGAAATAATAATTGTGATAATGTTGGGAAAAGGGATAAAAAGGTTGTTTACATTATTGGGAATGTTCGTGAAGGATAAGTGAGTAATGGGAAAAGGAATTAATAACAATAAATGTGCAAAAATGGAGATAAGGGGGAAGGATAAGATGGGAAAGAAAGAGTGTAATAAATATATAAATTGTTATGTGAAATGTCGGGGTCGGGACTTGAATAAATTTATAAGTATCGAGTCTCGAGTCCGGGGCTTACAATACCCAAAATATCGCATGTTTTAATTTCAAAACTCTGTATTCCAATGATCGGGAATGATGTTCCAACATCTAGGAATTGTGTTTTCGATTGAACTGATCATAACGACTGATCAAGAATCTCCTTGGTGATCGACTCTCTCTCTCTCTTTGATTGAACATATTGATCAGATTGATGTTTGTTTCATTGTTGGATCAATTCCCCGATGTTAAAACAGACATTACCGTCCTAATTATGAAATATAACATTCGATATTTTGGGTAAGGCGTCATTTTGGGTGCGATATTTAGGGTCAACGAGATTCTGGGTGTTGATATTCTGGGGTGAAGTCACCCGGTAATTATTTAAATAAGCTACCTAAGCTAATAAAACTTTTTGAAATTATACAAGAGGATATTTACGAACAGGATCTAAATAATTTGAGTGTTTTTGTTTGAAATAATTTTTTATTTTTGAATAGAAACGCTATATTCTCTAACTGATTAATATTTTGAAATTTTAAAATTGAATTAATTTTAAAAATAAAAATTACGTTTCACCATCTGTATCTGCGTAAGCATTTAAATAAAGAAATAATTCATAAATGGCATATAAAATTTCAATTACCATAACTAAAAACACAAAAGGTTTTGTACTTCTATTGTGATACCTAAATAGATATTAAAGTTAATTATCTCTCGAATTTAAAATTGTTATAATTTTCCATATATAATTTGATCAAATATTTAAATTTTGATCAATTAGACTCTCTCTCAAAATATCGATGGTGAGATTGAATAGTTTTAATCCAAAAATATGAAATTTTGATTAAATTAATTTAATCAAATTTTGATTAAATTAAGTCAAAAAAAAGGTCAAAAAAGTCAGACTTTAGCGGAAGATTTATATATTAATTTTTATAACAAATTTACATACCAAACAGGGAATTTAACAGCAAATAAACGATCAATTCCAATCAAAACCATTGTAATCTGTGCATTATTTCCTGTAATATTTGAAATAATTTGTAACGGAAAACAGGTAGCATATTTAATAAATGGCTGTCCAATCAAAGCCAAAATAAAGCTGACAAAATAATTTAAATTGAGAAATATTCCAAAGAAACTTTCCAATGCTATAAGTATTTGGCAACAACTATGGAGAGATCTGAGAAAAATAAATATCTACATATACACTCTGTCATAAAGTGATAAGCACCCTTATAAACACCCCTTAGTTTCTAAGTAAAAAAACATATTTAAGCTTAAAGTATCATCATTTTTAATATTTATACGACTTTTTAATTCATATTTAAAGAAAAAACAAACAATTCTAAAATTAAATATGGCTAGTAGGGAAAATAAATCGCTCGGATTAGGATTGGCTGGGATCTGGATATATATTTCGGGTTCGGGATAAGAAAAATCGGGATCGGGATTCAAAAACCAAGGATAATCCCGCCCGATCCCCGGATTATTTATTCAGCGGGATCTCGATCCCGCTGAACTCTAGTCTGTATAAATTAAGGTGTATGTTAAAATTAAAGTCCTTTCTAACTTATTTATTAAAGTAACATAAACAATTGACAGATTAAATATTGTAGAGATAAAAGCAATAATTGAACGGCCTCCATACATTTCAATCAAAGTAAGATCCCTTGTTTTATTTTGAAAATACATATACCACTTTAAATTGAGGAAATTAATTATTTAAGAATTTATTTTACCAAATCAGTAGAAGAATTATAGGGAGTAACTACCATTTTTTAACGAAATTTATAAATTTAAAAAATATATAATTCAAGAAGTAACATAAACAATTGTCAGATTAATGTCGCAGTCTAATTTTATTTCTTGTCCAAATTCAATTAGGCCGGCCAATTTGGAACTGAAACCCCAAAATTTGGGTTTAGGTATTTTTGTGTTCAATTTTGAGGTTGCGTTCCTTAACAGTTCTCTTCATGTTTTGGACCTACGCCCACTGGATCTGGGCCCGTTCCTTACCCTATTCCTCAAAATTTGTGAAAGTTATACCCAATTTTTAAAAATTTCAGAAAAACGATTATAACCTTCAGAAATCTCGAGGAATAGGGTACGGAATGGTACCAGATCAAGTGTGCATAGGTCCCGAACATGAAGAACTGTTTTGGAACCATACCAGGGCTGCACGCAATCGCGGATTGCGTATTGCGTGAAATTGCGTGTTTTTTTAACTTGCGGATTGCGGCTGCGGATTTTAAAATTAAAATTGCTGCGGAAAAAATTTTTTCAGTTGCGAGCAGCCCTAAACCATACCCCAACTTGGCAATACCAAAATTTAGTGTTTCAGTCCCAGATTCGCCGGCGGACTTATATTTGGACAAGAATTGAAATTGGACTGCGACATGTATACGGGGTGCGGTAAATTTTCCGCCCTTTGTTTTTGCCATAATTTTCTTGAAAATCACAAGTTGTTGGATTGATAATGATTTGAAGTGATATCGGGTATAAAGAGGGATTATGAAGGAATTTGAGGATTCAGAGAGATCAAGTGGTTTAACGAATTATCAGGGGATTACGGAGAATATCATGTGATTTGAAGGTGGTTTTATAGGGTGATTATGTGAAGGTGATTATGTGATTTTATAAATGGAGAGAAATAGCTATAGCCCAGCTGCTTTACTTTTATTAGACAAACAAAAATTAATAGTGTATTAAGTTCCTTCTCTTTTAATTCCAACATGCAGAGCCAAATTCAAACCCAAAACAAAATTAAACCGCCATTTCATACGTAACTTACCATCATGTTCGGGACCTACATACGCTCACTGGGTCTCGATCGTTCCTTACCCTATCCCTCGAAATTTCTGAAAGTTATATCCAATTTTTAAAAATTTCTGAAAAACAATTGTAACTTTCAGAAATTTCGAGAAATAGTGTAAGGAATGAACCCAGACCCAGTGGGCGTAAGTCCCGAACATGAATAAATGCTTTGGAACCATGCCCTACATTGCAACCCCAAGAAAAATCCAATTTTCATTTAATTGGACTCATAAACTAGACCAGGGCCAGAATTTCTGTCAAAATTTTTAAATATTTAAACTGAAAAAGCGTCTAATATCAACATTTTCACCTATAAATATTTAAATTCAGAGAATAAATATTTTTCAATATATAATTATTTATTAGTCAAACAAAAATTAATAGTGTATTAAGTTCCTTCTCTTTTAATGTTTACTTTAAATTTAAATTAATATTAACAAAAATGTCTCAACTTTTTAATTCGGGGTAAACTAAATTTAAAATTCTGTATAATTTTTAAATAATATTTATCTTTTTCTTTTAATTTACAGCTGAAAATTGTTTAATTTTATATTAAAATATGGCAAAAAAATTTTTAATGACACTTTTGAAATAAACAAAAGTGCCAATATTATATCATAAACACATAATTTATTAACGCCTCTGCTTTTGTCGTCTTGCGCTATGAATTCAATTGTTGTTAAGAATAACGAAGTAATTAATGCGGGAAAGATAACAGATGTTTCTTTCAGTTTACCGTAAATGCTGAAATAATGTCCCTCTCTCAAATAATTACCCCGTCCTAGTTATAAAATATAATTTTCATTATATAATTATTTATTAGTCAAACAAAAATTAATAGTGTATTAAGTTCCTTCTCTTTTAATTCCAACATTCAGAGCCAAATTCAAACCCAAAACAAAATTAAACCGCCATTTCATACGTAACTTACCGCCATACGTAACTTACCATCATGTTCGGGACCTACATACGCTCACTGGGTCTCGATCGTTCCTTACCCTATCCCTCGAAATTTCTGAAAGTTATATCCAATTTTTAAAAATTTCTGAAAAACAATTGTAACTTTCAGAAATTTCGAGAAATAGTGTAAGGAATGAACCAAGACCCAGTGGGCGTAAGTCCCGAACATGAATAAATGCTTTGGAACCATGCCCTACATTGCAACCCCAAGAAAAATATAGTATATTATGAATATATAGTATAGTATACTATATATTCAGAAACGGTAAAAAAGTTTTTTGTGAGAATTATAAAATAATTTTAAAAAATTGTTTACAAACACACAAGTTCAGGTTCAACATTTTTTATTTGTGTTAAATAATTTAAAAAAATTATCCCACACTTTTAATTTAATTTACAAATTGTTTTTACTTAACTCTGATAATATTCCAGGGTTTCGATATCTGCGGATTTTTCCTCATTTTGTGGTTTTTTGATAGAGCGATGAGGATTATTTTTTAAAATGCGGATTTGCGGATTTTTGTGGTCTTTTGAAGATTATGAGGATTTTTTATATTTTCTTGTGGTTTTTAGTAGGGTTCAGCGGTATCGGGATCCCGACCGGTATCGGGCGGTATTATACCGGTCTCTTTGAATACCGATACCGATTTTACTGATACCGATACCGAATGCTAAATTCCGATACCGTTTTTTCTGATACCGATACCGAGGCCGGTATCGGTATCGGTATCGGGATTAGCGTTGGATACCGACAAAATACCGATTTTGTAAATATTTATTTTTACTATTTTTATTGACTATTTTATTCCATATTTTTCAAAATTTTCGCCTGCGGCGCAAAAAATGGAAGACATCTGACAATGGGTCCTCCAAAATTCTCAAAATTTTCGCCTGCGGCGCAGAAAGGGATTTGATGGTAGAAGAGGGATTCGGGTCGAGGTTTGAAAATTTCACAAATAGGGAGTTCGGGTTGAAAAATAGACCAATCTTAGGTAGAAATATTGTCCTTGGACATTAAAATGCTCAAAATTTTCGCCTGCGGCGCAATGAATGGAAATAATAGATTTTGGCGCCTTCGGTGAATAAAATTTTTGCATAAAAATTAAGTAATGTTTATTAATGAACAGGTGTTTTGTATACGAATGAAGCCTAATTAAAAAGTTTTATGCAGGTCTAGTCCCCATATTGAAGGATATCAGTCGATTATCGGAGGTTATTATTATCTACCGATATCCCTCCTAATTCACAAAGATGATTTGAGCAGTGATGGGCAAAGTTCCAGTTCCAGTTCCGGAACTAATTAGTTCCAGTTCCAGTTCCGGAACTAGAACTACGGAACTAACGATTATCTGGAACAAGTTTGGAACTAGAACTACGGAACTAGTAAATGCCTGGAACTAGCTTGGAACTGGCTCCTGAGATGTTTTTGTCTCGAAAATAGCTTTATAGTGCTAATTTATCATTTTACTACTGATTAAAACCTTTTTTAAAATGCAGAATGAATTTATTTATTAAAGATTAAAATTAATAAAAAATTTTTTTAGGAAATACCGATACCGATTTTTAAATCCCGATCCCGAGTCGGTATCGGTACCGGTATCGGTATCAATAACTCAAATCCCGATACCGATTTAGGCTAATCCCGATCCCGAGTCGGTACCGGTATCGGGATCGGTATCATCAATCCGAAATACCGATACCGTTTTTTTCTCGGAATACCGGTACCGCTGAACCCTAGTTTTTAGCATAAAATGTCATTATTTTTCCGCTAAGACCTTCTAAAATCCTCAAAATTTTCGCCTGCGGCGCTGAAAATGGAAGAAATCTTTCTTCTTGGCCTTCCAAAATTCTCAAAAAATTTTTCCTGCCCTGAAAATGAACGATTTTTGGCTTAAGGATCTTCCAAAATTAAAAAAATTTTCGCCTGCGGCGCTGATGATCATTAGTAATAAAAAATTGCTTAATTCAATTGTAGAAGACGAAAAATACAATGCATAAAGTGATTTTAATTCAATTTTTGTGTTTGATAATTTTTTGCGGATTTTTAATATAAAATGCGGATTTTTTCGATCAAATTTGCGGATTTTTAAAAATTCGAGATCGAAACCCTGTAATATTCCCATGTACTAAACATATTGTATTATTGTAGGGAAATTTTTTATTTGCGACGATTGTCGCTAATAAGTAGGGCGATCAAAACATGAAAAAGCATATTTTGCACGCGGATATGCCATGAGCCGAAATGCTCAAAAATGGTTAGAGATGTGCGAGACCGAAATTTTTCCAAGACTCAAGACTCAAGACCCAAGACAAAATTTTTTCCAAGACCAAGACACAAGACCAAGACCAAAACTCCAAGACTCGAGACCAAAAATCAAGACCAAATTTTTAAATCCAATAGGTCAAATTTTTGGTTTATTTTTTGTTATTTTGATACGATCACAGTCAACTTCAGCACAATTATCTATAATTTCGAAAAATTTATGCGAAATTCAAAGAATTTCGGGGAATTTATTCTGTGGAAAATCAATAAAATAGGTTATTATTTCAGAGGGTTTGGGTGGATTAACGGGATATTAGTGATATCAAAAGATTAAGAGGGATAGCCGTGGGATTTAGCGCCGCAGGCGAAAATTTTGGGAATTATGAAAGCAAAGAAGCCAAAAATCTTCCTTTTCCAGCGCCGCAGGCAAAAATTTTGAAAATTTTGGAAGGCCGTAGGCCAAAAAAATTCACATTTTCAGCGCCGCAGGCGAAAATTTTTTGAATTTTGGAGCTCAAGAAGCCAGATTCTTCCATTTTCTGCGCCGCAGGCGAAAATTTTGAGGATTTTGGATGGCCAAGCACTAGGTCCAAAAAGGCCAAAAACCAAGACCAAAAAATAAAACCAAGACAAGACCAAGACAAACACCCCAAGACCAAGACCAAGACCGAAAAAAACCAAGAAAAGTCTTGGTTCCAAGACCAAGACCAAGAGTCTCGCACATCTCTAAAAATGGTGTTTTTACGTTGATACTAGCATTTTAGGACACGGTTCTTAATGCGTATTTTTGCATATTTCGGTACTTTCGTGCATATTTGCATATCTGTGCATATTTTGGTAAATATTGCATATTTTTACCAAAATTTGTACATATTTTGGCATTTTTTGAGAAATTTGTAGTTTAAAAATTATTTTTTGGCATAATATAAAATTTTTTCAATAATTTTTTAAAGAAAATTTTTTGAAAAAATTTTTTCGAAAAATATTTCTAAAAAATTTGTTTCAAAAAATTGTTTTCATTAATTTAAAGTCCGTAAAATCTTTTAGAAGTCCAATATCGGTCTCGGTTTTTTCATTTTCGCTCTCGAACCCGATACTGAAATTCTCGGTCCATTTCTCGGCGAGAAACGATACTGACTCAAGGAAACAAAATCCTCAATATTGTCCAAAGTAATTTGGCAATTTGATGTTAAATTCTTTTATAAATTTCAAAATTTCATTTTAGAATATCATTATTTATTTTTAATTTAATTTTAAACATATAAAAGGAGAGTTTATGTAAAATTATAAAATTTATTGGATCAAAAGAGGTAAAATTGAACTTTCAAAATCTTTTTAAATTTTGAAAATCGGTTCAGAATTGACCGAAAAATAATATTCCAAACTTCATAAAAGTTTTTTTTTCAATTTAAATTGTCTAATTTTGGGTGATATTCATAGAAGATGGTTGTTGGTTAGTTTACCCGAAGCCGCGCGTAATCATCGAGTTCTGGGTTAATCATCGAGTTCTGGTTTCTTTGAATAAGGGTTAACCCTCAGCTCAATGTTCTATTACACGGGTAAGAGAAACTGGTAAACTTACCAGGTACCCTTACCTCGTTCTCTTAATACAGCCTCAGATGATCAAGAGTATTTATCTGATGATTTGGATGATGAAAATAATGAATAAATTATTTTTACACGCATTTTTTGACATCAAATAAAAATTTGTTAGTCTCGGTCAGTATCGTTTCTCGGTATCGGTCTCGGCTCAAAATGATGATCTCGGTATCGGGTTCTTGAGTATCGTTCAATCTCGGTCTCGGATTGGCCTATACCAGTGTCGTTTTTTCCAACTCTAATATCTAGTGCATATTTCAATAAATTTGTTCATTTTAGTGCATATTTAGGCCTTTTTCGGTGCATATATGCGCATATTTTTGGATTTTCCATGCATATTTTGACACGCTCTAATAATTATGCATTAATTCAATTAAATTTTATCCATAAATTGAATTATAGTCTCCACAGTCTTTTTACTTCAGACAAGTTTTACTTAGCCAAAAATGTATGAAATTAAGAATTAATCACTGTAAGGGGTTTGTTAACATTTCTTGGTAAACGAGGATGAACTTCAATAGTAGATGTAACAGAGGTAACATTTGATACATTTGAACGTAATTGACTCGATGAGATATTCAAATTTTTTAAAAAAGGGAAGCATTCATTAAAAGCTGCATGGTATTTTTCACTGAAAATTAAAAAAAATATTATTAAAATAATTTTTGGATAAAATAAAAGGACTCAAATAATACTACTACTATAAATAATTACTACTACTACCATGAATGTAATTTTTAAAATTATGCAAAGTTTTTCTGACTAGATATCTACTCTCTATCTTTCTCTATAACATTTGTTATTTTTCTGAAATTTTTTAACACCCTCTTTGGAACCTCGAAAATTGAATAACCATAAGGGTGACCAAGCTCACTTTTAGGGTCAAAAATCCAAATATGGAAAAAGATTCTTTAAAAAAAGTAGGGTTGTACCCCGAACGTTCGGGGGCGGGTATGTCGGGGTACGGGGTTTTCCAATTGTTTCGGGGCGGGGTTCGGGTCGGGGGAGCAAAATATGGCCGGGGTTCGGGTCGGGGTACGGGGGTTTAGTGGAAAAATTTTTAGAGAAAAAATGCTCAAAAATATTTAGAAATCGATATATTTTCGTTGATTTATTCAAAAATTAAGTAGGTTTTGAAGAAATTAGAGGGGATTTGAAGGGATTAAAGCGTATAACTTGGGATATAAGTGGATCTGGAGGGATTAAGTGGGATTTTTAGGGATTAAATGGTATATCTAGGGATATAAGGTGATTTGGAGTGATTTTTGTTGGTTAAAGGGATATTAGTGATTTATAAGGATATTGATGTATTGCGGATAAGGGTATTTGGACGGATATCAGGAGATATCTTCGATTATTCCTTAAATCTCCCACGAAATCCTTGTTAATTCCGTTAAATTCACGTAATCCTTTCAAATCCATTTTAATCTAAACCTTATATCCCTTTGAAACTCCTTAATTCTTCGATATCCTACAAATCCCTTTATATCTCTGATTCCCGTTAACATGACCTCGATAGTTTACCAACTGTTATGGTTGAGAACTATTGATACAGAGGGTTTGAAGGATTAAGGGTGGTTCAAGGGATATCAGTTAAAAATAAAATTAATATTTTCAAATTAAAATTTAACTCGTTAATAATTTGTTTTTGTGAAAAAATATAAAAACAACAGAGTTATCCTTATATGGATACGAACCCAATCCTATATTAATGAAATATCGGCTAAAACCAATGACTAAGCCACTCAACCACAAGTCTCTTAATAAAGAATGAAAGAAAATTATGATATTTCATTCATTTTTCTTTCAAAAATAATAAAAGCAAAGTAAAATGTGTGGAAATTTTTTAAATTTTCTTCATTAATTTCTCCAAAAAATGACATTTTTTAGGGGTATAAAACCCCGATAACCCCGAAACTTTTTGGGCCGGGGAACGGGGTTTTCACTTTTTTTCGGGGCGGGGTTCGGGTCGGGGAGAATCGTGAAAAAATCATTCGGGAACGGGGTCGGGGAACGGGGTCGGGGTACAACTCTAAAAAAAAGAAAGAGCTTGTTGAAAGAGCTTGTCTTTTTCTTCTCTAAATTATTTTTAACAAATTTTCTACCTGAAAAAATAAAGTACAGGTGCATTTGCACTGTAAGCAATAATGCTTAAATGAGAATTAATAAATGTTATAAAATTTTTTGTGACAACATCAACAGTCACAAAATTATAAAATTGCCTCAAAGCATTATTTATAAATACACCAATCATATTTAAAATTATAATAATTATTAAAGATTTTATAATTCGACGCTTAGAGGAGGAAACAGCTTAAAAAATTTTTTTTAATATTTTTTAAAAATTTTATTTTAAATTTCTACCATTTCCTGAGCTTTTTCTCAAAAAAACAAAAAACCATATTAAAATATATGTAATCATTAATATCCCACTAAGAATAATTCCATTAAAATACATTATAACAGACCAACTGCCACGGCCTGTATCATAACTTGAACAAGTAACCAAGCTAAAATTTAATAGTAATAATTTTTGGAATCTATTTACACAGCAACATAACCTGCAACCAAGAGCCGTTTCAGTGTATACTGAATTTTTCTCTTTTTCTTTTCACTCTATTTTTTTCGCGTGCTATTTTTATAAGGATATTGTCATTTTTGAGCTGCAAACTTTGAGAAGCTTTATCTCGATAAAACGTTGGGAATTTAAAATTCTGTTTGGCAATATCATAGATAATACACTAAAGATACACTCTGTCACAAAAGTATAAGCACCCCTAAAATTTTTGTGAAAACACATGATCCCTTCACATTATTTGTTTTATTTTTTTCCAACATTAGCAGGGATCCAAAACATAACTAAAAATAAAGTTTCAGAAAATTCTATCAATTTAAAAATTTTAAAATTGAATTTTCTCGAAAATCATGTGTCACAAAAGTATAAGCACCCCTATGAAAATTTTATTTCTACTTATTTTAAAATTCTACAAAAAATACAGTAAATATGTCCATCGATATTATGAAAAATAAAAAAAGAATTAGGCCCATATCTCATTCCATTGTCGAGATCTCGATACCCTGAAAATCAACGTAAAACAGGGTTTTTCAACTTCAAAAAAATTTTTCGACCTTTTATGGTTTGTTTTAAATTTTCAATTTGAGCTCATTCGAGAGCCCTTTAAATTTGCTACAAGATAGCATAAGTTTTATTTTCTAGAAAAATTATTTCAGCAAGTTATTAAGTTTTAAATTTCTAAAGCACAAAAAACGTCCAAATGCCCCATAAAATTAGCTCCTACGGATTAACGTCCTGATTATCCCTATTGAATTTTTTCTGAAAAATAAAACTTATGCTATCTTGTAGCAAATTTAAAGGGCTCTCGAATGAGCTCAAATTGAAAATTTAAAACAAACCATAAGGGGTCGAAAAATTTTTTTGAAGTTGAAAAACCCTGTTTTACGTTGATTTTCAGGGTATCGAGATCTCGACAATGGAATGAGATATGGGCCTAATTCTTTTTTTATTTTTCATAATATCGATGGACATATGTATTTACTGTATTTTTTGTAGAATTTTAAAATAAGTAGAAATAAAATTTTCATAGGGGTGCTTATACTTTTGTGACAGAGTGTACTTTTAAAAAAGAAAATAGAAAAATTTCACGATTTTGTATCAACATTTTACGATGGTGTATGAGTTTGCTGTATTGCATAACTTTAGCCTGTAGCTGGTTCTAATGTCTTTCGATTTATATATCATTCGATTTGTCTCGTCGAGCTGAGTAGAACGAACCCACTCTGAATTCACAGAAATGACTTTGGAACGAGATAAATGCCTTCGCTGCAAAAAGGACTAAGACTCTAACTAAGACTCAAACGATCTGGTTGCAGCCTTTGCCTATTTTATGTTGCTGTGATTTAGTAACACATATTTACTCAAATAATTA
This sequence comes from Meloidogyne enterolobii, assembly GCA_963681835.1. Taxonomy (NCBI): domain Eukaryota; kingdom Metazoa; phylum Nematoda; class Chromadorea; order Rhabditida; family Meloidogynidae; genus Meloidogyne; species Meloidogyne enterolobii. The sequence continues at coordinate 646,138 of CAVMJV010000089.1, forward strand.
CCCCCCCCCTCTATCAATTACCCGCTTCAGTGAGAGGTTGAAGCAACAATTTCCCAGGGTGATTATTTAAGTAAGTTAGTAATTAAAAATTTTTTGAGTTAGACAAGTGGAATTTCTAATAGGAGAGTTTGTCTATTTTTTTGAAAATTTTTTTTAATTTTTGAATGGAAAGAATAGTATAGTTATTCTCCAAGTTTTATTTTAATATTTTTGAATTTTAATTATAAATTAATTTTAAAAATAAAAATTTACGTTTCTCCATCTGTATCTGCTAATACATTTAAATAGAGAAATAATTGATAGCCAGCATATAAGATTAGAATTGCCACAACTAACAATCCATAAAGTTTTGTATTCCTATTTTTATACCTAAATATGTATATGTAAATAAAGTTAATTTATCACTTAAAAATTGATAAAATTTTATCAGGCTAGGCTAGACTCTGATCAAAATCAAAAATAACCAAAAAGATAGAACTCCATGGAAGAGTTCCACAATTTTAAATGACAAGTGATACTTTTAGTTTTTCGTTTATTTGACTTCAAATTGTTTCATTTTTTACCGACACAATAAAAAAATATTAATTTATATACCAAATAGGTAGTTTAACGGCAAATAAACGATCAAATCCAATTAAAATCATTGTAATCTGTGCATCATTTCCTGTAATAATTGACAATATTTGTATCCAAAAACAGGGAACGTATTTGATAAATGGCTGTCCAATTAAAGACAAAATAAAGCTGACAAAATAATTTAAATTGAGAAATATCCCAAAGAAACTTTCCAATGCTATAAGTATTTGGCAACAACTATGGAGAGATCTGAGAAAAATAATTAATAGCAGCTTTTCAGATGTATAACTTTTTTGAAGTATTTAAAAAATATTTTTGACGAAAATTTTGCTTCAATTTTTCAAAGACTTATTTAAATTTCGCTTAATACACGAATTGTAAATTTTCAGTAAATTTTTTTGATTATTTTATTAAAATAAAGCAAATGAGAATATCCAGAGTATTTTAAAGAATAAAACTAGAAATTTGATAAAATTACAAACTAGAAAACGACCAATCCCTCTATAACTTTTTAATCCCTCAACCGCTCTTAATCCTATAAAATCTCCAAAAATCTCATAAAAAATACGAGCATCTCTAATAATCTCAATCTCAATTTTTGAGATTTTGTTTTAAAACTTGTCTAGATTCTATTTCTTCTACAAACACAAGTCTAACTGGCATTGATTCCACCAAATTGTCTTGTGCTATTACGATTTTTATTTGGACTTAAGGTTTTTAATATTTTGCATTTTAAGGAAACGTTAAGTTTTTAAGTTTTTTAAGCTTTAAATTTAGTTTTTAATTATATGTATATAGTTGGATCTCAATTTCACATACAACTTTGGCTTTGAAATAAATTCATAAAATTAAGGTGTTTGTAAAATCAGAGTCGGATCTTTCTAACTTTTTTATTAAGGTAACATAAACAATTGACAAATTAAATATTAAAGCAATGAAAGCAACAATTGAACGGCCTCCATACATTTCGATCAAAGTAAGATCCCCTGTTTTGTTTTGAAAATACATATACCACTTTAAATTGAGGAAATTAATTATTTAAGAAGTTATTTTACCAAATCAGTAGAAGAATTATATGGAGTAATTACCATTTTTTTGATAGAATTTTCAGATTAAAGAAATATTTTATAATTCGAGAGTATAATTAAAGTTGATAAGCAAAACATTTTATTTTGAATATTATTTAAACAATTTTTTTAAGGATTAGCGATGGATACAACTGAAATAATTCTTTACGCTAACACAAATTTTCGTAATTTTGTTTTTAAATCAAAACATTTCAATGTCTGGCAATAAACAGCAAAAAACCCAATTCTACGTAATTTAGAGACGATGCATTAATTATTTTTCAAGTTAAAATTTTTTTAATGTGAATAGAAAAATTTTGTTTGTTGATTAAGTTCACGGTTAATGTAACAAATGTTACGATACTAAGAGATTTTGACGCAAAAGTTTAATAAAGATTATATTATTATTATTCTAAAATGACAAAACACGAAAAGATTGGACTTTTAAAATAATAGTAAAATAGAAAGAGAAGATAAAAGTTTTCGAGCCAAATTTAAACTTTATAATGAGGATTAGGTAGATTTAAATTAAAACTACCGTAACTTTTTTTTTCACATTTTTGTGTTGTTAATTATAAAAGGTAACTTTTTTAATTTATTTTAGAATTTCAAATAAAATTTTTAAAAGTACTATGAAATAAAAAAAATTATATAATAAAAAAATTTCCTAGTATACCTAATTAATCAAAATTAAGTATTCCTTCAGCTAATGCAAAAGATCATTTAAATCTTTATTGACTGATGTGTGTTATCCATATCATCAACCCATCTCTTGCATAGCCTTAAATGTGTTGATTATAAAAAATAATGCACAAATAATTAAAATATTCGTATCATTTACTTGGATTTTAGTAGAAAGAGCTGGGTTATGGCCTTTTCTTCTTACAGCTATTGCAAAGGTTAATTGACAACCAGGATCGAACCATCATTTAACCTGACTGATGTACGGATTTTATCCCATTATATCCCACTTAAACCTCTATAGTAGTTAACCACCCCTCCAAGTCGTCAGGGGCAGCGGGGTCCAACCATTTAGCCCCTCCCACATATTTAAACGGTATTTAGACACACCCAATCCGTCGTCAGAGTCCAAAGATTCAATGGACACCCAAAGGATCAAAGGGTTTAAGGGGTAATATGATCAAACCGGTTTAATGGCAAAAATTGAACTTTTTTAAAGAAAAACTATCATTCGCCCTATTCTTCACCAATTTTTTTTAAAATTTTCCTAAAGCTTCAAGGTTTAAGAAGTGGGTTTGAACTGATTTAAACGGTTCAAAGAAGAATTTCGCATATTTTTTAAAAGATTACATAACCTAAAATTTAAAATGGTTCCCAAAGGTTCAAGATGTTCAGAATTTCTTTTGAACCGGTTCAAGGATGTACTCTTAAAAATTCTTAGAGAAACATCTTTCCAACCAACCCTCTTCTCTATTTTCTAAATATCTTCTTTTATTTTTACCCTTTATTTTGAAAAATATAAAAATTATTAAAAAAGTAGGCGGTGAAAAGTGAAAATATATAATAATTATAAAAATTCATTCATGCAATAATTGTTACAAAAATTATTGTTAAATAGGTCAAAAATCTGTCATGCAAAAATTACATTGCAAAATTATATTTAGAAAGGAAAAAATGCCAAATTTATAAAATTTTCAAAAAATAGTAGTTAAACCCTCCTCATATTGTAACAAGACTTAAGTCAAACAAAAGTTCGCTTTAACCAAAAGGTTTAAACCAAACGGTTTAAGGGTACTTTGATCAAACCTGTTTAAGAATAAATTGAACTTTTTAAAGAAATCACCTTACTTTTCACAAGATTACATATACAAACGGCTTCCAAAGGTTTAAGGGTTCAACAAGTGGTTTTGAATCGATTTATCCGTTTAAAACACGATTTTCACAAGATTACATAACCATAAGTTTATAATGTTTCCCAAAAGTTCAAGAGTTTAAGAAGTAATTTTAAACCAGTTTAACCGGTTTTTCCTACATCAAAACCTCTCATATCAAACTTCACCTCTCATATCAAATCTCAAACATTAAACAGCTCTACATACTTTTTAAAATTTATATTACATTTAAATCCGTCTTATCTTGATCTAACCCTTTCTCTTTATTTTAATCCATTCTTGAAAAATACAATAATTATTATAAAAAGTGGAAATTTGTTAAAATCAGTCATGCGCAAGAAAAATGGTGAAATTTAGTAAATAGATATTGAAAAGTAAAAATTGGGTAAATTATTAAAAAAAGTAAGTAAAAATAAAAGTTAAAAAGTGAAAATATGTCACAAAATACGTCATGTGAAAATTGTTTCAAAAAAATGATTAAAAAGTAGGCGTGGAAAAGTGAAAATAGAAAAACTGTCAAATAAAAATGACATTTATAAATCCAAGTTTTTGAAAAATTTCCTCATTCTTTGAATAATTTAAAAATATTGATATTACTTTACTAACCTTAAATGTCTCCTCCACCTCTAAAGAGATCGAGGATGTTCCTCATTGACAACCTATTGCAAAAGGGTGGAGGTGATTATGTTAAACAACTCGGTGAGGAAACTAAACTCACTAAGAAATTCAACATGACCAAACTGACTACAAAATTTCTAATTAATAAACTACCTCCAAGCCCCGAAAGCCTACTCCAGGAAATATTCCAAACCTGTATCGACAAAACAATATCTACAAGCCGCGAACACCAACTTGAACCTGATCAACTAGGATGTATTGTCAGCAGTCAGCTGCTCGAAACTGACATTTGGATTCCCATTAGAGACATCACCAACAACACCATCGACGCCATACTTAATCAATTCTTGAAAGTCGCCCAATCCAAAAAGCAAGATAATGGTATGCTTTGGGGCGAACCATTTACAGTCTCCGTTACTACCATTGACAAGCAGAATATCCCTAGAATACGCGTCATCAGCGGAAGCGGTGGGAAATCTACTCGTAGGATAAATGATAAAAACCTCATCAAAATACGCAATACCGACAACCTATGTTTGTTTTATGCATTAATGGCTTCATACGTCTACTCAATATTTTCCTGGCCAAAATGGAAGTTCTATGATTATATGCATAGCAGAAGAGGTATGACTCATCAACTCGAACAAGATACCAAAAAACTATTGAGAGATGTTGGAGCTCCTCTTGATCAGCCAAGCTATGATGCGCAGAACTGGGTTCCCAAAGTGGTCAATTATTGGAATACATTGAACATAGGCCTGTTTAAAGTTTATATCTTTGGTGAATTTGCCGAAGAACCTATCTTCAAATATGGACAGGAAAAGTTTGATACCCCAATTATTCTTTATCACCACAATCAACATTTCGACGGTGTGCGAAGGGCATCTGATTTGTTTGGTGAAGCTTATTGCCTTTTTTGTGAAAAAACGTACAATCGTCCAAAAGATCATGCCACTTCATGCAAAGTTAAATGTCAAAACTGCTCCAGGATCGGTCCAAAGTTCCCATGCCAGCCCCTGAACAACTTGTTCAAACACTGCTCTGGATGTGACAAAGAATTTAAAAACGAGGACTGCTACAACCATCATCTATTCTCAAACTTCTGCGACAATTCTAAAAAATGTGAAAAATGTGGAGTGGTATGGTTTGTCAAAGATAACAACCGAAATGGTAGAAGTGGTCATGTTTGTTCCGAACGCTACTGTAACACCTGCTTCAGCTTTCATGATCCAAAAAGAGGATGTTATATCAAACCTCTTGCTACAAGGAAGCCGAAACCTTACCGCATCATCGCTTTCGACTTTGAAACTATGCAACACCAACAAGGGCAAAATGGAAAACTCCACGAAGTCAACTTTATTTGTGCTAAAATTAACTGCCCCGAGTGTATTGCTAATTGTTCGGACGTTTGTACTGTTTGCGGAGAGGATCGAACTATAACATTCTCCCACCAACCCTTTTGCAACACTCAAGTGGATCAACAAAATGTAACTACCGACCCTCTAACTGATTTTGCTTCATGGATCACCAACACTTCAACCGACACAGTAGCCTTCTCTCATTTTGGTGGAAGGTTCGACATGGTACTCCTCTTCAAGGCTTTTTATCTTCAAGGCTTAATACCTGAAATGATAAAGAAGGGCAACAAGATGTATGAGATGAAGGTGAAGAATTCTAAAAAATGCTGGATAATCTTCCACGACACCTACAATCTTATGCCAATGCCTCTTGCTTCACTTGTGCCTGCTTTTGCTCTACAAGTCGAAGACAAGCCCTTCTTCCCACACTTGGCCAACAATCCAAATAATTATGGAAAAGAGGTCTTCCCAACAAAAGAAGACTATCTCGCCAACACTATGATGCCTGAGAAGCGTGCCCAATTTGACAAATGGTATGATCAACATAAGGATGAGCCTTTCCTTTTGGATGAACAACTGGCAGCGTATTGTACCAACGACGTGGAGATCCTGATGGCTGCGCTCATTGCATTCCGTAACGAATTTTTGGAGGTCTCCAACGGCCTGGATGTTCTTCGGGAAGCTATGACAATTGCTTCTGCCTGCATGAAGCACTTCAGAATGAATCATCTCAAGGCAAACCATGTTGGGATTGTTCCGGAAAAAGGATACGACAATGCGGACAACCAAAGTAAGATGGCCCTCAAGTTCCTCAAATGGTATGGCGAGAAGAACAACGTTGAAGTGAGGACTGCCCACTCGAAGAATGGTGAAAAAAGGATGGGCAACTATAGACTGGATGGATGGGTCGAGAAAAAGAAGTTGGCAATTGAAGTCAACGGCTGCTGCTGGCATGGATGCCCCAAATGCTACCCGGACGATGACTTGAAACTCCCCATTGGACTTACAGCTGGAAAGCAAAGAGAGAAAGACAAACAACGTCTGAACTTTATCAAGAATTTGGGAGTGGATGTGGAGATCTACTGGGAGTGTGAAATACGAGTTATGTTATCAAAGGACTATGATATGAGGAAGATGTTTAAAAAATACCTGGATGACGGACCCATCAACATTAGAGAAGCCTTCTATGGTGGCAGAACTGGCCCTCTCAAACTCTTTCATTCTGCAGAGCAAGGAGAAAAAATCTCCTACTACGACGTGACTTCCCTCTACCCGTTTATCAATGTTTCGACTCGATATCCTGTTGGACATCCAGAAGTCCATGTCATCAACAAAGATGTCAACTGGACTAAACCGGAAGACAACATTTACAACCTTTCCCTTCTAAAATTATTTGTAATTCCACCTCGAAATATTGATGTTCCAGTATTACCAATGAAAATTGGGGAAGACGAAGACGAAAGACTACTATTTCCCCTGTGTTCTACTTGTGCCAAAGAGCACCCAAAAGGGGACGTCAACGAAAACTACTGTTGTCCCCATTCAGACCAACAAAGAGGGTGGGTCAGCACATGCACATCTATTGAATTGAATGAAGCCCTCAAGGAGGGATATATTGTCACTAAATTATTCAGAGTATTGGAATACAAAAGCTACGACGACAAACTGTTTACCCCATACATCAGTGAATTTATGGCGCAAAAAATTCACTCGTCTGGGTTTGACAACTCAATTAAAGGAGATAAAGAGAAAGAAGATAAATTTATGAAGGAATGTATGGAATTGTTTGGGATTAAAATTGAAAGGGAGAAGATGGTGGTCAACAAAGGGAAAAGGACACAAGCGAAATTGTGTCTAAACAACTTATGGGGAAGATTTTCCCTTCGTAACTTTGGCCTCTCTCAGTGCAAAATTTCCAATGACCCAAGCGAATACGTGAAAATGAGCGACGACCCATCAATTACTATTAACCATTGTCATGAATTGACTGAGGATGGTACTGTTCTAATCGACTACACCAAAAAGAAGGATTGGGTGGAAGAACATGACTCATCAAATGTCATCATCTCGCTCTGGACCACCTCAGCAGCGAGAATCCACCTTCTACATGCCATGCAAAAAGTTGTAAGAAGTCCTGGTTGCGAGCTCCTTTACACTGACACCGACTCATTAATCTTCAAACACCCAGACAACAATTGTCCTCTTCAATTAGGGCCTCATCTGGGACAGTTTACTGATGAGTACCCCGATTTCAACATCTTGGAATATTGCTCTGGAGGTGCAAAACAATATGGTTTGAAAATTCAAAAGAAGGCCGCTCCACTCAACTCAACTGACTATGTTCTCAAAGTCCGTGGAATGACTCTCAACTGGGATGTGATCAACAACCAAGGATTGTGCTATGAAAACTTCAAGAAGCAAGTTTTTGATTTTACAAAAGATGAATATGAACCAATAATGATTAATTATCCAAATTTTCTTAAACCATCTATTAAAGATGGTTCTATAATTACTCAACCTCTTTCTAAAATTTATAAGCCATATGTCGGAAAAGGCATTGTTCGCCCTTCCGATTTTGTTGTATTAAATTTTGGTCACATTAATAATTAATTATCTTGTTGTAATTTCTTCATGAGTTGGAAAGTAGCCAGGGGTATGGGCACCCAGACTCTATACCAACTATCGAATGTTGTGAGGTAATCCTCACATGTAAAATCGGTGGTAGCGGACTTGAGTAAATTCTCACTTCCCTGGTTGAGTTTGGGCATGCCTGTCAAATGGCGAAGCCACACTCTTATCTTTTCTATTTCTTTATTCTTATCTATTTTCAATAAAAATTTTACATATTCTTAATAAATAATTTTCACAATATTATTGTATTAATTTTATTCGTGATAAAATTTTAAAGATACAATTTGCAAAAATTATTCAATAGGAGTCACAAGTTTTAGGGGTAAAAATGCATAATTAGTAAAACAAAGATACAATTTAAAAAAAATATTAAAAAATTAAGAAAAGAAAGACATAGTTTTTAGAGGTAATTTTACAGAATTAGTGAGACAAAGTAGTAAATTTCAGAATTTTATAAAAGGAGGTGTTCTTTTTAGGGGAAAAATTACAAAATTAAGAAAACGAAGATAAAATTTATCAATTTTCATCTTTTTGAGTGTGCATGCGAGGGCGTGCATATGTAGAGGGGTGTGTTGCGAGTGAGTGGCGTGTGGGTGTGTTAAGGATGTGTTGTCGACAAGAAGTTATTACTTATTGTGAAGACTTGATAACATAGAAAATATTTCTTTTCGATTATTGTTTGAAGCCTAGCAACAACAATACTATTGATTCCTTCTAGATGCCTTATTAATGTCTTATGTAAATTGAAACACAAGAATAATCATTAATTTTAATATTTGATAGATATATTACACATTGTTAAGGGATGTTCTTTTAGGAAGACCCTTCACATTTACTCCTGTGACTTTCACAGTAAAAGGTTCACCCCTCACTAAATACGCTTTTCTTATGATTCTATATAGAATGTCGTCCAAAGTATTATTATTAGACATTTCACATATTGGACTACATACATCATCATAAAATAGATCGCAACTCACAATACAACCTAAACTATCAGGCTCAATTTCGTTTTTAATACCTTCTCCAATTGTTTTTTCTATACAATTCTGGATAATTATTCTCATAATGTTTTCAATGTCAGAAAAGTCACTAATTATAACATACTCAAATATTCCTTTAGTTAGATGGAATTTTGTATTAGTTTTAAAGTGTTCGTGTATTTTAATAATTTTCTGATCTTCAATTAGTTTATCTAAGCTCATTATAGAAATATAATTTAGTGAGAATGAATATATTATACATAAAAAATTTTTGTTATAAAGAACTCTCTTCACACAGATGTAGCACGAGGTGTAAAGTAGTACCAGAGATGTGAAGTAGTACCATCAAACCTTAGATAAACTAGTTAAATTGGAAGTTGTTACAAAAACGTACTTTTTGTTGTGTGTACGTTCCAATGTTGCATTATTCTCTTTGAATAGTGAAATGACTAAACCAAAAATTTACTGAATCGAAATTCTCTTTCAAATATTTCACTTTTTATTTTCTTCTTGGCTAGTAGACATGTGATAAAATTTTAAATACAAATGAAAATTTAATAAAGAGGAGTTTGAACATTTAGAGGTAAAAATACAGAATTAGTAATTCAAAGATACAATTTTTAAATATTAAAAAATTATTAGAAGGAAGACATAGTTTTTAGGGGTAAAATTACATAATTAGTTACTCAAATTAGTAGATTTCAGAATTAAGGAAAAGGAGTTGTTGTTCTTAGGGTAGAATTACATTCTTAAGGAAAATAAGATGAAAATTGTCAATTTTCATCGTTTTCAGTAGGTAATGACTGTGCGTGTGTTCAGTGTGCGCATGTGTGTTGAGGGTGTGTGTTTTAAGTACACATGTTTCGGAATATTTCTATATTTACAATATTTGCACATATTTTTACAATCGTCTTCGATAAATGATTACCGGTCTTTTCTCTAACTGTCTATTCATGCTGTTCCACTAAATGATTACCCGGCTTTTCTTTAACTATCTATTCAGGCTGTTCCACTAAGATATTACCGGGCTGCTACGATGCGTAATATTTCAGACTGCCATATTTATTGTGTTGTTATAAATTTCATACATTCCTGTGAATATACAGGCTGAGCAAGGAATTTACAAGGATACCTTCCAGAATGAAAAATAGATACCTTCCACAATGACAAATAGATTGCTTATCAATTTTATTTAGTTAAAACTGTTCATCACACCTTGTTTCTATAATTTATTACCCAGACAATTCATTTAATTACCTATTTATGCTTTAAGTTATTACCTGAGTGTTATCTATGTGATGACCCACACTATTCCTTGTGAGTACTCTGTCTGCCAATATGAGTTATGTTTTATAGAATTTTAGAAAAATATTCAATTATGAAAAAATGAGGAAAATGTTTAAAACGTTTTAAGAATGTTTTAAGAATGTGTTGAACATTTTCCTCATTTTTTCATAATTGAATATTTTTCTAAAATTCTATAAAACATAACTCATATTGGCAGACAGAGTACTCACAAGGAATAGTGTGGGTCATCACATAGATAACACTCAGGTAATAACTTAAAGCATAAATAGGTAATTAAATGAATTGTCTGGGTAATAAATTATAGAAACAAGGTGTGATGAACAGTTTTAACTAAATAAAATTGATAAGCAATCTATTTGTCATTGTGGAAGGTATCTATTTTTCATTCTGGAAGGTATCCTTGTAAATTCCTTGCTCAGCCTGTATATTCACAGGAATGTATGAAATTTATAACAACACAATAAATATGGCAGTCTGAAATATTACGCATCGTAGCAGCCCGGTAATATCTTAGTGGAACAGCCTGAATAGATAGTTAAAGAAAAGCCGGGTAATCATTTAGTGGAACAGCATGAATAGACAGTTAGAGAAAAGACCGGTAATCATTTATCGAAGACGATTGTAAAAATATGTGCAAATATTGTAAATATAGAAATATTCCGAAACATGTGTACTTAAAACACACACCCTCAACACACATGCGCACACTGAACACACGCACAGTCATTACCTACTGAAAACGATGAAAATTGACAATTTTCATCTTATTTTCCTTAAGAATGTAATTCTACCCTAAGAACAACAACTCCTTTTCCTTAATTCTGAAATCTACTAATTTGAGTAACTAATTATGTAATTTTACCCCTAAAAACTATGTCTTCCTTCTAATAATTTTTTAATATTTAAAAATTGTATCTTTGAATTACTAATTCTGTATTTTTACCTCTAAATGTTCAAACTCCTCTTTATTAAATTTTCATTTGTATTTAAAATTTTATCACATGTCTACTAGCCAAGAAGAAAATAAAAAGTGAAATATTTGAAAGAGAATTTCGATTCAGTAAATTTTTGGTTTAGTCATTTCACTATTCAAAGAGAATAATGCAACATTGGAACGTACACACAACAAAAAGTACGTTTTTGTAACAACTTCCAATTTAACTAGTTTATCTAAGGTTTGATGGTACTACTTCACATCTCTGGTACTACTTTACACCTCGTGCTACATCTGTGTGAAGAGAGTTCTTTATAACAAAAATTTTTTATGTATAATATATTCATTCTCACTAAATTATATTTCTATAATGAGCTTAGATAAACTAATTGAAGATCAGAAAATTATTAAAATACACGAACACTTTAAAACTAATACAAAATTCCATCTAACTAAAGGAATATTTGAGTATGTTATAATTAGTGACTTTTCTGACATTGAAAACATTATGAGAATAATTATCCAGAATTGTATAGAAAAAACAATTGGAGAAGGTATTAAAAACGAAATTGAGCCTGATAGTTTAGGTTGTATTGTGAGTTGCGATCTATTTTATGATGATGTATGTAGTCCAATATGTGAAATGTCTAATAATAATACTTTGGACGACATTCTATATAGAATCATAAGAAAAGCGTATTTAGTGAGGGGTGAACCTTTTACTGTGAAAGTCACAGGAGTAAATGTGAAGGGTCTTCCTAAAAGAACATCCCTTAACAATGTGTAATATATCTATCAAATATTAAAATTAATGATTATTCTTGTGTTTCAATTTACATAAGACATTAATAAGGCATCTAGAAGGAATCAATAGTATTGTTGTTGCTAGGCTTCAAACAATAATCGAAAAGAAATATTTTCTATGTTATCAAGTCTTCACAATAAGTAATAACTTCTTGTCGACAACACATCCTTAACACACCCACACGCCACTCACTCGCAACACACCCCTCTACATATGCACGCCCTCGCATGCACACTCAAAAAGATGAAAATTGATAAATTTTATCTTCGTTTTCTTAATTTTGTAATTTTTCCCCTAAAAAGAACACCTCCTTTTATAAAATTCTGAAATTTACTACTTTGTCTCACTAATTCTGTAAAATTACCTCTAAAAACTATGTCTTTCTTTTCTTAATTTTTTAATATTTTTTTTAAATTGTATCTTTGTTTTACTAATTATGCATTTTTACCCCTAAAACTTGTGACTCCTATTGAATAATTTTTGCAAATTGTATCTTTAAAATTTTATCACGAATAAAATTAATACAATAATATTGTGAAAATTATTTATTAAGAATATGTAAAATTTTTATTGAAAATAGATAAGAATAAAGAAATAGAAAAGATAAGAGTGTGGCTTCGCCATTTGACAGGCATGCCCAAACTCAACCAGGGAAGTGAGAATTTACTCAAGTCCGCTACCACCGATTTTACATGTGAGGATTACCTCACAACATTCGATAGTTGGTATAGAGTCTGGGTGCCCATACCCCTGGCTACTTTCCAACTCATGAAGAAATTACAACAAGATAATTAATTATTAATGTGACCAAAATTTAATACAACAAAATCGGAAGGGCGAACAATGCCTTTTCCGACATATGGCTTATAAATTTTAGAAAGAGGTTGAGTAATTATAGAACCATCTTTAATAGATGGTTTAAGAAAATTTGGATAATTAATCATTATTGGTTCATATTCATCTTTTGTAAAATCAAAAACTTGCTTCTTGAAGTTTTCATAGCACAATCCTTGGTTGTTGATCACATCCCAGTTGAGAGTCATTCCACGGACTTTGAGAACATAGTCAGTTGAGTTGAGTGGAGCGGCCTTCTTTTGAATTTTCAAACCATATTGTTTTGCACCTCCAGAGCAATATTCCAAGATGTTGAAATCGGGGTACTCATCAGTAAACTGTCCCAGATGAGGCCCTAATTGAAGAGGACAATTGTTGTCTGGGTGTTTGAAGATTAATGAGTCGGTGTCAGTGTAAAGGAGCTCGCAACCAGGACTTCTTACAACTTTTTGCATGGCATGTAGAAGGTGGATTCTCGCTGCTGAGGTGGTCCAGAGCGAGATGATGACATTTGATGAGTCATGTTCTTCCACCCAATCCTTCTTTTTGGTGTAGTCGATTAGAACAGTACCATCCTCAGTCAATTCATGACAATGGTTAATAGTAATTGATGGGTCGTCGCTCATTTTCACGTATTCGCTTGGGTCATTGGAAATTTTGCACTGAGAGAGGCCAAAGTTACGAAGGGAAAATCTTCCCCATAAGTTGTTTAGACACAATTTCGCTTGTGTCCTTTTCCCTTTGTTGACCACCATCTTCTCCCTTTCAATTTTAATCCCAAACAATTCCATACATTCCTTCATAAATTTATCTTCTTTCTCTTTATCTCCTTTAATTGAGTTGTCAAACCCAGACGAGTGAATTTTTTGCGCCATAAATTCACTGATGTATGGGGTAAACAGTTTGTCGTCGTAGCTTTTGTATTCCAATACTCTGAATAATTTAGTGACAATATATCCCTCCTTGAGGGCTTCATTCAATTCAATAGATGTGCATGTGCTGACCCACCCTCTTTGTTGGTCTGAATGGGGACAACAGTAGTTTTCGTTGACGTCCCCTTTTGGGTGCTCTTTGGCACAAGTAGAACACAGGGGAAATAGTAGTCTTTCGTCTTCGTCTTCCCCAATTTTCATTGGTAATACTGGAACATCAATATTTCGAGGTGGAATTACAAATAATTTTAGAAGGGAAAGGTTGTAAATGTTGTCTTCCGGTTTAGTCCAGTTGACATCTTTGTTGATGACATGGACTTCTGGATGTCCAACAGGATATCGAGTCGAAACATTGATAAACGGGTAGAGGGAAGTCACGTCGTAGTAGGAGATTTTTTCTCCTTGCTCTGCAGAATGAAAGAGTTTGAGAGGGCCAGTTCTGCCACCATAGAAGGCTTCTCTAATGTTGATGGGTCCGTCATCCAGGTATTTTTTAAACATCTTCCTCATATCATAGTCCTTTGATAACATAACTCGTATTTCACACTCCCAGTAGATCTCCACATCCACTCCCAAATTCTTGATAAAGTTCAGACGTTGTTTGTCTTTCTCTCTTTGCTTTCCAGCTGTAAGTCCAATGGGGAGTTTCAAGTCATCGTCCGGGTAGCATTTGGGGCATCCATGCCAGCAGCAGCCGTTGACTTCAATTGCCAACTTCTTTTTCTCGACCCATCCATCCAGTCTATAGTTGCCCATCCTTTTTTCACCATTCTTCGAGTGGGCAGTCCTCACTTCAACGTTGTTCTTCTCGCCATACCATTTGAGGAACTTGAGGGCCATCTTACTTTGGTTGTCCGCATTGTCGTATCCTTTTTCCGGAACAATCCCAACATGGTTTGCCTTGAGATGATTCATTCTGAAGTGCTTCATGCAGGCAGAAGCAATTGTCATAGCTTCCCGAAGAACATCCAGGCCGTTGGAGACCTCCAAAAATTCGTTACGGAATGCAATGAGCGCAGCCATCAGGATCTCCACGTCGTTGGTACAATACGCTGCCAGTTGTTCATCCAAAAGGAAAGGCTCATCCTTATGTTGATCATACCATTTGTCAAATTGGGCACGCTTCTCAGGCATCATAGTGTTGGCGAGATAGTCTTCTTTTGTTGGGAAGACCTCTTTTCCATAATTATTTGGATTGTTGGCCAAGTGTGGGAAGAAGGGCTTGTCTTCGACTTGTAGAGCAAAAGCAGGCACAAGTGAAGCAAGAGGCATTGGCATAAGATTGTAGGTGTCGTGGAAGATTATCCAGCATTTTTTAGAATTCTTCACCTTCATCTCATACATCTTGTTGCCCTTCTTTATCATTTCAGGTATTAAGCCTTGAAGATAAAAAGCCTTGAAGAGGAGTACCATGTCGAACCTTCCACCAAAATGAGAGAAGGCTACTGTGTCGGTTGAAGTGTTGGTGATCCATGAAGCAAAATCAGTTAGAGGGTCGGTAGTTACATTTTGTTGATCCACTTGAGTGTTGCAAAAGGGTTGGTGGGAGAATGTTATAGTTCGATCCTCTCCGCAAACAGTACAAACGTCCGAACAATTAGCAATACACTCGGGGCAGTTAATTTTAGCACAAATAAAGTTGACTTCGTGGAGTTTTCCATTTTGCCCTTGTTGGTGTTGCATAGTTTCAAAGTCGAAAGCGATGATGCGGTAAGGTTTCGGCTTCCTTGTAGCAAGAGGTTTGATATAACATCCTCTTTTTGGATCATGAAAGCTGAAGCAGGTGTTACAGTAGCGTTCGGAACAAACATGACCACTTCTACCATTTCGGTTGTTATCTTTGACAAACCATACCACTCCACATTTTTCACATTTTTTAGAATTGTCGCAGAAGTTTGAGAATAGATGATGGTTGTAGCAGTCCTCGTTTTTAAATTCTTTGTCACATCCAGAGCAGTGTTTGAAAAAGTTGTTCAGGGGCTGGCATGGGAACTTTGGACCGATCCTGGAGCAGTTTTGACATTTAACTTTGCATGAAGTGGCATGATCTTTTGGACGATTGTACGTTTTTTCACAAAAAAGGCAATAAGCTTCACCAAACAAATCAGATGCCCTTCGCACACCGTCGAAATGTTGATTGTGGTGATAAAGAATAATTGGGGTATCAAACTTTTCCTGTCCATATTTGAAGATAGGTTCTTCGGCAAATTCACCAAAGATATAAACTTTAAACAGGCCTATGTTCAATGTATTCCAATAATTGACCACTTTGGGAACCCAGTTCTGCGCATCATAGCTTGGCTGATCAAGAGGAGCTCCAACATCTCTCAATAGTTTTTTGGTATCTTGTTCGAGTTGATGAGTCATACCTCTTCTGCTATGCATATAATCATAGAACTTCCATTTTGGCCAGGAAAATATTGAGTAGACGTATGAAGCCATTAATGCATAAAACAAACATAGGTTGTCGGTATTGCGTATTTTGATGAGGTTTTTATCATTTATCCTACGAGTAGATTTCCCACCGCTTCCGCTGATGACGCGTATTCTAGGGATATTCTGCTTGTCAATGGTAGTAACGGAGACTGTAAATGGTTCGCCCCAAAGCATACCATTATCTTGCTTTTTGGATTGGGCGACTTTCAAGAATTGATTAAGTATGGCGTCGATGGTGTTGTTGGTGATGTCTCTAATGGGAATCCAAATGTCAGTTTCGAGCAGCTGACTGCTGACAATACATCCTAGTTGATCAGGTTCAAGTTGGTGTTCGCGGCTTGTAGATATTGTTTTGTCGATACAGGTTTGGAATATTTCCTGGAGTAGGCTTTCGGGGCTTGGAGGTAGTTTATTAATTAGAAATTTTGTAGTCAGTTTGGTCATGTTGAATTTCTTAGTGAGTTTAGTTTCCTCACCGAGTTGTTTAACATAATCACCTCCACCCTTTTGCAATAGGTTGTCAATGAGGAACATCCTCGATCTCTTTAGAGGTGGAGGAGACATTTAAGGTTAGTAAAGTAATATCAATATTTTTAAATTATTCAAAGAATGAGGAAATTTTTCAAAAACTTGGATTTATAAATGTCATTTTTATTTGACAGTTTTTCTATTTTCACTTTTCCACGCCTACTTTTTAATCATTTTTTTGAAACAATTTTCACATGACGTATTTTGTGACATATTTTCACTTTTTAACTTTTATTTTTACTTACTTTTTTTAATAATTTACCCAATTTTTACTTTTCAATATCTATTTACTAAATTTCACCATTTTTCTTGCGCATGACTGATTTTAACAAATTTCCACTTTTTATAATAATTATTGTATTTTTCAAGAATGGATTAAAATAAAGAGAAAGGGTTAGATCAAGATAAGACGGATTTAAATGTAATATAAATTTTAAAAAGTATGTAGAGCTGTTTAATGTTTGAGATTTGATATGAGAGGTGAAGTTTGATATGAGAGGTTTTGATGTAGGAAAAACCGGTTAAACTGGTTTAAAATTACTTCTTAAACTCTTGAACTTTTGGGAAACATTATAAACTTATGGTTATGTAATCTTGTGAAAATCGTGTTTTAAACGGATAAATCGATTCAAAACCACTTGTTGAACCCTTAAACCTTTGGAAGCCGTTTGTATATGTAATCTTGTGAAAAGTAAGGTGATTTCTTTAAAAAGTTCAATTTATTCTTAAACAGGTTTGATCAAAGTACCCTTAAACCGTTTGGTTTAAACCTTTTGGTTAAAGCGAACTTTTGTTTGACTTAAGTCTTGTTACAATATGAGGAGGGTTTAACTACTATTTTTTGAAAATTTTATAAATTTGGCATTTTTTCCTTTCTAAATATAATTTTGCAATGTAATTTTTGCATGACAGATTTTTGACCTATTTAACAATAATTTTTGTAACAATTATTGCATGAATGAATTTTTATAATTATTATATATTTTCACTTTTCACCGCCTACTTTTTTAATAATTTTTATATTTTTCAAAATAAAGGGTAAAAATAAAAGAAGATATTTAGAAAATAGAGAAGAGGGTTGGAAAGATGTTTCTCTAAGAATTTTTAAGAGTACATCCTTGAACCGGTTCAAAAGAAATTCTGAACATCTTGAACCTTTGGGAACCATTTTAAATTTTAGGTTATGTAATCTTTTAAAAAATATGCGAAATTCTTCTTTGAACCGTTTAAATCAGTTCAAACCCACTTCTTAAACCTTGAAGCTTTAGGAAAATTTTAAAAAAAATTGGTGAAGAATAGGGCGAATGATAGTTTTTCTTTAAAAAAGTTCAATTTTTGCCATTAAACCGGTTTGATCATATTACCCCTTAAACCCTTTGATCCTTTGGGTGTCCATTGAATCTTTGGACTCTGACGACGGATTGGGTGTGTCTAAATACCGTTTAAATATGTGGGAGGGGCTAAATGGTTGGACCCCGCTGCCCCTGACGACTTGGAGGGGTGGTTAACTACTCTCTATTACTCGATCCATCCATATTGCCTTTAAACCCTCTAATAACTCCTTTTATTCCCCGGATATTATTCCACATCCACCTTAATTTATGCAAATGCTCTTATGTATATCCCACATACTTCTTATTTAGATCGCAGACGAAATTATGAAAATTTTACAAATCCTAAAAAAAAGATTGTCGCCTAAAATTATTGAGACATACATACTTTGAGTCAATCCAAATTTTTCCGAGCCATATTTTTCGTCCTTATTTTTATTAATCGGGCCATACAAATCAGTTTCGTGTATCATTTTATCGTCTCGATCCATTTTGGCAACCCTCAGTTTAATTAGAGTTTTAAACCATTTTTACCAAATACTAAATTTTCTAAAAATATTTTTTTTTATTTTAAAACAAAATTTTCCAAAATTTTAAAGAGGAACGTAAAAGTACTAACAAAAAATTGCTGGTTTTTGGCCTTTTAGGTACGCTCCTCTTTCCTTTTTTTAAATGACAACCGCCACTACAGCTGTTCTTTCCTTTCTTCTAAATAGCGGGCAATTCAGTCAATATCTTTTATTTATTTTTTTCAGAGATCGAAGAGAGTAAAAAACTAAAAATAAATACAAAGGGATAAAGGAACACAAGTTGATTTTTTAATGGGTGGACAAGGAACGCTTGAAAGAGAAGAAAGGAGAAGGATGACAATGAATAGTAGTCGAGAATTTTTTTTAAATAAAAATGAGAAAGAACATCTAAATAAATAAATATATGTATTAAAAAATGACAAAACCAACTAAAAAGATTGGACTTGGACCTTTTAAAATTAAAAGTAAAAATTGAAGGAGAAGAAAAAGAATTAATAGAAGAAAGTCAACTTTTCTTCTCTTCTCTCACCCCATTTTTTCAATTATTTATCACATCATCCGTTTAATAAAAATTCTCCCCATGCCTTGACATCCTTCAATTTTATATAATTTTTATTTAAACTTGTAAAAAATTATTTTTATTTTTTGCGAGGGTTAGATAGGGTTTAAATTTTGCAAGAAAGAAAACCGCAGTGAAGCTGAGTCATTGTTTCGCTCGCTCAGTAACCTCATTGGACTGCTGGGATCTCGTCGGCATCTGAACGTGGTGAACAAAATGCTTGTTTTAGCAGGTTGTAGGTTCATCCCCAATAATTAAACTTTTACACCTAACTCTTTAGTGAATTTCAGATTAACACGTAAAATAAGGTTTGAAAAAATTTAATTTACAGCTACTAATTCCCCTCAAAATTGAGTTTTCTCTCATCTATACACAAATTTTTTCTTATATACATTTGATTAAATAAAATCACTAAAAAAGAACTCAACTCGTCTTTATAATTTTGAAAAATTAAAACAAAAATTCTGCTATAAACTTGAACTCCCAAATTATTTAATGCTTTTTAGTTTGTTTCCTTTAGCCCCTAAAGCTTATACACTCTGTAACAAAATGATAGCGCCACCTAGTTTTTTATCAATATCTCACCAAATATGAAACGGATATGTTTCAAATTTTGGCTGAATATAGGTAAGGATATTATGTATCAATATTAGGGTTTCACCGGAACCGAAATTTTGACCGGAACCGGAACCGGAACCGGATCCAATTTGAGTTCCGGTTCCCGGAACCGGAACCGGAACTTTTTAAAGTTCCGGCCCGGAACCGGAACCGGAACTTTCAAAAAAAATTTTGCTAGCAAATTTTAAAAATTTTTATGTTAATTAGGGTTGTCGGTTTAGCCAAATTCTTCGCTTGACTAAACCCGAGACGATTAACCGGATCGAAACTTTCGGTTAACCGAAACGAACCGAAAATTTGTCGGCGGTTAAGTGATATATGTGTATTATGGAGTGGAGTATAACGAATTTGTAGGATATAAGTGTTTGATATCGGGCGATAAAAAGTTATGTGGAAATAAGGGTGATATAAGGAGCCATAGATATCAAATCTCTGATATCTACCGAAGATATCAAATCCCTAATATCTACATAAAAAATCTTAAATTCTTATGATTTTTTGGAGTCCATCTAGTAGTTTTAAATTTAAAGCGTTGTATGTGATAATTTTTGAAAATAATTTGTATTTTGGAAGGCCGAGAAGCCAACTTTATTCTTTTTTCAACGCCGCAGGCGAAAATTTTGAAAATTTCATAAAGCCATAAGCGAAAAAGTTAACCAGTTTTTAGTCAAACAAGAAATCTTAAGACTCCGATATACCAGTGGCAGGCGAAAATTCTGAGATTTTAGTTGAACCATGTGACATATTTGTTTTATCTTTCAGCGCCGCAGGCGAAAATTTTGAGAATTTGTGAGGACTAGAAGCCAGATTTGACCTTTTTCTGGCGCCGCAGGCGAAAATTTTGAGAATATTGCAAGTCAAACTGGGGAGAATATTGCAAGTCAAACCCATATTTTTATAAAAAAAACTAATCCTTAGGGGTGTAAAAAAGTTCCGGTTTGCCCGGAACCAATTTGAAAACCGGAGCCGGAACCGGAACCGGAACCAATTTAAGTTCCGGTTCCCGGAACCGGAACCGGAACCAAAAAAACACCGGAACTTTCCGGAACCGGAACCGGAACCGGAACTTCCGGTGAAACCCTAATCAATATTGAAAAGAAAAAGTTTGTTGCAATTTTTTGAAAAATTTTATAACAATAAATTTGATTTTAGAGTGTAACAAAAAGATAGCGCCACTTATATTTTCGACCTTAGGGGTGATCCGAAAAATCTGCAAAAATCCCTGTAAACATATCCATTGATATGTATAGAAAATAAATAATAATTTTTTAGTTCCTTAAACTATTTAAAAATACCCAAATTATATTTGAATAAACAAATTTATACTAATTTTGCACTTTAATAATATGATGCAATTGTTTTGCCCTTTTACTGCACTTTTACTTTTTTTTAAATTTATATTATATTAATTTCCCACAAAGTGCGCAATTTTTCTTTATAAAGCCGTCAATGTCCTCTTTGTCGGTTTCCTCTTTTTTCTTTAAAAATGTGACGTGAATTTCACCCCCCCCCCCCCCCTCCATTTATTTGATGAGCAATATATGGGAGGGGGTAAACAAAGAAAAAGAAATAAAGCGAGCGAATATTGACGCTAGAAAAAAAAAGTAGAGAGGGGGAGGGAAGGGAGGGGGAGGGAAGTGTTCGCTCGACTGGCAGGAAGCGAGAGTGGGAAAAGATTAGAGAAAATTTTTAAAAGAAATTTGGGAGTAAAAGAAAAATAATTTGGTAAATGGGGGCAAAATTGTTTTTGGACTAAAATTCCTACTAGTCCAAAAATGATCAAAATGCCCAATTTTTGAGTATAAAATTCTAAATTGAAATTCTGCCCACATCAACTATTTTTAGCGCCGAAACTTTTTTAGCACCGAAAAAAAGCGCCAAAAAATTTTAACCCTATATTCGACTAAAAAGATTATTTCCTTAACTTTTAGTCTTTCTCGCCTTATGGAACATTTATCGCCTAACATTTTATCATTAATCCCTTCCTCGCTTGAATGACAAACTTTGGGAAACAATATTGAGGGAAGAGAGATATAGAAAAAAAGAGAGAGTGTAGATTTCCTCACAAATTCATCACTACCCCCAATGTGTCAACCTACCAACCAGCCGCCCCTTTCGGCGTGTCATTTAGGACAGATGGAGTTTTTGGGTTTAACAGGGGCAGAGATAAATAGACACTACCTATTTTCTATTTATTTTTTTTTCTATTTCCCGCACTTTCCCCTTATAAAGAAAGAAAAGGCAAGAATGCAGTCAATATAGTGTTGAGGAGGGGGCACGTATCGGCTGGTCCATAGAGAGAGGCGAACGCTTCCCCCTCTCTCCCTTCTCTTTTTTCTTGTCGCCACTGTCGCCCCTATGCTTGTGGCTAGCGTTCGTATTGTTATATTTTGTTGTTTTATTTATTTTCTCTCTTAAATTTAAAAAATATAGAGAGAGATAAAAAATAAATATACACACAAACAAAACGGTGTGGCAGAAGTACATCCATCTTTCCCCTCACTCCCTCCATATCCCCCCTCCTACCAGCTTCTAAATGAATTTACATGATAATAATTGTGTTAATTCTTCTCCCAAGTTTATTTTAATTTTTATTTTTGGTATTTTTATCCCTTTAATATTCCCCCTTTTGCCCTTTTTTTACTCTTTTCTATTTATTCTCGAATCAATTCTCTCCAAAAAAATTTTTTCTGCCACATGCCTGCCACGCCCCAAAAAACCTCCTCAATACCCCTCCAACCCTTTACCGCTTATATCAAATTTGCTTGCTAAAACTCTTTCTAAAATACAAAATCAGCACTAAAAAATGCTAAAAATTAAAGAACACCCACAAAAACAAATAAATATGTATACATTCACACAACAAACCTTGTATATTTAAATTCTTCTAAACATAAACATCTGATTTAACAATAAAATTAAAAGAGAGAGAGAGAAGATTATTCATGTTTATATTCGAATAAAAAAATTTTTTTCTTAATTTTTTCCATTATTTTATTTAATTCTTCTATTCATTGAATCAAACCAAAGGTAGCTAAAAAATTTTTAATTTCAGATTAAAGAGTCAACACCCTCCCGTTATTAGCGACATCACTAACATTCTTTTTTTCACAAGATGGTCTTTAATATAGTGCAGATTAAACAAGATCCCGTCCCAGAATTCCGTGTTTTAAGCGATAAACGGGAATAACTGGATTCACTATATTAATACCGCGGGATCCTTTCCCATTCCACGTTTTTGAGAAAATCCCTTTAAAGGGATACACCCAAAACAACGCACGGCCATAACAACGCAAAGCCATAACTTGCTTCAAGATTTCCGAATGTTACCAAATTTAGTATTAAATGATTCCTCTCAACGGGTTAAAGAGAGTGGTACCAAATTTGATAAGGGCCAGAAATTTTCCTGCTAGTTATGGCTTTACGTTGTATGGCAGCGCGTTGTTTTGTTTTTTTCGCGTTGTTTCGTTGCTGTACCCCTTTAAATGATCTAGTATTGCGATGTTGCTGCACTCAAGATTTTATAATTGCCTAACTCGATTTGAACACACCGTTAATTTTTGATCTTCCCTCACAGTTTTTTTTCGAGTTTCTCTAATTGTTCAAAAAAAATATTTTGGAAAATATTAAATATTTTTCTTTTATTTACTTAAATTTTTTTCTCAAATTTTCAAATTTCTTTTTTAAAATATTTAATAGAATCACCAAAATTTTAATTTTTTGCATGTGAATCATTAAATAACAACAAACAAACAAATATTTTAAAACATTATTTAATATTTATTTATTATTTCTCAGCGGTTGGCAGTGTTTTTAGCTGGTTGAGATTTAATTCAGGCATATTAAAATAATTATAAAAAATATGCCAAAAGTTACAACAGTTATCGGCACTGCCTCCCGCTGGAATTAATTTTTAAAAACAACAAAATATAAAGGAAAATAATTTTTTTTAAATAATCAGCAGATAGAGAAAAAAATTTTTTATTGACAGCTTCTCTTCTCCATTTATTTAATTAAATTTAATTTTTAATCAATAAAATTTTTTTAAATTTTTATTAATAAGAGTAAGTTTTTTAATTAATAAAATAAAAATTAAAAAAAATCTAGAAATCGTCTTTTTCTAGCTCTTTGAATAATGCCTCACCTGATAAGATAAGTAGTGCATCACCAAGTATTGTGTGATGTAAAACACGGTTTTCAGGGGTCGGATTGTTACCCTAGTTTAAACTTTATAAGAACATTTTAATTAGAGGTCGGCAAAATCGCATTCCCGGGATCCCGGAACGGGATTTTTTTTCAAAATTTTGTACGGGACGGGATCCCGCGGGATTAATCCCGTAAATCCCGTTATCCCGGTAATCCCGTTCTCAAATTTACCGGGATCCCGCCGGGATTCCGGGATTTTCTCAAAAAAAATTTTTAATTAAAGATATGTTGAATATTGACGGATTTGGAGACAATATCGGTGGATTTCGACGGATTAAGGGAGGAATGAATAGATATCAGAGGATTAGGAAGGATATCAGTGGATTAAGAGGGATTAAGAGAATTTGATGCTTATAGATGGATTTAGGGGATATCGGTATATTTGGAGTGATAAAGGTTGATATGAAGAACGGTGGGTAAAGGCTATAGCAGATTTGGAGACTCAACTTGATTTGAATGGATATATGGGGATTATTCCTCTAATCCCTTAATATACTCTTAATCCCCAGATCCCCGATATACCTCTTAATCCATAAATCCCTGATACCACCTATTATCCTCCAAATCCCTCATAATCCTGTGTTAATCCCAAATCGATGATATCTCTTTCCAATACCCCAACATCATATATCTCTTAATCCTCCGGAATTGCACTTCACAAACCAACGTACATCTCTATATCTCTGTTAATCCCAAAATCCATTCTTATTACTCTTAATCTATCCACCACAGGCAAAACTTTTCTAATTTTGGAAGGAGAATCCAAAAAAAAAATGGCTCTATTACACAATATACGTCCAATCAACTATTATGCGTCCAATCAACTTTTATACGTCCAATCAAAGTTTATACGTCCAATGAAAATTTATGCGTCCAATCAAATTTTTATACGTCCAATCAAAGTTTATGCGTCCAAATAAATTTTATACTTCCAGTGAAAAAATAAATTCAGAAAAAATCAAAATAATTTTTATTTATTTTTTACGCCTTGCTCAAAAGGAGTTAATAGAAAAACCCTTCCCGTTACTGGAACAACCGTCCCCGTCACCGGATCAAATCTCAAATCCGGTTTAAAAAGGATTCGGATCCGGATTTGGCAATGGAGCCGGACCGGTTCCAGATGGATTTTTCTGGATTAATCCGGTCAGGAAAAATCCGGAGATCGTGAAAAAGACCCGGATTTGGTATCCGGAATCTGGAAGAATTTGGCCGGATCCGGCCCGGACACTAATAAAAATGTGTTTGGACATATAAAATTTGATTGGACGCATAAACTTTTCATTGGACGCATAAATTTTTATTGGACGCATAATCTTTTCATTGGACGTATAAACTTTAATTGGACGTATAAAAGTTGATTGGACGCATAATAGTTGATTGGACGTATATTGTGTAATAGAGCCAAAAAAATTTCCGGGATCCCGGAACAAAATTCCCGGGATCCCGGAACGGGATTGAGTTTAAAAATTTTGAACGGGACGGGATCCCGCGGGATTAATCCCGTAACTCCCGGAATCCCGGTAATCCCGTTTTTCTCTAAAAACCCGGGATTCCGGGACGGGATCCCGTAAAATCCCGTACGGGGTCCCGTCCCGTGCCAAGCTCTAATTTTAATTCCAAAGTTTCAAAGCAGCCTCGGTGTAGGAAAAACATAAGGGTCGGTTTGAAGCCATCTACCGTAAGCATTAAAAATAAATAGTTAAATGTAAAAATTTTAAGAATTGATCTTAATTCAAATCTTTAAAGGTACAGGCAACTATTGTGGTCAGTTGTGAAGTTGTGGTGTGGTTGTGCTATTGTGGTTGAAGTTGTGAAAATTTCAAATTGAGGAGGAGAAGGGAATCTAGGCAAGAAGTGTAGCAGGTTTTTATAAAGTTAAGAATCTGGCTGACATTTTGACTGTTTAATTTGACTTCATAGAAAGGTCTTCAGCCTTAAGTCTTGTCAAATACCTCAAATGGAACGGTCCTTGCCGGCCGTTCCTCTGTTATCTTTAAAACTTTTAAAAGTTATATCCACGATTCATGCCCTTGACTGCTTCTTCCTCTCCTCTCTTTCTTCCCACTCTCTTTATTTTAATTGATTTTCTAATTTCGAAAATCAATTTAATCAAGTCTTGCCATGGTAAAGGAGTTAGACGCATGCGCATAGTTCACTCTCATTCAATTATTCTCTGCCCTTTCCTCGCCATTTTTAAAAATTTAAAATTAAAAAATAATGCTTCATCAAGTTTTTTATTGCTAAATATTTTCTGGAATAAATAAAAACTTAAGTCTCAAACTATCAGTTATTAATTTGATACCTTTTTAATAAATAAAACACCGCTCTATAAAATTTTATTATTAAAAATAAATTTCAGAAAATGTGGCTATTTTTATTATTTTTTGTTTTAAACACCTTGGATAAAAATGTTGAATCATTGTCTATATTTGTAAAGATATCATGGAGGGAAGTTGAAGGAAACAAATTTGAATACCCGCATCACTTGACAGATGAAACAAAGGAACGTTTCGACTTGAAATTAACAGGGAATTTACTGATAGGTGGACAACTGTTTGTTGGAAAAACTGACGGATATGATAATTTTCATTTTACCCAACATTATATTATTGAAGAACAGCTAGGAGGCAGTAAATATTTTCTGGAAATTTCCATTAAAGGACACAATGTTCGTTTACACTTTTTGAGAGTTTAAGGAAAATGTTTTTAAAACCCCGCTATTTATATATTTAAATATTTAACCTTATTGTTTCGGATATAGGGATGTAACCTTAGAAAGGGCACCCAATCTTCGAGGACGGGTAAGCAGGGAGATTTGTCATTAAAACACTCTTATTAAAATTTCTAGATTATTAAACCGATACTAGTGGAAAACAATTCAATAGTTTATGTTATTCTACATAAATACACAGCAAAATACAAAATATTAACAAAAAGTCAAGTAGAGGATTTTGATAAAATAATAAATTCATTTAAAAATCCTTTCCGAATTGTCCAATTTTTTTGGGAAACAAAATCGTTAAATAAATGGAAAGTTATTGTTAAATGTGCAGATGAAAAAAATGACGAGAATAAATTTGAATTGGAATATTTAAATAAAAATAAAAAACAAACTAAAGATTCTAGAAGAATGTTTAGATCTGGATGTAAGAGAATAAAAACATGTCCTGAAAACAAATATAAATTATACAAGGAAAGTTTTGTAAATTAAAAATAAAATTTTTAATAAAAAATGTGACAAATAGTAAAAGCTGTGTCACGGTGCTCAATCGGTAGTTCACATGTATGTTGTGAGTAGAGACCGGACTTGAGTGATAGTTCGATAATATCGGTACCGATAATCGATAATATCCATCGATAATATCCATCGATAATATTCCATCGATATTTTCCATCGATCCGGTCTCTAGTTGTGAGTAAAGCTCAGGGCACGGCCAAGTTAGGGCACGACCAGGGTTGTCGTTTCCAAACCACTGAAATAGGGCGCAGCCACAAAAAATAGGGAAAAAATAGGGCGAAATCGGTCAAAAATATGGCAAAAAATAGGTAATTATTTAAAAAAAAATATTCTGCAAAAAAATATTCCTTACTCTGCATATTCTCCACTAGTTTTAACTAAAATTGTAAAAAACAGAAAAGTTCAGATTAGAGACCAGACTGGGAATGTCGTATGAGAATCGTACGAGATATCTCGAATCTCAAAAAACTGAAGAACAAGATGTGTCGAAAAATACGAGAGGTCTCGAAAAATACGTACGAGATTTTTCGAAAAATCTCGATCTCGGCAAACAAGTTTTTCTTCAAGATCTTTCGAACTGATAGATTGCTTTTATTTTTAGCAAAATTTTGAGAATTTTGAAAAGTTATGAAGCCTGATTTTTTACTTTTTTAGCGCCGAAGGCGAAAATTTTTAAAAATTAAGAAGACCAATAGTAGATATTTCTCTTTTTTCCGCGCCGAAGGCGAAAATTTTTAAAAATTAAGAAGACCAATAGTAGATATTTCTCTTTTTTCCGCGCCGTAGGCGAAAATTTTGGGAATTTTTATGTTCAAGAGTTAAATTTCTTTTTTTGTTCGCCTTTTATTTACAAAATGCCCGAAAATTTGAAAAATATTAAAAAATGTTAAAAATAGGGCAAAATATGGTAAATGTATAAAATAGGGAAAAAATAGGGCGAAAAGACCAAAAATAGGGAAAATCCCCTATAAATAGGGTAAAACGACAACCCTGGGCACGACTAAACTTTTACTTATTCTTTAATGCTTACATTAGCTTCTATACATATTGTAACCTCTGGCTGGTATCCCTCAATATCTCCAAAAATCTTAATCATTTGAAGAATTTTTTATATTTATCCTTAGAATGTTCCATAATTAAAATTGATAATGATTTTTAAATATTCTTCAATTTAGTTTAGGAAAAAATTGTGGGTGATTATTAAAGCGTAATTATTTGAGAGTGAGAGGGAGAGAGAGTAATTAATCGAGATACGGTTAAATTGAAACAACTACTTTTATGAAAAATTAAAAACGCACTTAAAAATGGCTAAAAATTGGTCTAAAATATTTTATTTAATTTAAGGATATTAATGGTAAGATGATTGAAATGGTATGCACTTCAGCTATTTATGAAAATGGAATTAATTTTTATGAGTTAAATCTTGGAACTAATGCACGAAACCCTTCATGCATATTAGTAAATAATTCTGCCCAGAAAGTAAAACAATACGCTGAACAAAACTTAAAAGGAAATTGCATCTATAATTCAAATCCTCAAGAAAATGAAACAAATAGAATTGGTGAAATTTTTGGCCCAAACTCGGGTAAGAAAATTATTTTAAAAATTTTGGTAATTGAAAACACATCTTTTACACTGTTTTTAGAACACTAAAGTAGCACCCCGATCTTTCGGGACCGTGAATGTCGGGATTTATTATGTATCTAACTGATTATAGTAAAAAAAACTATGTTTCCGTCATTATTCTAAATTTTATCACAGATTGGAATGAAGTCAAAATTAACAATTATGAAAAGAAAGGTTAGTATATAATGTTTATTACATACATACATATAATCATTTAGTATTATTTACATAAAGATTTTTTAAATTTTAATAAAATAGGTATTTATATAAAAAATTATAAATTAATAATAATCTGCTTTTTATTAGATTATACTAAAAATTATAAACAAGAAAAAATTCTTAATCTTCTATGTGCAAGGAATAAGGGAGAAAAATGTGTAGCTGCTTTAGCCGACGAGATTAATTATGAATTTGATTTGAATGTTATCACTGAAAGAGTTGCGGAAAAATATGTCAAACATAACTGTCCTAAAATTAATTTTGAAAATAAAGAGACAAACGTTGACAAAAAAAGAAAGGTTTCTTAATATATTATATTTCATTTATGTATTTTTTAAATAAAATTAATTAAATAAATTGTTCAGGGGATCGATGAACAAAACACATCATCTGCAAAGAAAAAAGGTAAAGGAGTAAAGAAAATAGCTCATAGTTCAAATAAAGGAACCAATCCTCGTCATCTTGGTTATTTAATAGATCAACGAAATTTAAAAGAAGCAAGCTTGGCTAGCAATCATCCTGAAATTAATTTGATGAATTCCTCAACTAATGACAAAAACCAAGAAATTAATCATGAACCGAATATTAAAGCTAACGATGATTTTTTTGATGGGTTGGACGAATATTTGGAAAAAACGATGGGTATAAACATAAAAGATAATTATGCCATGCATACTAAAGGTGAACTTACGATAATGTTTTGATCTATCTTTTTTATCGTAATTTTGAATTAAAAGTATTTTATATATAGATCACAACATTGAAGAAAGTCATGATTATTACCAACATTCAAATGCTGAAAGCCAATCGAGTAGTAATAGCATTTCAAATGGGTCAAATAGCATGACAAATATGACTTCTGAATACAATTCGAATTCAGATAATGAAACTTCTACAAATGTTAAAAGTAAAGATAACAATAAAAATGGCATGGAAACTGATGAAATGTTGGAGGATGATTTGAAATTTGGTTGGAATAATGATGAACCTCAGGATTTGAGTAAGTGTTGAATTCTAGAGTTGAAAAAATTGAATCGAGCCATGTTCTATTAAATTTTTTATATTTAAAATCTAATATGTATATTTATCAATGCAGGTTCAATTTTCTCTCCTCATCATTAAATGCAAAGAGAATTTACAAGCATGTGAAGCATTATTGGAAACACGGTCAACATTCCCATTCCATAACAATACGTGGCCGATGTAAATACGAGAAGCCCAGTTTTTAAATCCAAAAATTCAATTTATCTTTGTTGCTCTTTTATACTCATAAATTCTAAGAATTTTTGTCACCAATTAACAGACTTTGAATTAGGGTTGTTCCCCGTCCCCGAAAGTCGCGAAATTTGAAATATTTGTTCACCTTCCCCCCGTTCCTCCCCTCCCCCTCCCCCCGTGAAAAAAGAAAAAATTTCCCGGTCACCCCGTGGCGTTTCCTCCCCGAAAAGTTATCCCCGTGACACTCCCCTCCCCCCGTCGGGTAACAACCCTACTTTGAATTGAGGTTTTTTTAAATTTACCTATAAGTTTTTGCTAATGTTTTGGTTTATTTATTTAAAATACAACATTTAACATCGTTTAATGCTGTTGTATTACGATTTATTCAGAAATGTAGTAACAAAGACCGGACTGGAAGGTTGAAACTTCTGATTACAGGGCTGGGCTGGAACAACAAATACAAGTTGATAAGTTTAATCGAACAATAAATTAACCGTTTGTTCAGCTCAGATATGTACACATTTTCTTTGTAAATCATTTTATTTATTTTAAACATTACTCAACGTTTAACAAGTATTATAAAATGATGTAAAGTATTCATTAAATTATATAAAGTATTTATCAATTATTCATTAAAAAATTTTTTAATTTTATTTTTTAAACCTTTCTCTTATTATAAAATTTATTTTTAAATATGTATTGTTCTTGTAAATTAATGTTATGTTGATTAAAAATTTTCCATAATTCAATAAGAAAGTAGGGTATAAATTAATGTTGGAGGGAAGGTTTTAATTTCTGACATATTGTTTTATAGCTACATAATTCCTATTAATTAAGTTTTTTAAACAGCTGACGATTCTCTCAGCAAGCAGGAGTACCTGAGCAACCTTCTTAGCTTGACCGATTAAGAGTAAAAGTATCTCGGATGTCTTATCAAATAATCCAAAATGGAAAAGTTCTTTCCTGCACACTTCAACTGGCAAGTTCTTTCTTATGTTTTTAAAACTTTTCTGCTTCAACTCAGATGAAATAAACCACTCCGCATTTTAGTCTTGTTATTTATTTATTGAGCAAAACACTAGCGCATTTGCGCCACATTTCGGATATTTTACCCTCATCTAGAATAGTCTAGATGTTGAATTTTTGCTTGTGTTTCTTAAGAATTTCCCAAATTAGTCTTAAATTAATTTCAAAGTCGGAAAGCATGTTATTATTAATTTGGATATTGTGATTATCTATTATATTAACTGTTTTCTTTTAAATATTTGTTGAAATATTCTTGCAAATACTTAACATTTGTGTTTCTTATCTCCTTGTATAATACCACCAGAATCTAAACACATTGGAACTTCATTGTTTGGCTTTATTTTGTTTCTAATGTTTATATTAAACCTATTTTGACCATATGATATAATTTTTACTACAGATTCATTCCTGAATCTATCTAAATGCTTTTTAAGCTCGGAACAAATCGAATTATTGGTATTTAACCATGTCTCATTTATAATAATTATGTTATTATTGCAAAAAATATACAAAAAAATTGTCAAAAATAGAAAGTGACTCACTGTGTCACCACACAGAAATAAACAAAATTCCACAAAAAATATAAAAATATAAAAAATATTTAAAATCTTTAAATCTCGTCATCGACAATTATATCATTATGAATTTGTTTATTTGTTCTATTTGGACTGCTCGCAAATTCCTATGCGTGAGCTTTGAATGGCTTTGGATTTGGTAATTCCTTGATTGTAAGATCATTTACAACATATTTGTATTGACCACAATTTTGGTTAGCGGCATATGCCTTAGAACGTAAATTATATAAAATAGACAGTTCCGACATAGTCATGTCCCGTTTGGCACTGATAAATTTTGGAATATTTGGTAAGGTTATGAGTGCGTTACGGTACATTTACAAAAAAATATTACGTGCTTTAACAGTTCGAAAAGGTATTTTAATTATTCGTGCTTTCGTATTTGATCACTTTTCTGCCTTGGGTGTCGATGAATTTCTTCTATTAAATCTTTTTTAAACCACATTTCTCCACTATTGATTTTATAACTTCTTTTTCATTATTTGCTTCTGGTAGTTTCTCCAACACTGCCTTTTTCGATTTTTCTTCAATAATTTCTCTATCTAACATGGCAGCATTTACATGTCGAATAATAAGGTCGGGTGGACAGCCCCATGGCAAATAGCATTTGTTGCTGTGGCATTGTTGCCTAAAGACCTGATCAAATTTGAGCTTAACCGATGCATAGAAAGGTCTTCAGCCTTAAGTCTTGTCAAATACCTCTAATGGAAAGGTCATTGCCGGCCTTTCCTCTGTTATCTTTAAACTCTTAAAACTTATGTTAGCAATAATAAAACTTGCGCATTCCACGATTCATGCCCTTATCTGCTTCTTCCTCTCCTCCCTTTCTTCCCCACTCTCTCCATTTTAATCAATTTTCTAATTTCGAAAATCAATTTAATCAAGTCTTGCCTATTGTTAAAGGAGTTAGACGCATGCGCATAATAGAGGATAATGAAAGGCATTCATTTTCACTCTCATTCAATTATGTATTCTCTGCCCTTTCCTCGCCGTTTTTAAAAATTTAAAATTAAAAAATAATGCTTAATCAAAAGTTTTTTTATTGCTAAACATTTTTTGGAATAAATAAAAACTTAAATCTCAAACTATCAGTCATTAATTTGATACCTTTTTACTTAATTTGATACCTTTTTTAACAAATAAAATCCCGCTCTATAAAATTTTAATATTAAAAATGAATTTCAGAAAATGTGGTTATTTTTATTATTTTTTGTTTTAAACACCTTGGATAAAAATGTTGAACCATTGTCCATATTTGTAAAGATATCATGGCGGGACATTAGTGAAAACAATTTTGAATACCCGCATCACTTGACAGATGAAACAAAGGAACGTTTCGACTTGAAATTAACAGGGAATTTACTGAGAGGTGGACAACTGTTTGTTGGAAAAACTGACGGATATGATAATTTTCATTTTACCCAACAAGATATTATTGAAGAACAGCTAGGAGGCAGTAAATATTTTCTGGAAATTTCGATTAATGGACACAATGTTCGTTTATACGAGTAGTTAATGCACCCCAAAAGTGACACCAAAAGTGACACCTGTCAATCAAACCTGTGCCTAAAGGGGGTTTTGAGCTGATTAATAGGTAATTTCTGTGCCTATAGGGCACTTTTTCTTTTGATTTGAGGTAATTAATAATGATTAATTAGGGTAATTAATCATGAATGATTAATTACCTTTTGACTGATATTTTGCGGGTATTTTAAGGGTATTGAAATACTGATATTTGTGACGGCTGAAGTTGCGGTAAATACAAAGGGGCTGAATCGAACTTTTAAAATTAATATTATCGAAAAGGAAGTGCGGTAAAATAAAAGAGCCAAAAGGATTTTGAGCGAAAGTGCTAAAATAAAAGAAGCTTAAATGTTTAGGGATTTCCTGCCATCTTTCTATCTCTGGAAGAGTAATTTATCATTTAAAATTAATTTATCATTATCATAATAGATTATTAAAAAAATATAAAACTTGCAGAACCTATTAAAATTTGTCATAAAAAGCTGTCATCAAGGATTAATACATTTTATAATAAAAAACTACTGGCTAAATGTTAAAATTTTTGATCATATTAATAACAATCCCGTCCTTATTGGCTGACACTTGGGACTCCAAACCCTACAAGAGAGAAGAGTATGTGGCAACAATACATAGGAGGACGCCACTGCCTATATGGCGGAGAACACCTCCATCAATATTTCCTAACAGAGATAAAAATACTTCAGAGGAAATACCAATTTGGCGGAAAACACCACCACCAATGGACGCTAAAACCGGGAAGAGAGAAGAATTAGTGACAACAATATATAGGAGGACGCCTATCCCAATATGGCGGAGAAAGCCGCCCCCAATATTTCTTAGCATAGATAAAAATAATTCAAGGGAACTTCAACGAGGCGATAAATTAAGTAATAAATCATTGAATAAAACTGATGACGAGAAAAAATTATCTATGAAATGGATAGTAAAGGATATCTATCATCTGAAGAAAAATAATTTAGCCAGACAAGTTGAAATAAAAAATATGGGACGCTGGATTCTACGTTGGGACCTTTGGGACAAGAAGTTCAAATTTGGAAAACATAATAAAACAGATTACTTAATGTATTCAAGATGGCGATTTTTATATGAACCTCCGATTTCAAATATTATAGATTTTTTCAAAAATTTGTAAAATTGTTTTAAAAAATTTTCTGTTTTATATATATATAATTTATAATTTATTTAATACGTGATAAAATTACAATTTTCACATTAACCCTGAATTTTTAAATAATAAATTATCTCAATTACAAGAAAATGATTAATCAAATTAGTTTTTATCAAACATATTCTAGAAACGATCTTAAGTTAAAATTACCATTTGGGTGTATTATTAGTGGGCCAAGTTCAAGTGGTAAAAGTACATTTGTTAAAAGTTTAATTGAAAATGCAAATGAAGTGATTGACCCAATTCCAAAATCAATTTTGTACTGTTACGGAGAATACAATTCCTTAGTTTCCGATTTGCAGAGAGAAGGAATAGCTGTTTATTCAGGAGTTCCACCAGAAGAGGTTATAAAAACTCAAGAAAAGCCATCACTCATAATTCTTGATGATCTACTTTATTCAATCGACGAAAAATATCTCTCAGAATTGTTTACAAAAAAGTCCCATCACCTAAATTTTGGCATTGTATTTGTCACCCAAAACTTATTTGAAAAGAAACTGCGTGTTGCTCGACAAAATTCAATGTATTTGGTTTTAACTAGAGCCCCAAACAGTGCTTTATCAGTTCGAAATTTGGGAGTACAATTATTTCCCGGTAAATTAGATTATTTTCTTGATTCGTATCGGCAAGCAACAAGAGAAAACTTTTCATATTTATTTATTGATCTTCATCCATCTTCTGACTCATCACTAAGACTAAGAACAAATATATTTGAATTTGCTTCACAGAAAAAAGATACGGATAATTTTGAAACTACAATATTTTTACCAAAATCAATCAATTTTTAAAATGATAAGTCAAATAGTAAAAAACAATTTTCATTTTCTTAAACAATTGGCAAAGACAAGATCATTACAAAAGAGGAAACGATTATTAAAACAAGCCACAATTGGACAATTAATCTCATTATCTGAAATTTGTCTAAACATCTTGAGAAATAAATTTCACCTGACAAAACGACAAAAAGGTCGATTAGTTCCATTCGCGGATTTTGTACGACGTATTGGCCGTGTAAGAACTGAACGCGGAGCACGAAAGCTTGTTATTCAAAAGGGAAACGGTCTTCCTCTAGGACTATTCCCAGCATTACTTACACCTATAATAATTGAACTTGCGAAAAATTTAACAACAAACAAAAATGGCCAATAAATTTCTTCTAGTACCAGAAGATATTTATCGCGGCTTACTGACACAGCCAGTTACTGAAACTGGGAACATAAATTTGGATTATACAAGGAAAAATTTGGACACAATTAAAAGACAGCGCGTGAATAATGAATTAAAAAATATAAATTACAACCAAGAACTGCGAAGATATTTACACATGTTAAAAGAACAGAATCAAACCCCAACAGGTGTGGCAGTTCGTCAACTTGATAATTCAGCACTCGATCAAATCAAGCAGTTGATACCACAAATTACTTCAAATCAAAATGAAAAACCATTGATAAATGAAAAAGAATTGGAAGAAATAAAAGAGGATGCTATGTATACAGCAGATGAGGGTAGTGATGTTGAGACTCCCAAGACTACAAGGACAACAAAATCGAAGTTAAATCAAAGGATTTATAAAATATATCATTTGATGAAGAATAATATTGATAAATATAATATAAATAAAGATGGCAAAATTTTAAATGAAGGGGGAACAAGGGAAATTCTCGGAAGTAATGTTCAAAAATCTCTTGATTGCATAATACGGTCAGATTTTACTGGTAAAAATAAATGGAATCAGCTTTCTCCTCCCGGAACTTCAATCCTAGAGAAGCGTTTGAAAAATGACCCAACAATGTGGGAACTAATTGAAAAAGCTAGGGTGCAAATTACACCAAAAAGAATCAATATATCAAAACAAAAATTATCTCAAATAAAAAAACCGAAACAATCATTATCCGAAGAATGGAGACTCCCAGCAGAGTGGAAGTGATACTAGACAAAATTTATAATGATCCAGCAAATCCTGCTGGGTTTGCCGGTGTTAATCAATTATTAATTGAGGCAAAGAAAAAAGATAAAAGAATTAGAAAGAAGGATGTAATAGAATATCTGGAAGGAAACCGGACATATACAATTCATCGGCCACGACGTGTAAGATTCAAAAGATCAAGAACTATACCCGCAGGGTATCTGACAGATGTTCAATGTGATTTGGCAGATTTTCAAAAACTGTCAAGGCAAAATAATGGTTATAATTATGCACTTGTTTCAATTGATGTTTTGAGTAAACGAGTCTTTGCTGAACCAGTACGAACCAAAAAGTCAAGGGACATGGTCCCAGCATTTGAAAATATTTTACAAAGAATGGAAATGCTACCCCACCGAATATTTAGTGACAAGGGAACAGAGTTTACAAGCAAAGAAATGATGGATTTTTTCAAACAGAAGGATATTGAGAAGTTCACACCTAATGCTTCAACAGTCAAAGCTTCTTTAGCTGAACGTTGTATTCGTAACATAAAACAAAGGCTTTATAGATACATGAGCGAAAAACATACTTTAAAATGGACAGAAGCTCTACATAAAATTGTGAATGCAATAAATCACTCAAAAAGTCGCGCACTAGGAGGCTTGAGACCTGTGGATATTAGTTTTAAAAATGCTCGAAAGATAAGGAAAAAATTTTATGGAAAAATAGGTGTCAACCCGAATAATAAGAAGACACGTTTCCAAAAAGATGATTACGTACGCATGAGTCGGAACAAGAATATTTTTTCAAAAGGATATCTTCCCAACTACTCTGATGAAATTCTCCAGGTTGATCTTGTAAAAAATAAGGCTAATCCCAACAGATATCGTGTTCGAGATGAAAAAGGAGAAAAATTTGAAGGATACTTTTACCCAGAGGAGCTAACAAAAGTAAGAAAGGATGATAATACGAGTTACAGAATTGAGAAACTCATACGTAAAAGAAATAAAAAAGATGGAAGTAAAGAATATCTTGTAAAATTTTTTGATTATCCCGACCCCGAATGGATTAATGAATCACAATTTGTTTAAAATATTTTCTTTGTTATTTATTGTAAATCATTATTGTAAATCATTTAATTTAAAATAATAAAATTTAATTTAAAAAATGGAAAATACTTTCTTTGTTGTATTACCCAGCAATGTCAGTGATTATTCAGACAATAAACCTAATAAATTTCGGTCACATTTGGCAAAACCTATCCAATTCCAAGGCGGGAATTGGGTCTGTGGTCTATATAGCATTCAATATCCTCAGTCTTGGGCTGCAACTATTGGCACCGACGTTAAACAGTGGATCGAAATTAATTACAAAAACAAAAAACCACATAGAATTGGAATTCCCAAAACAACACAGTTAACACCCAATGGACTCAGCTTTTTTTTAAAACTTGTATTATCCAATAAGGAAAAATCCAGGAAAAGACGTGATGTATTAATTGATACTTTAGAGGATGAAATTATTATTGACACCGAAATTAATTTAGTGGCGGACCCACTTAAGAAACGCAGAAAGAGAGTGGCAGACAAAGTAGATAGTGTGCCATTATGGGTAAAAGAATTTTTTAATCAGTATCCGCACAATTACTGGGAAGCCATACGCGATTATGAACAAGAATTAGAGCATCATAAAGTTAATGTAGAGGAAAAAACAAAACAAGTTCTTAATGAGGAGGATGATATACAGAAGGAAGAATTTCAACAAGAACTTGATCACCTAGAATCCCTTTCAGAAGGTAAAAAGAAGGAAATTCGTCTTTTAACAGAGGAAGCTAATAAAAGAGATAGGCGTGATGATCGGCTTATAGCAAATGAATTTTTTGAACAACACCCAGATGATTATCACGAGGAAGTAATAAAGATGGAGATAAATATAATAGTAAGATACATTGAACTAGAAGATAAAATTAAGGAGAGCAGGGAAGAGGGTGGTAAAAATGTTCGTTCTGGTGAAGAAATTCAAAGGTTTATTACTTCAATAAAGCGTATGCGAAAAAACTTGGAAGCATTGGAATCTGCAATAATTGAAAGAGAGTTGCAAATTAGTAAAGATGAATTTCATCAGCAAAATTCAAATACACATTCAGAATTTGTCCAAAAATTTTTTGACGACCACCCTCAAGATCATTGGGCATCATTAAAGAAAAATTTAAGTGATCTACAGGAATTACACAGACATATTAGAGAAAAAAGAGATTTACATTCACAAGAACAAGATGAAGATGAGAAGAATAAACTAAATAAGGAGATTGACCAGCTAAGTAAATTGGCTTCCTACAGAAGAAATAGATTTACAGCGAACATCATGCGGCCTACAAGAAATGGAAAAATTTTGAACTGCCAATTCCCCCAACTA
This sequence comes from Meloidogyne enterolobii, assembly GCA_963681835.1. Taxonomy (NCBI): domain Eukaryota; kingdom Metazoa; phylum Nematoda; class Chromadorea; order Rhabditida; family Meloidogynidae; genus Meloidogyne; species Meloidogyne enterolobii. Next base: position 685,181 of record CAVMJV010000089.1, read on the forward strand.
GAAATGAAATTAAGGAGATGCAAAAAATTGAAGAGAAAACTCATCCCGAGTATTTGGAAGATGCCCTAAAGTTAGATGATCAAGGCAAACCTGTACCAATTCCTGCTCCCGAAATTACAGATGAAATGGTTGAAGTTGTCAAGGACAGACATGAATATGAGGAGGACAAGGCCAGAGAGTCTGAGGAAAATGAAAGAAAGGATAGAGAGCTTAAAGAAAGCAAGGAACAATTAAAGCATGCAAGAAGAATGGATAAATATGGGCAACCTATACCCCTTGAGCAACCAATAGATGAAGAGGAAGGTACAGTACCTGATGAGAAAAGTTTTGAAGAAGAAGAAGAAAGTTGGGAGGAGAAAAGTAGAGGAACTCCAGTTTTAGATTTAGATTCCTCAGTAGAAATTATACCAACAGAAAAGATATTTCATGAGAAAGAGGATGAACAAAATATTGATGATCTCATTAAAGAGAAGACAGTTACGATGATTGAAGAAAAGGAATCTCATCTAAAAGATTTACATTCGGACATTGAATTTGAATATTTGGACAGTATTGATCGTTTTAGGGTAGTTTTTAATGATCCTGAGATTAGCAATATAATTATATCTTCACAATTATGTTATGTTCTTGGCTTTCCCACGGGACCATTGGTAAACGGTCAAATTGGAAAATATGGAATTGATCTTAAAGGAGGATTCACAAGCTTTGCCGTTTATTCAAAAGGTTTAACGAGTACTGTAATAATGGGGAATTCTGTCAGTTCTTTACTTAGAATTGTGGCTGTTGAAAATAGGTCTGGCGGAGTTGTTGAACGAGTGTATGATCAACCAATGCTTATACCAGTGTTGCCTAGAGAGATTAATGAGATTGAAATTGAACTAAGATGGATGAATGGAAGTCTTGTGAAATTTGATCATGGAACAGTTATAGTGACATTAATTTTTAATAAAGTATTAAGATTTTAAATTGTAATTTTAATTCAAATACATTTCATAATTATTATTTTTTCATAATTCATAAATCATTGTTAAAAAAATTAAATTATTTTATTAATTGATAAACTTATTTTAAAAAATATGGTACATATTCCATTCGACACGAGAGAAGTAGGGTATGATGATCACCATAATTCCATACAAATTGGTGAAGGGGGAATTCAAAATGGAGATTCTTATCATTATTTTCGGGGCAATGTGCCATTTCAACGTGGATATGGAAGACAAACAGGAGGGGGTGTCGGCGATGTTCTAAGACATTTTTGGCGATTCCTGTTGCCGTATGCAAAACGAGCTGGAACAGCAGTAGCTAAGGAAGCACTAAATACTGGAGGAAGAATTTTAGAAAGAGTAGAAAATCCTCATACGCAGGAAACTGCAAACAATTTGAAGAATACTGTCATAGACGAAGGAAAACGTGGATTAGACAGACTGTTAGAGAAAGGAGGACTCCCAAAACAATTTGGCACGGGTGCCAGAAAAAACAGTATAAAAAGAGCAAAAACAAAAAGGAAAAATCATTCTCCATTTACAACAGAAAATAATAGTCAAATATTTGTAGGAAAAATCCCCTCAAACCATCAAAAAAAGAAAAGAAAGAAAATTGATACATTCGGATTATATTAAACAGAAAAAATGTCTACTCATAATAAAATTGATCGGGACTCTGCAAATGCAATTACAAATGCACTTTCATTTTTTGAAACTCCAAACACAAATGTCAGCGTTACTAGCTCTTCAGTAATTGAGCTTCTTACTCTTAACCCAATTAATATTACACCATATCATTTTAAAATCCACGCAAGCACTAATTATGTTGACCTAGCAAAATGTTATGTTTTAACCGAGTTAAGAATTCGAAAAGAAGATGAAAATGGACGTCTAACTAATCTGGAGGCTGCAGACAACAATGTTTCCTGTTGCCAACTTATTGGACATACAATTTGGAAAAATTGTCGTATTAGTATTAATGGAACTCAAATCTTTGAAGGAAATTCACTTATGGCATACAAAAGTATTTTTGACTATGAGCTTACTTATCCACAGACAGTAAAAAATTCTTACTTATCCGCCGCGGGATATTACGACGATGGTGATATGGGACTTAATGGTGTTGGTTTCGAGAATAGAAGACTTTTATTTGCACCATCAGCTGATGGCACACAAAGATCAGCACAATTTATGGCAAAATTAGATGTGGACATTTGCAATCAACCCCGATATCTAGTTAATCAGTGTGAAGTGGATATTGAACTTTTGCCACATGATTCAAATTTCCTCATTGTTGCTCCAGGAGCAACTAATCATAAATATCATTTAGAAGTACTTGCATGCAAATTATATATTAAGAAAATTGAACTTATGGACAGTCTTGCCTTCGATATAGCAAAGAAATTAGAATTGAAACCAGCACGATATCCGATGAGAAAAACTTCACTAAAATCACTATTCATAAGTGAGAGCCGAGCAGAATTTAATGCTAATCTATGGATGGATCAAGTACCGAGGAGGGTGGTCCTTGGAATGGTTAAGAATTCCGATTTTGTTGGATCCCAAAAAACAGCCTTTTAATTTTCAACATTTTAATTTACGAGATATATCAATTAATGCCGGAGGAGTGAATTATCCAGCTTCCCCCTATTCTCTTGATTTCCCAAACGGCAAGTATGTGCGAATATATCATGATATGCAAGAGGCTATAGGCTACGCGGGGACTTTAGATAGCAATGGAATTTCAATGCAACGTTTTTCAAATGGTGGATTTTGTCTATTAGTATTTAATCTTACTAATAGTCAGGAAGATAATGGCCCAGAGACTTTTGATTTAATAAAGAATGGAACAACAAGTGTAAAAATGTCTTTTAATGGACCGATTCCACAGGGTGGGGTTGTTTTAATAGCTATGGGTGAAGTTGATTCGCTATTGATGTTAGACAGAAACAGAACAATAACCAGTGATATTTCAGTATAAAAGGAAAATCTTATTAATTTAAAAATCATTTATAAAATTTTTTAAAAAATGTCAAAAATTATTTGTTTGTCTTTTATTTTGCTAATAAATATTTTATTATTATTTTTAAATTATTGTGAAACAAAACCCATACCCTGCATGTATGATGCAGATGACTATCCCGAGTACAGAGATTATTTACGTTTAAAATTTGGTCCTAACCCTTCTACAGACGAACTTCCAGAGTACAAAGAATATTTGAAAAATCTACAAAAATCAACACAACCTCCATGCGAAACAAGACAATATGACCAAAAATTTGATATTTTAGATCACATGAACCGAGAAGTTCATCTACCAATTCCTTGTTCAGATATAAAAGACAATTCTGGAAACTACAATTTTTATTGCATTGCGCTGATACTTTTATGGTTTATGGTTATAGTTTCAGCCATACTTTATCAATTCCGATCGATTATTAACATAAAAAGCAAAATTACAAGAATACCGAGTGGAGAAACGTCAAATCGAGGCGAAAACGATGAATACAATTCAAATTGAAAAAATTTTATATGAGAGCCAAATTACAAGAAGATATTTTATAGGATGTTTTGCAGCTGATAAGATCCCAAAAGAAATACAAAAATTTCCATGTTCAATGGTAGTCAATCTCGATAGAGCAAAAAATGATGGATCACATTGGATTGCAATTTATATAAGAAATCAGACGACAGCTTATATTTTCGATTCACTGCTAATCCCGATCTTGCCTGTACCAATCAAGATTTTTTTATCACAATTTCCAAAACAGATTAAAAACAAATTTCCCGTACAAAACCCATTATCTAAAGAATGTGGGCAGCATTGTATTGTATTTTTATATTTCATTTCCCTAGGATATACATATGAAAAATATTTACTAATCCTAAATAATTGCTCAAACCCCGATGAATTTGTAAAATCATTTGTAAATAAACTAATTTAATCAATTTTATTTTAATAAAAATTAATGAAAACAAGACAAATTTTTTAAAAAATTAAGCAAAAGAAGATATCATTTTTAGGGGTAAAAGTACAAAATTAAGGAAAAGAAGATTAAATTTAAGAAAAATTAATGATTGTAAAATAAAATTTCTATTTTACTTTGAAGAATATAGTGTAATTTCGTGTTTTTCCCAAAGTTTCTTGTCATCCACATATAGCCAAAGAATTCCCCGCCGGGTGTGATCTATCACCTTGTGTGATGTTTCAGCCGATTTTTCAATATTTGAATTTGTTGAACTTATATCAAACGTTCCTGTCGATTCTGAAGACGATGACGCCTTTGTGCGCAAATTTTTCATTATTATTGGAGAATCAGAGTCTGTTTCTGTTTCCTCCATGTCTGAGTTTAATTCAAGAAGTTCCAATGGATAGTACAAATTTTTATATTGAATGCATTGTTGATAAGGGTATTTTAGCAAAATTCGATGTCTAGCATAGAAATACGCACTAACACAAATATTAAAAGGCGATCGGAGATTTCCAAAAGCCATTAACTGGTGAGAACAATGAGTAGTAATTCCATCACAATAAATTATTTGCTTTGATCCGTTCCGATCTAGATAATTAGTTTTCAAAGATTTTCCTCTAATCTCATCGAGGACGCGGTCTCTATCTGATTTATTGTTAAGACGATAACGAACATTTTCAGGAGTACAATCCAAAATTTTTGAAATTTTGTCCAAGAGAGTTGACATTTTTTTTGCAATAAATATTTTTGAATGAATGAATAATGAATGGAAATACTCTGCTTTTATATACGCCGATAAAAAGTGTAATGATAGCAAAAAAGATAGATAAGCCACGCCCTTTTTTTGGGTATAAATACTCGAGTTTCTAAACCAGAAATTCATTCTTTAATTTTTAAAGCAAAATCAAAATCATGTCCAACCCAACTTCCCCAAACTTGGCTAAGGTTGAAGATGCAAAGCCTGATGTAATTGAAATTGTTGAAGAAAAGAAAGCAAATGCTGATAATAATGATAATGGGGAAAAGGACCTTTGGTTAAGCAAGAAAGCAGCAATCAAGAAAGTGATTGCAAAAAGTACAGCGAACAATAAAATGTTATGGAAACTAACAAGAATGAAATACATTCCTCGACTTGAGTTCCGCCTTTGCAGAACTTGCTCAAACATTTTATTCCACAGCACTGGAAGAGTTGTGGAAAGCGAAAATACTGGTGGTGTCAAAATCTCCTTCGATTTGTGCAAACAATGTGTTTATCTAAACATGTACGTGAAGGATGTTCTATGCGATTGGACAATCATGAAAAAACAAGAAGATCAAGAAAAGACCACAAATTCAAATTAAATATCAAAATTGTACATTTAAAATTCAATTCAAATATTTTTTAATTTTAAATAAATTTTTTCCCTTTTTCTTTTGCTTTTTTCTAGGATTCGTGTAGACAATAGGGACTTTTATTTTAAACTTTATTTTCCCCTTTCCCCGTCTGCTACTAACTTTATGAGAAAACATTAAGCGGCTAGATTTGTTTAAACTTAATTTTCCCTTTTCCCCGTCTGACTTTAAATTTATTGAGAAAACTTTGAGCTGCTGGATTTGTTTAAACTTTATTTTCCCTTTTCCCCGCCTGTTATTAAATTTATTGAGAAATCTTTGAGCGGCTAGATTTGTTTAAACTTAATTTTCCTTTTTCCCCGTCTGACTTTAAATTTATTGAGAAAACTTTGAGCTGCTGGATTTGTTTAAACTTTATTTTCCCTTTTCCCCGCCTGTTATTAAATTTATTGAGAAATCTTTGAGCGGCACTCTTTTGAAAGACAGAGTTGTAAAAAAATGTTGTTTTGTTGTAACTTCCTCGGTTGGTAATATATTTATTACACTAAATAGACTTTAAGCGGTATTTCTTTGAAGAAAGGAAGAGTTTTATTGTTGTAATATTCTCATTCAATTCAAATATTTTGATTGGGGCAAATAAAAAAGATAAGTTAGACTTTATTTCTTTAGTTAGTTTAGGTTGATACTACCTGGTACGAGTCAAGCCATGTTAAATTAGGCTGATACAACCTGGCACGTGTCAAGCCACGCCCATTTTTTGTTTATATAAAAGCTCTCATTTAATATCATTATTCCCTTTTAAATAAAAATTTCAATTTTCTTCAAAAAATTCACATCAAAAAAATGTCAAGTCCTCCCAAAAAAGCTCGTTTTTCTATTGATGATATCTTGGATCTTAATGAAAGACCAAGACAAACCGAGCAACGAACTCGACCCAGCTTTTTTATTGAAAATTTAATATTAAATGATACACAAGAGCAGCAAAATCAAACAGGAGCCGGTGGAATTAATCATTGCTTTGAAAAGATTAATTCTCAAAAATCATTTTGCAAAAAATTCAAACTTATGAAATTAGTTTCAAAATTCCTAATCAAATCACTTCCCCAAAATCCCGAGGAGGTTCTTCGTCGAGTCCTGGATAATTGTATTAAAGAATCAATTGCCGATGCTAAAGAAAATGGTATTTTTGTGGATCAATTAGGAGCCACCATTTCCTCAACATTGTTAGATAGTGACATATGGATCCCCATTCGTACTTTACACGACGACACAATAGAAAATATTTTGCAGCGTTTTCTTCTTGTTTCTCAATCGAAAGCTGAACGCGGTTCCCTCTTTGGAGAACCGTTTACAGTCACAATCCATTCATTAGATGTTTCCTCGTTACCCAAAGAAACATCTATTGGTGGAAAAGGACCAACAAATCAAACAACACCTATTCCCAGTTGGCTCATCAAAGTCTGGAACAACAATAATTTTTGCTTATTTTATGCACTTGAACTTACTAGAAAACATGTTACAAAAGAATTGGGAACTAAAGAATACTTTAGAAGGTACCATCTTGAACGACATCAAAGACAACAGTCAGATGTAATTAACTTAATGAAAAGTATTGGCATTCCATTAAACGAAGAAAAATATGAGGCCCAGATTTATGTACCGAAAGTTGTTGATTACTGGAACAACATTTACGAAAAGAATGGTTACAGATTCAAAGTTTTTATATTTGGCGAAAGATTAGAAGAAAAATTAATATACAAATATGGATCTGATACTTTTAATACAGCAATTCCAATCTACCATTCTGGTGATCATTTTGATGGTATACGCACAGTTGGAGCTCAATTTGGCAGTCATTGGCAGTATTGCTATACATGTGAGAAGAAATACAGAAAGCCGAGAGAGCACGATAATAAATGCAAATCACGATGCAGACTTTGTGGAAGAGTAGGAGTTGGAAAACCATGCCCTGTCAGCCAGAACTTTAATAAGGAATGCATTGACTGTAAAAAAATATTTTGGGATAAAGATTGTTTCAACCATCATAAATCAAGTAATCACTGCAACAGATCAAAACAATGTGAAAAATGTGGAATAATCTGGGACATTAGATCTTATCGCAAGGAAAAACACATATGTGGACATAAATGGTGTGCAAACTGTTTAGTGTTCCATAGTAAAGAAAGAGGATGTTTTATCAAGCCATTAGAACAAAAGAAGCAAAAACCTTATCGTCTTGTTACATTTGATTTTGAAGCAACACAAGATACAATGGATCAAGAAAACCAAAATAATCGACTACACTGCGTAAATTTCATAGCGGCAACAATTACATGCACAATTTGTATGGAAAATAAGCAATTATGGGGAACTTTTCTCAAGAGAAATGGTAAAGTATGCACAATTTGCGGTCCTAATAGATCAATAACATTCTCACACCGGCCTTTTTACAAAACACAAGTAGATGAGCAGCGAGTTACAGCTAATCCTCTTCATGATTTCGTCAACTGGTTATTATTCGAATTGGATGGGAGATTTATTTCAATGGCATTTTCTCATTTTGGTGGAAGATATGACATGATTATGACATTTCGCGAGATATTTACAGCTGGGATTGTACCAACAATGATAAGAAGAGGAAATAAACTCTATGAACTAAAGGTTCCAAAAACGCACAAATGCAATGAAGTTATATTTCGCGATTCGTACAACATTTGCCCTGTTGCTTTAGGACAACTAGTCGGTGCATTTGATCTCCAAATTCAAGAAAAACAATTCTTCCCACATATGGCAAACAACTACAACAATTATGATATTACTCTTCCTGAACTTCCACAAAAGTCAGAATATTTATATGGAGGAATGACACCAGAGAAGCAGAAAAAATTTGATCAATGGTATGAACTAGAAAAAAACAACACTTTTTGTTTGAATGAAGCACTTGCTGAGTACTGCCTTAATGACGTACAGATACTCACCGAGGCTCTTTTGGCATTTCGAGAAAAATTCATGGAAATAAGTCGTCCAAAATCTACACAAGGAGCTTTCGGCATTGACATTCTCCGAGATGCAATGACGATTGCATCAGCATGTATGAATCATTTCAGGCTAAATCATCTTAAACCTGAACACCTCGCAATTGTTCCAGAGAAAGGTTATGACACTTGCGACACACAAAGTGCATTGGCAATGAAATACATGGATTGGTATTCAGAAAAATACAATGTTGAGATACAAACTGCACATTCAGAAAATGGAGAATATCAAGTTGCAGGAAGATTTAAGGTTGATGGATACATTAAAGAAGAGGATAGAGCAATAGAAGTGCATGGATGCGTGTGGCACGCGTGTCCAAAACATTATGGAGATAGACTAGACTTTGTAATGCCAAATGGGAAAACAGTGGAAGTTATTCAAAAAGAAAATGAAGAAAGATTAAGAATTTTGAAACAGCATATCAAACATGTCAATGTAATTTGGGAATGTGAAATCAAGAAAATGCTTCAAAGAAATAAACAAATGAGAAAAAGTTTTAAAAATTATTTGGATAAGGGTCCAATAAAATTACGTGATTGCTTTTTTGGAGGTCGGACTGGGCCCTTATGTCTTCATTATAAGGCAGATGAACAACATAAAATCTCTTATTTGGACTTTAATTCACTTTATCCATCAACAATTGCAACAACATCATTTCCCGTGGGTCACCCAAAAGTAATGATAATACCTAAAAAAGATCAAAATGTCAACTGGTGCAGCAGCAGTCAAATTCCTGTTAATGGAATTCTTAAAGTTTTTCTAATTCCACCTGATCAAACAGATGTTCCAGTTATGCCCGTAAAATTTGATGAGAGATTGCTATTTCCCCTTTGTCGAAAATGTTCAATGGATTATCCCCGTGGCGCAACATTAAAAGAATACAAATGCAAACATGAAGAACAAGAAAGAGGGTGGGTGTCAACATGCACATCAATAGAGCTCGCAGAAGCATTAAACAGTGGATACAGGGTCACAAAATATTTTAGAGCACTTCATTATGAAAAATGGGATAAAGAATTGTTTAAAGGATATGTTGCTGAATTCATGTCAATGAAAATCCATGCAAGTGGATTTCCAAAGGAGATAAATACTACAGAAAAAGAAGAACAATTCATGAAAGAGTGTGAAGAAAGATTTGGAATTCGATTGGAAAAAGAAAAAATGTTACCTGATAAAGCAATGAGATACATCTCGAAGTTAATGCTCAACTCTTTATGGGGAAGATTCAGTCTTCGAAACACACTTTCAAAAAGTTTTTTAACAGACTCACCAGCTGAACTGAAGAAATTTATGGAAAATAAATCAATAGAAGTAAATACAATCGACAAATTGACTCAAGACACTATTCTCATCACTTATGATAGGAAAAATGAATTCATAGAGGAACATCAGACATCAAATATTGTAATATCTCTCTGGACTACTTCAATGGCAAGAGTACATTTATTAAAAGCAATGCAAAAAATTGTAGGAGCCCCTGGCTGTTCATTGTTGTATGGGGACACAAATAGTGTCCTTTTCTCCTACCCGAAGGGGCAAGGATGCCCTCTTTCTGCTGGTCCACATCTTGGAGATTTAGCACCAGAATATGACGACTGTGACATCAAAGAATATGTAGGCGCTGCGTGTAAGGCATATGGACTTTCAATGAAAGAAAAGAAGACTGGAAAAGAAGTGACGACATTAAAAGTGCGTGGAATCACCTTGAATAGTGAAGTGTGCAAGAAACTTCACTATGAAAGTTTCAAAGAAAGCGTAATGGAATTTGGAAAACGCTTTGCTGATGAAAGAGAAGATGAGGAAGAAGAAAATAATGAAGAAAATGATGTAATATTAGTAGAATATTCACACTTTCTCAAACCTAATTTAAAGAAAGGTACAGTTGTTACAACTAAACTTTCTAAAAAATTTCAACCCATAATTTTAAAAGGTATTGTTGTCCCCGAAAATAAAATTGTTAACTTTGGCTCCAAATTTTAATCATGTAACCAATCTAATTTTTATTTGTATTAATTTTATTTTTTAATATGTTTTGACTTAAATTATATAAAAATTTTGATTTTTTCTTTAAATTATTTTTCTTTCTCAAATTATATATAGGATTTTTAATATTTTAAATTTATTTTGGCTTTAATTATAATTATTTTTCCCCACCTTCAAATTATATATAGGATTGTAAATTATTTTTAAATCACATTATTTTAATATTTAAATAAATTTTTTAATATTTTATTATTTTTTAAAACTAGATTGGCAAAGCACAATCCCGAGTGGACTAGCACACTCGTTACCTAAAAGTCGCAAAGCAGACTTTCTTAACTATTTGTGGCAAAGCACACAACTCACTTAGATTGGCAAAGCACAATCCCGAGTGGACTAGCACACTCGTCACCTAAAAGTCGCAAAGCAGACTTTATTAACTAAATTAATATTATAAGTTAAAATTTTTATTTTTAAATATTAAATTTTTAATGTGTTCATACTATGGAAAAATTCATTGGATTGGAGATGGAATAGAACTATCATGAAAAGGGTCAATCAAGAACACAACCAACTGTACCACCACCCACCCCCAATGTTGATTATTTATATTTACATTATTAAAAAATCCTTTTTCCAAATATATTGCTAAAAGGTTAGTGTAAAAATAATGAAAATTAGCTTAGTGTAAAAATGTGAAAAAAGTGGAAAAGGAAAAAAATCAAAAGAATAAACATCCCCCTCCCTCTCCTCATCCACTATTTCCTCCGGCAATTCCAATTCCCCATTCTTTATTTACAAATAAAAGTGTAGAAGAATTAAATAAATCGCTTGAAGAATAGAATTTTTTTAATTTTTCACCCCAAAAAATTAGGACCCCATGAGTTTTTTTGATTTTTAAATTGACATATCTCAATATCTACCCCGAAGCGAACCAAAACCTTTATTTTAAAAAATAAAAAATAAGCGAAAAGAAACGCAGAATTTCCATTTTCATTCAAACAGTTCCGAAATTTAAAAGATTGTGAACTATTATAAAATTCATTTGTGTCGCGAAACGCGAAAATTCTTTAACTAAACTTTTATTTTTAATTCAATTTTATTTTTTTTCCTTTATCTAAATACATAATCTATATAATTTTCCCATACATTCTTTGTTTTCCTACCATACTTAATGTTTGGCCTTAAACCTATAAAATTAGTTTTGTGTTCTTTCTTCCTGTACTTCACTTTTATATGTTCTTCGTAAACATTAATTCTCACTTTTGCTTTACATTAGCAGCTTTTCCTACTTTTGCCTTAATATAATTTATATTTGTGAAATAAATAAATTTTTGATTGAAAAAAGAAGTGTTTTTTGTTTATAATTAGAGAGATTAGGCAATTTCTCTACAGTCTTACCCAGATCACGAACTTTTTAGACTACTTGTATTTTTATTCTATTTTTTGAATTTCCTTACTTGTTTTCTCCTGTTTGTTTATTTATACTTTTTCTTACTGATTCCGACATTTCAAATTTTGATTTGACTCTCATTTATTCAACTCTGAAAAATGTCTCTCCCGTTCAGAACTCAGATAAAAAGCCTATATCCGGAAATCACCGGAATTTTGGAAGCGAATAAAACCTTTCCCGTCCCTCTCCGAACCCAGGGACAATCGGATCATATTTACTTTACCCAGATCCGTTCTTACCTCCGAGAACTAGATTTTACGCTTTCCGAGGCCTCCGATAACCTGGCCGACCTTTCTACTACTCACGACCAATGGATGGGCCTTCGAGAAAAAATGACTGGTCCTGAACGCACCCACGACAATGAAGTTTATGAGGAATTTACGAAAACCTGCCCGTACCCTTCTCTTATTGGCAAACTGAAAAAATACGTCCGATCCTTGACCGCTCAGAAGAATGAACTAACCGCAATTTTACCCGGCAATAATTCCAATAGCCCTCCTCCTACCGCTACCACTGCCTCTACCTCTTTGGCCCATCTTCCCAGAATGGCCTTGCCTCAATTTTCCGGGAATTGTGTTGAATTCCCCTCATTTTGGTCATCCTTCCAGGCAGCAGTCGGAGACTTACCGAACATATCCGACTCAGTAAAACTGTCCTATCTGAAATCCTGCCTCCGCTCGGCTCCTTTAGCCGTTATTGAATCTTTCCCTCTTGTGGACCAATCTTACCCTCAGGCAGTCGATTTACTAAAACAGAAATATGAAAACCCTACCGAAATTTCCCGTTCCTTATGCCAATCCCTGAAACAACTTCCAACAGTTAGAAAAGGCGAATATTTTTGCCGTGATTTATCTTCCCTAGTTAATGAATTTGAAAGCCTAATCTGTCGATTTACTCAACAAGGAGAGAATACAGACAACATACATATTCAATTAGAAATAGAATCCAAACTACCGACTTTTGTATTAGAAGAAATCTACAGAGCTAAAGAAAATAATCCAGTTTGGTCAACAGAACTATTAAAACAAAAATTGAAGTCTATTTTAAAAAGAAAAGAAGACATCTCTGCAATGAACAACAGTCCTCAAAAACCGTAAGTTTCTCCTTCTCATAAATTTTATTCCCCTAGAAATGACTCTCCCCCGGGCCCCCGATCCTCTCTCACCTTTAATACTCAAACTACCCGGCGATCGAATGCCGTAGAACCCAAGCTCCCCTGCCTATTTTGCAATGTTTTTGGCCACTTCTCCCCCTCCTGTCAACAATACCCTGACCTATTTTCCCGCCGAAACAAACTCAAAGAACTACGGCGGTGCTTTAGTTGCATGAAGGAAGGGCACACCACCCCTCAATGCCAACGGCCCATGAAATGTTCCTCGTGTGGCGGCCCCCACCCTCGGGCCCTTTGTTCTCACCTGTTCTCCCCAAAACCTCCATTTACTCCGAGACCTCATCAACAGCCTCCTCAAACCTACCGTAATACGTCCAACGAAAACCCTCGCCAATACCAACATCCCACGAGACTGCCAAATTTCCAACAGCCCAAGCCAACGCCCGATTGCCATTTCTCTCAATCCGCACCTTACACTAAAATTAATGACTACCATCCACCTCCTCTACCTAATCTAGAACACAACCAACAAACAAACTCTTCTACTAACCCTACAAGCAATTACCGACCGATTTTGCTTAAATGTGTTCGAACCACTATTTTTAATCCAGACTTCCCTTCCTGTCACTACGAAGGAATTGTGCTTCTCGATGACGCTAGTACTAATACGTATATTCATACTACGGTAGCGAATGCCCTGAATCTAAACCTAGCTCCCAGTTCTATTAACCTTGGGGTCTTCAATAACCCTTCCATAACTTCTTTACCTACTTATACCACAACTTTCGGCCTCAAATTGGTAGATGGTCGTTCCTTAATAATAAAAGCCAATACTTTGAACCACCTTACACAACCCACGCCATATGTACCATTTTCCAATGAACTTGTCTATGAAAAGGATCTTGTTCGAAATTACCAGAATATTGTTCCAAGCATCCTGTTGGGAAGTGACTTTTACTATGAAATAGAGCCCACACCAATATACCGATTACCCTCCGGCTACCACCTAATACAGACACTTCTTGGTCTTATAATTGCTGGAAAACCTTTCGGGTGCTCAAATTCCCTCCAGATTACCAACTTCTCTTCTCAAACAACAGTCACAGAACCTCCTAATGAATTTTTCTCCCTCGAAAGTATAGGCATTACCGATCCTTCCCCGACCAAGACTGACGACTCGGTCCTACAAGAATTTAATCGAACTACCGAATTTACGAATGGGCGATACCAAGTAATGTTCCCGTTTAAATCCTGCCCAAAAACTTTACCCCTTCCTTCAAATTTTGGATTATGTTGGGGAAGACTACGTTCTACATTGAATTCACTGAATAAAAACAACAACCTGTTGGAAAAATACAACCAAATCATTGAAGAGCAACACCAGCTGGGAATTATTGAAACGGTGGAAAATCCCAAGAATTTCCATCCCCCGCTACATTACCTCCCCCACCATGCGGTCATAAATCCCAAAAAAGTCCGCATTGTTTATGATGGGTCCGCAAAACTTCCCAATTCATTTTCTCTCAATGACTGCCTTCATCCTGGACCCGTGATTTTACCAGAACTTGTAGGTGTTCTCCTTCGAATGCGAATTCCAAAGATAGTTATAGTTTGTGATATCCAAAAAGCCTTCCTACAAGTCTCAGTGCATCCAAACCATCGAGACTCGATTCGATTTTTGTGGTTAAAGAATATCCAACAACCGTTATCCCTTGAAAATTTACAAATTTACCGATTTACCCGAGTCCCATTTGGACTTTCTCCTTCCCCATTTTTACTAGCAGCTACTATTTTATACCATTTACGACTAAATCCATCAAAATTAACTGAAGAAATACTACCAAATATTTATGTAGACAACATTTTGTTTGGAGCTGAAACTGTCCTAGAGGCCAAAGAAAAATGTGACTCGTTAATTAAACTTTTTTCCACTGCCAACATGAAGCTACGTGAATTTATTTCCAACATTCCCGAAACTATTGACCATATCCCCCTTGAAGACAAACTCAATGGTCCAAAACAGAAATTTCTTGGCGTTGGATGGCAAACCGATACTGATTACCTATTTGTGGAGGCCCATACCCCTCCTACCGAATTATCGAAAAGAACTATTCTCTCTTTTATTGCTTCCCACTACGACCCCTGCGGCTATATTAGTCCTATTATCTTACCTTTGAAATTATTCCTACACGAATTATGGTCTGAAAAACTCGCATGGGACGAGAAACTACCTGAAAAATTAATTAAAACCTGGAACAACTTAATTAACGACTGGCAAATTGGCACCGTACAAATCCCTCGACTAATTTCAACATTACCTGTTGACAACAGAATTTACCAATTACACTGCTTCTCAGATGCGTCTCTTACTGCTATGGGATGTGCCGTGTATTTACGTACGTTAAACCCTATTTCCAAGATATCCCAGGTCGCTTTACTATTTTCCAAAACCAAAATTAAACCACTGAAATCAAACAATAAACTAACTGTACCCAGGCTGGAATTAATAGCAGCAAAAATCGGAACCAATGCTTTGGTTTATGTACACAAAGAATTGTCCCACTTGAATATTACCGTACCTCTTTTCCTTTGGATAGACTCCTCTGCTGTTTTAGGGTGGTTAACCGGGAAAAACCCTACCAATGAAATTTTTGTTTCCAATTGCCTAAACCACATAAGAAAAATTCCTGATTTATTGGTACAACATGTTTCTGGTCTCGACAATCCGGCCGACATTTGCTCCCGTGGATTAATTAACTCCCAACAACTACAACAACAAAAAGTCTGGTGGAATGGACCTCCTTGGTTGGCAACTGAATCCTGGCCTCAAACCGAAATTAGGCCTTTCCTTTCTAATGACCCGCCAAAATTGTCTGCTCCGAATATCGCCATGACTTTCCACACACAGACCGAATTAAATGCCCGAACAATAGACCCTTCTTTAATTTCAAGACTCCCAAAATTATTACGAATTTTTGCCTTCTCCCTCCGATTTATATACAAATTACGTCCCAAAGCCCAAATTTTTCCTCAACAATTCAATATTGACTACAACCGAATATTTCCGGCATATTTTGAAATCTACCTGGCAAAAACCCTATTAATTAAACAAGAACAACAAATACTACCTCCACCAGATAGAGACAACGAATCATTGGGACTTTTTCTCGACAACGATGGAATTTTGAGAGCCAAAGGCAGGCTAGGCCACAGTAACCTTCCCGATGATACGATTGAACCAATTTACCTTCCATCCCATTCCCCCCTTACTAAATTAATTGTTTATGAATATCACCTATTGAATCACCATTCCAGCCCACTATTAACTCTCTCTATGATCAGAAGGAAGTATTGGCTACCGAAAGGGAGAAAAATCGTGTCCCAAGTTATTTATAAATCCTGTCTACCTTGCCGTCGGTTCGTTGCCAAACCATTTGACCCACCTCCCTTCCCGCCACTACCTTCCGAAAGAGTGGAATTATTGCGCCCTTTCCTTTCTGTGGGGGTTGATTACTGCGGGCCTTTAAAAATATTTGACCAAAACCAAGCCGAGAGAAAAAGGAAGCCACTCACCAAAAAATATTGGATAGTCCTATGGGTTTGCCTTTCTTCCCGTGCCCTCTCTCTCGATTTAGTGCCCGACCTAACCAATCAATCCTTTCTGTTGGCTTTCCGACGATTTGTTGCGAAATGTGGACTACCTAAAAAATTATTTTCTGACAACGCACCAACATTTACTTCCTTCCAAAAAGCTTTAGAGCCGCAATTCGGCATAATGAATATTGAATGGGACTTCAGAGCACCAGCTATTCCGAAATTATTTTCCCTCGACCATATAACAACAGTACTTGCCGAAATCGAAACCATAATTAATTCCCGGCCTATTGCCTATGATTCATCCAATCCTGCCGATCCCCGTCCCTTACGACCGATTGACTTTTTAAAACCTCTTGATCACGAGCATTCCCAGCTCTCAGAAAAACCAAATACAAACTCTCTCCTACCACCTTCCAGCAACCAAAGAACACTCACCCTACTTTGGAAAGCCATACAAAGAAATATTGGCCGATTTAAAACCCAATGGACTTCAGACTATATCCTTTCTTTGAGAGAGAAACATAAAAATCAAAGGTCCCCTACTCGTTTTCCCAAAGAAGGGGAATTAGTTATTGTTTACAACGATGTTAGTCCCATCTCTCTCTGGCCTTTAGCGACCATTCTAGAAATTTATACAAACACTTCCGATTTCCCAAGCACGGCTAAAATAAAGATGTTATCAGGACATATAACCACTCGTTCAGTAAAACATCTTATTCCTTTGGAAACATTTGAAGAAAAAGAACCAAACATCCCGCCCATTATTGAGACTAATAAAATACCAAACCCTTTAAACAATCCAACACTTGAGAACAATCATTACTTGGAATTAAGAAACAGAAAGATCCCCAAACACTGAATTTTCCTGGGGGAGCGTGCTTCGCAATATACCTCATTAATTTTTAACATTTTTAATTTATTTCCTAAATATTTTTGTTTTTAATTTAATTTAACCATTTACCCTAATTCCTTTTAATAACTTACCTTATCCTAATTTCAGACTTATTTTATTTGAATTTCTATGGGAAATATTTTTGCTGTAGGCCTTGAATTTAATTACCAACCTAAAAAAGAAACTTTCGACTACGGATTTTTGTCGTTTATCCTAATACTACTTATTTTACTGATTGCCACCACCACATTTTTGATTTATACTATCCGTTCCCGGTGCCTTACTCGAGCTCGAACTCGCCATACTATAGCTGTAATAGCTCTCCTGATTTGCTTCTTTTTAACTACTACCGAAAGCCTACCCCTCTCTTTGAAAAAATCCAACTCGTACTCCCCTATTAAACACGCTAACTTTAAACCTAAGGCCAATTTCCGAAAACTTACTAAGTCCTTGGCCGTAACGTCTGCCTCTCTCCTGTCCACAGCCGCCTTTTATTTTGGTTTAGACTTACTCGGAAATTACCTTTTGGAAGAACCAGAACTCTCAGCAGTTATCCTTTGCAGTATTGTCACTACCTTTCTCCTACTCCTAATCCTCCTGACTAATCTGTGGTCTAATCGAAAGCGCTTATTTAACCGCTCAACTACTGCCTCCCTTTTTTCAAATATCGAACTTACCAGTAATCCCTCTCACTCCCATCCGCCTTCGAGCATTTTAGACCGACCTTCCTCATCGCTTTAATTACTTTAATTTAGATACATGCCCAGACATACCCGAGCCCCTCTAACCGATAAAGAAATTATTCCTATTCTCAGACATCTAAGCCTTTTACCTAAAAAACCTTCTCCCATCAAGAAAATGGATCCAACCGACAACTTATTCGAACCACTTACTCCTGAAAGCCCCAACAACAATAATGAATCAACTCCCGATCCTCCCATTGACAACACCATTAATCAACCTGTTATTTGCTCCTCCCTGCCTTCTGAAACTGTTGAAATGGTCGCGGCATTCCGATTCCAACAACATACTTCCCTGGCAACGACATTAATTCCAACTCTAACAAATTTGAAAATTGCTGAAACCATCCCGAAGGATATTCCCGTGCAGGTAAATTTAAATGTCGAACCAAACTTTCAAAATCGTCCCTCAATTTTTTCCCGCATGTCGACTCACCCGAACATGCATGCACCGCCCTGGACTGTACGCATCCACCCTTACTTGCCAATACATCAACGAATTGGTCCCATCCCGCTCTCCCGTATAAACTTTGTAATGCGTCACCCTCCAACGCCTTTGAATATGATCAACGTCAACCGTAACAACCACGATGCCCCATGCTGCAGCCGTCAACACTACCGATAGGAATGCCCTGGCCGGAATGTCGCGAAACGCGAAAATTCTTTAACTAAACTTTTATTTTTAATTCAATTTTATTTTTTTTCCTTTATCTAAATACATAATCTATATAATTTTCCCATACATTCTTTGTTTTCCTACCATACTTAATGTTTGGCCTTAAACCTATAAAATTAGTTTTGTGTTCTTTCTTCCTGTACTTCACTTTTATATGTTCTTCGTAAACATTAATTCTCACTTTTGCTTTACATTAGCAGCTTTTCCTACTTTTGCCTTAATATAATTTATATTTGTGAAATAAATAAATTTTTGATTGAAAAAAGAAGTGTTTTTTGTTTATAATTAGAGAGATTAGGCAATTTCTCTACATTTGGAATTGGATCATACATACTCTTTAATTAATTTCAATTCATTATTAACAATTTTGTAAAAAATTTCTATAAAGCAAATTTCGTTTTTGTAAGGTCATTGCATCGAATAGTAATTTTTTGGAAGAATCCAGAAAATAAATTAGAAATTCAATTTGAATATTTACCATTTGGTTATATCATTAAAATTTTGATTTTTCCTTGATTCGAAGTTAATAATTTGGTCACAGTACTCAATAAAATCAAGGGTTTTTAAAATTTTGTTCTCTAATAGGAATAATTTTGAATAAAAATTTCACAAAAGTATTTGAATAAAAATAAAGTATCAAAACTATTCAAAAATTTCCCAAAAATCTCAATAATTTTAAAAATTAAAAAAATAAATTACATTTGGTGCCTTTCATCTCTAGTTCCAATCGCTAAAAATCCAAAACTTTAAATTAAAGTAAAACAAAAAAACTCTGAGGAAATACATATGTTGTAATCTTTTAGAAAATAGAAATAAATTAAATTAAAAGAAAAATTTTTGCAATAAGTCTTTCTGTTCAGAATCTTTATTTCATAAAAATTCGAGAACGTAAATAACGAAACATTTTAAATAAAAGAGATTTTTTGACAAATTAAATTAATTAATTAATCCTGAGATATTTTTCAAAATTTTTTGTGATAAATTAAAGGGAAATTCAATTGAAATATTTAAAAGCTTTTTTGAGAATAACAATAAGAGCAAAATTAGAAAAAATACAATAAAATAGTAAAAATATAACTAGAAAAAAAGGACTCTTTACTTGTTTTTCTCCTTAATTTTCTCTTACATTGAACCAGCAACAAATAATGTAGCGTCTAAAACTTAGTCGGCTGTCAACAAAAAAAAAGGAAAATAAATAGAAGAGAAAGAATAAAAACACAGGGAAAAGAGAACATTAGAAAATCAAAGAGTAAATTTTGCAGCTTGGCTTTATTACAATGTTGTTTTGTAATGTTTATGTGAGGAAAAAGAAAAGGGAGTATTTATGTAGATCAAAGATTAACAAATTAAAAATTTTATAAAGTGTAAATTGAAGTTGTCAATAATTTGTTGTTCCTCCAAAGATGAAAAGATAAATAGATAAAAAAGATAAAAAGATGAACCCCTAAACCTTTAAGTTTGTTTTTTATTTTACCGCACTTTCACTCCAAATCATTTAGGCTCTTTTAATTTACCGCACATTCTTTTCGTAATATTAATTTTAAAAATTCCTTTCCCTTTGTTTCACCGCAACATTAAATGTCACAAATACCTTTCAATTTCTCCAAAATAAAAAGGTAATTAATCATCCATGATTAATTACCCTAATTAATCATGATTAATTACCCCAAATCAAAAGAAAAAGTGCCCTATAGGCATACACATTACCTCTTAATCAGCTCAAAACCCCTCAGTAGGTGTGAGTTTGATTGACAGGTGTGACATATAATGTGACATTTAGGGAGGATTAACTACTTATACGTTTTGAAAGTTTGAAGAAATTGTTTTTAAAACCCCGCTATTTATATACATATTTAAATATTTGATCCCATTGTTACAGGATCTAACGGGCACCCAACATCGAGGACGGGGTCTCTATGAGTCCGTACGAAAATTTTTTCACCATTCGATTCAGCTTGAAGAGCTCTTTCGAACGACAGATGTATAATTCGACCTATTTCGACCTCTGTTCGTTTTCCGAAATTTTTTTAATTTTTTAGATAATTAATCCTATAATAGTGGAAAACAATTCAATAGTTTATGTTATTCTTCATAAAGACGAGGCAAAATACAAAATATTAACAAAAAGTCAAGAAAAAGATTTTGATAAAATAATAAATTTATTTAAAAATCCTTTTCGGTTTGTACAATTTTTTTGGGAAACAAGATCATTAAATGAATCGAAAGTTATTGTCAAATGTGCAGATGAAGAGAATGAACAGAATAAATTTGAATTGGAATATTTAAATAAAAATGACAATCAAACTAGAGGTTCTAGAAAAAAGTATAAATCTGGATGTAAACGAATAAAAATGTGTCCGGAAAACAAATATATTTTGGCCAAGGAATGTTTTGTAAAAATTAGAAAAAAAATTTAGATAGGCTTTTCTGGGTTTCAAAAAAACATTTTTAGACAAATTAGGAAGAATTGTTGCTTTTAACATTTATCTAGTAAGGCGGCCAAACCCACGCCAAAAATAGCAAAAGATTGCTATTGAAAACATCCTGCCAATTGTCTGATCGCTTTTATTTTTATTTGATAAGCTGGGAGGAACATTCGCCAGTCTTAAATTATTTTTGAAATAACAATTTAAAACATGTGCATTTATACTGCCTTAATTGAGAAATTTTATTTAAAAGTTTAAAGCCAGAACCTAATGATTTAAAAACATCAAGTTGTGAAATAAAATATTGGTAATTCTTGCGTTCGTACCCCCCCTCCTTTTTCCTTCCCCAAAGTATTAAAAAATGGTCAGTCTGATTTATAGAACTCATCGAGCTGTGTCGAATGACACCGAAATCAACCCCAGGTCTTAACTTTGGGCCGAGATACAGACCCCCGAAAATTGAAAAATAACAGGGTGACCAAGCTCATTTTTTGGGCTAAAAATTCGATTAAGCAAATAATAGCTCATTTGAAAGAGCTTGTCGAGCTGATTCGAATGACATCAAAATAAACGTAATTGAACAAGATTTGACAAAGTTATGACATAAAGTAATCCTATTGTTGTCGGTGAGCGCTTTGCAAAACCTTTCGCTTTGCGCAGAATTTTTGTCTGTATCTCGGCCCAAAGTTAAGACCTGGGGTTGATTTCGGTGTCATTCGACACAGCTCGATGAGTTCCATAACCTTGGACTGACTGACCATTTTTTAATACTTTGGGGAAGGAAAAAGGAGGGGGGGTACGAACGCAAGAATTACCAAAATATTTAAAATATTTTTAATTTAGGAGGATGGTAAAGGCGATTTAACTAAAACTGTATTATGTACTTCTGCTATTTATGAGAAGGGAATCAATTTTTATGAGATAAATTTTGGAACAGAAAAAAGAAACCCTTCATGCATATTAGTAGATAATTCTACAGAAGTTAGAAAAGATTTGAAGGAACAAAATTTGAAAGAAAATTGCAGTTATAATTCAACATCTGAAGAAATTGTCCAAAATAAAATTGATAAAATCTTTGGCCAAAATTTCGGTAAAATCTTTTCAGAAAATTCTCGAGTTTATTTTACCTCTAATAGATCACCTATAGTTTACCTATAGATTTATATTTCGTTAACAAAAACCCAGCTTTTACCCCCGTATCTTTATAATAAAAACTATTATTCGTTATGCTTTGAAGTAGACTCAATTTTAACCGAGTCCGTCGAGTAAGAAGTTTCCGAGTACGAGTAATGCCGAGGATTAGGATCCCGAGTTCCGAGCCTGAGCTATCGAGTCGAGTAAACTTTTGCTTTTAAAGAATAACTAGTTAAAGCCCAGCGCAGCTTTACTAAAGTTATGTCATTGTTATCCAGGAAATTTCTGAGACGCAATTTTATAATTCTTAAAATTACAGATTGGAAGGAAGCCGGAATTGTTTATTTTAAAAAGAATGGTTGGTATAAATAAGTTTATTATAATCATTAATATTAGCCATATAAATTTATTAAAGATTAATTTGGAAGAGAATTAATGTAAAAAATTATAAGTTAACATTACCCATGATCTAGTTAACTATTTTACATACTATAATTAATTACATGGTTTTTAGCTAATGGAAATAATAAAAAAGAAAAAATTCAAAAACATTTATGTGAAATGTATAAGAAAGAAAAATGTGCCGCTGCTGTAGTCGACGATGTTAATTATGCATTCGATCTGAATGTTATTAACAGCCAAAAACCGGAAAGATATGTCAAAACGCACTGTCCGGAAGTAAATATTGAGGCTGACAAAAAGCGAAAGGTTTATTTCACTTTTATAAAAAAATTAATCAAATAATTTGTTTAGGGAATCGTTGAAAACAACACATCACATGTAAGCAAAAAAAGTAAAGGGATAAACAAGATAGCTCATAATTTAAATAAAGTAACCAATCCTCATTACCTTGGTTCTTTATATCAAGGAAATTTAAAAGAAGCAAATTTATCTAGCAATCATCCAGAAATTAACTTGATTAATCCCTCAATGATTACTAATGAAAACAAAAATTCAGAAAGTAATCATGTAACGAATATTCATGATAACGATGATTTTTTCGATGGATTGGATGATTATTTAGAACGTACTATGGGTGTAAGCATCGCAAATAATAATGCCATTCGAACTACAGGTAAACACGGAATAATTTTTTGATTTATCTTTATTATCTCAATTTTTTAATAAAATTATTTATATTTAGCTCAATCTAACACAGAAAGTAGTCAAGATTATCAAACTCAAGATTCTGTTTCTGAAAGCCAGTCGAGTAGTAACAGTATTGGGAACAACATCGCGACAAATGAAGCTTCTGAATACGATTCTGACAACGATCTTACTACAAATGATAAAAATATACATAGCATGGAAGCTGATGATATTTTAGAGGATGATTTGAAATTTATTTGGAAGAATGATGAATCCCAAAATTTGAGTAAGTTTCAAATTTTATAGTCAATTTTATTAAATTAAATTTTACTATGTTTTTACTTAACTTGAACAGGTTCAATTTTCTCTTCACATTAACAAATGGAAAGAGAAGATACAAGCATGGCAAACAATATTGGAAACACGCCCAACATGTCCAATTCCTCACAAATATGAGACAAATTGTAAATACGAGAGATGTAAATACAAGAGATACCAGTTTTTAATTCTAAAATCCCATTCCCCTTTGTATTACCCTATTATATTCATAAAGTCCCTTTTGGTAACCAAGTTATAAATTTTGGATTGAGATACAGTTACTACATACCTGTTAATGTTGGGGTTTTTTAATGTTTTGCTTATTCACTAAAATATCAACTCTGTTGTGTAAGGAAGAGAAAGATCCAGCATGCTAGACTTAAACGCATACTAGATAGACTTAGGTTTAAGATTTATTAAAAAGGTGAAGAAGCGCCCCGATCCCTGCGTTAATAAAACACCTGCAAGTGCTAAAACACCTGAAAGTAGCGGAAAAACCCCCTAACTTTTACCTTTTTTTACTGTTGTATAACGATTGGAATAAAGAACCACTGGTAATTAAGATTTCTTAAAAAATTCTTCTCGATCCAATCTCCAGTGAGTATTATCTTCTTGGTTTCCAAAATTCAATCAACATATTCAAAAAATGTCTACAAGCTTAGACTTTAAATTAGGGCTGGAACAATGTTTAAAAGGTGACAAGTTTAATTGAAAAGAAATAAATTAAACGTTTGTCCAGCCCTGATTCACATTTTCTTTGTAAATGATTTATCCTATGTAAAATTTACCCAACTTACCTAATATTTTTTACAATTACATTTTATATTCATTAAATTTTTTTAGTAATTTTTTTTTAATATTTTTCAAATGTGGTTATATAAATTTATTTTATGCTGATTCCAAAAACATTTTTGGTTAAGAAATAAAACCGTGTTATTGAATCCAATACTGCCGGATTTCACTGCTTAAATCCGATACTTGACTTTCTTTTCATACATAAACACAATATTTTTAAAGTGCTCCCGTCACTCAATTTAGGATTGAATTTTTAAATTTGATTGACTATTGGCCGGGGTGGTGGTGGAGGTGGTACCTCAATTAAAATACACACAGTTGGAAATACACCTTTGCTATGTTGGTTAATTTTTATGTGTAGAATATTTACCAACCGTCTCAAAATTTAGAAAAATGAGAGTTTCCATTACTTTTTTGCATTTAACAATTTTATTCGAATTTGTCTTTGAATCAGATCAACGAGTTAGTCCTTAAACGAGTTAGCGTAAACGCTAGCCAATAGTTAGTTTGTGCTTCTTGATTCTCTTTATCCTTCTACAACCTTCATCTACCTACCATTCTGTGCGAGTTCGTCTACTTTGGCAAGTTCGGGCCGTAAAAGAAAGTGTATGTGAAAAATCATATGTTGGGCGCTTACAGACATAATTAAATTTTCCCTTATTCATTTTACCTCTCATTCACTTAATCAACCTTACGAAATAAAAATATATTTTGAAATTAAGAATTTTTAAATATAATGATGAAAGGCTTTTTTCAACGAATTTAAAAGGTTAAAGATGATGAAAGCTTGATTAAGAAAGCTATATTATGAAAGCTTTTTAACATTTTTACCCCACCATTTAATAAAAATTTATTTATTAAAAATAAATTTCAGAAAATGTGGCTATTTTTATTATTTTTTGTTTTAAACACCTTTTATAAAAATGTTGAACCATTGTCCATATTTGTAAAGATATCATGGAGGGAAATTAAGGAAAACAATTTTGAGTACCCGCATCACTTGACAGATGAAACAAAGGAACGTTTCGACTTGAAATTAACAGGAAGTTTACTGAGAGGTGGACAAAAGTTTGTTGGAAAAACTGACGGATATGATAACTTTCATTTTACCCAACATGATATTATTGAAGATATGCTACGAGGCAGTGCATATAATCTGGAAATTTCCATTAATGGACACAATGTTCGTTTACACTTTTTTGGCAATTTTGAAGAAAATATTTTTTATGCATAAATTTGATGTAAATATTTGACCACACTTTTTCGGAAAATGTCTCTAATTTTCGGAACCGTTAAATTATGATTTCGATATTTTAGCCAAAAACCAGTTTCTGTTAGCCAGAACAGAGGCCACCGAGGGTCGAAAACCGGCCATGTTCGAAAACCGGGGGGATGATTTTTATCCAATTGCTAAAAACCCCAGTTATAACCTAAAAATCTTATCCCAATCATAACATTTATATTAAGTATTTTTAGATAATTAATCCTATAATGGTGGAAAACAATTCAATCGTATATGTTATTCTTCATAAATACACAGCAAAATACAAAATATTAACTAAAAGTCAAGTAGAGAATTTTGATAAAATAATAAATTTATTTAAAAATCCTTTTCGATTTGTACAATTTTTTTGGCAAACAAGATCATTAAATGGATTGAAAGTTATTGTTAAATGTGCAGATGAAAAAAATGAGGAGAATAAATTTGAATTAGAAAATTTCAATAAAAATGAAAAACAAACAATAAATTCTAGAAATAAGTATAAATCTGGATGTAAGAGAATAAGAACTTGTCCTGAAAATAAATATAAATTATACATGGGAAGTTTTGTAAATTAAAAATAAAAAATCCATCTTGAAATTTGACTCATCTTGATATTATTAGGAATTATAGGAATCATCTCAAATCATTGCCTTCGAAAATTCTCAAACGCTAGAAGGGATCTGTAAAACCTCGACTTCGATCCCAAAACTCGACCCCTAAACTTTAGTCGGATATCAGGGATACTAGGAGGATATCTGGGATATAAATCGATTCAAAAAATATCAGGAAAACTTTCTTTATTACATGTTTAAATAGAAATAAATGTTTTTTTAATTTAGGAGGATGTAAATGGTAATCTAATTGAAAATGATGTTGTAAATGTAATATGCACTTCGGCTATTTATGAAAAGGGAATTAATCTATATGAGATAAATTTCAGAACTTCTGAAAGAAACCCTTCGTGCATATTACTAAACAATTCTGCTCAAAAAGTAAAACAATACGCTGAACAAAATTTGGAAGAAAATTGCAGTTATTATACAAATTCTCAAGAAAATGAAGCAAATAACCAAAATTTGAGCGCATTTTCATTAGAAACTTTTGGTAATTCTGTAATTAAAGAAATAAATTTTTGCCACCGTGTTTTTATAAGAACGATGACATTAGTCGGACATTCTATAAGACAGTAGTAGTTCGTGTTTCTCTTGAAGCTGTTTATCGCCTAGGGAGCTACACTTGAGTTAAGAATTCAGGTGAATCCCCAGACGGATCTAGGCTTCAACACAAAACGTAACTTAGGTAAATTAAGGCTGTCCAACTTTATTAGAATAAGAATGTTATGCCATCGTTATCCAGGGTATAGAGATGATGCCATCTTTAAATTTTTAAAATTTTATCACAGATTGGAATCAGGACATAATTATCAATTATGAAATGCATGGTTGGTTTAATCAGTTTTATTATAATCATTTAATATTAGCATTAAATCTAATGGAAATTTATTTTACTTTAATAAGGAATTGATGTGGAAATACCAAATTTTATTAATTTTATTTGTCCATTAACTGCCTATTTTATAAAGAAATCTTAACATTTTTAGATCATATTAGAAACTATAAACAAGAAAAAATTTTAAAACTTCTTCGTACAAAATATGATAATGGGAAATGTGTATCTGCTGCAGCCGATCAAGTTAATTATAAATTCGATTTGAATGTTATAAAAGAAAGTGAGGCGAGAAATTATATAAAAAATCTTGAGCTCGAAGTTGATATTAATAATCAAGAACCAAAAATTGATAGAAAACGGAAGGTATTTTTGTAAAAAATTAATCGAATAAATTTTTCAGGGAATTGTTGAAAACAACACATCCCCTATTAGCAAAAAACGTAAATTGATCAACAACATAGCTCATAATATAAATAAAGTCACCAATCCTCATCACTTTAGATATTTATTTGAAAGAAATTTAAAGGCATCAAATTTAGCTAACAATCATCCTGAAATTAATTTGATTAATCCCTCAATGATTACTAATGAAAACAAAAATCCAGAAAGTAATCATTTAACAAATGTTCATGCTAACGATGATTTTTTCGATGGGTTGGATGATTATTTAGAAAGTACTATGGGTGTAAACATCGATGATAATCGTGCTAAAGGTAAACATTAAAATAATGTTAATTAAATTTTTAAATATCTACAAATGGTACATACTATTTTTAAAAAATATTTTCAAAATCTCGCTACAATTCAAGCTAAATTTATAAAATTCCCCTTGTTCCATAAAATCTGATTAAATAAAATTAAAAGGAAACTTCTTCCCTCACCAGCAAATGCTAAGAGAAGATACAAGAATGTGAAACAATCTTAAAAACAAGTCCACCATGTCCAGTTTTTTTAAAATAATTTGGTCCCATTTTTTAAACAAAAAATTCAATTTTCCTTTTGTATCGTCTTATTATTTTCATAAAGCTTTGGAATAAATTGAATTGAAGTTTTTAAAAAATTGAATCGGAGTTTTTTAACTAACAAACTTTATAAACTGTGTTCATACTTCTAGTATAAATATTTTGTGATTTTTATACATAATTTATGTTATGCTCATTCAAAAATATTTTCGACAAATAAATAAGAAATTCTATAGTTGTAACTAAAAAATTTTATAGATACTGTTAATCAAAAATCATTCTAAATGTAAAGTTTTTTCCAATCAGCTGTAATTTCATACTTTATGTACAACTACTATTTTAAAAAAGACAAAACAAATCCTTTTGCTAAATTGGATTATTGGCAATATTATTGACAAAAAAGGATGGCTTTTAACAAGAAACAATAAATGAATATTTAGTATATATTTATTATCAAGGCTTGAATAAACTAAAAATTTTGAATTAAGTTAGAGTTAGTATCACTGCGTGTAGTTGAGGAATTTGGTCTCATTATATCGAGAAGGTAATCATTTAATTTTTTAAATTTTCAAAATGAACATGTATAATTATAATTTTATTTCTCAACCTTTAATTTCTATTTATGTTTATCTCAAAAATTAAAAATAAAAATCAAAGATTATAACTTTATATTTATTTCTATCACCTCTAAGTCCGATTTTCTTTTCAATTTAATTAATTACCTGATTAGTAAATAAATTATGTCCTTCCGGCTTTTCCATTAAAAATCATTTAATTTTCCTAGTAATCTCTAATCTCTTTTCTTTTAAGCCTCAATAAATTCACCTATTTATTTACTCTTGCCTATATCCTTTGAGGTGGTCAACAAGCAATAAATCACTTGTTCACTTTCCACTGTTTTTATTTTAAATAGGCAAAAATATGTTTTTGCTGAATTATTTTGGTCATTGCTGAGATGACTAAAAATTAAAAAAAAACATTCGAGCTATTCAATATTCGAGAATTAAAATTATATTACATTTAAGTAAAAATTCAAATATAAAAAACTCGTAATAGATAAATTATTCTTGCTTGAACTCACCAATTTTACAAATAATTTTTTGTCTAATAAAAATCTAGATTTTTGCAAAATTATTTTTCATTTACCCACCTTAATTGTGCTTGCTCTAAAAGCCGGATTTATACCAAAATGGATTGGGATAGAAGGAGGATTTGAAAACCTAGGATTCGAAAACCTTACAATTAATATTAACTACAATATTTTTCTTTTACACACGAATTATTTAATTTTAAAAATTAAATTTTCTATTAAATTGTCTCGATGACAAATTCTTTAAATTTTCACTCCGTATTTCTTCTTTATTTTAAATAAAATTCCTTAAGATTGTTTTGATTTGATCGTCTTTACCTCTCTTTTCCAAAACATCTACTAAATAATCCTGTGTTTTACGTAGTAATCTCTTCTCTAAAAACAAGAAAACAACAAAACAACTAATTCTCACAATAAGATTAAATATTTTCCTTTCATTGTGACAGCCGTAATTCACTCACTCTGTGGCCATTTTGTCCTTTACTACAAAGAATTGGGGAGAAAATGGTTAAAAATATTACTCCCTTTCAAATTATTTTATAAAAGAAAGGAGATTAACTTTATTTTTTTGAAATTTTCTATAATTTGCAATGAGTTTTAGATTCAATACTAATTGAAAATTTTAGGTAGATTCTACTATGATATTTAATTCTATAATCATTTGAATCAAATTTTTATGAACTGTTTAATCATTTTTGTATAAAATCTAGAGTCATCTTCCACAAATATCGTTATTTGTCAATTTTTAATATTTCTGTTGCCAAAAATTATAATAAACAGTCAAAATATTTTAAGCAAATACCTAAATTCTTACTTTACTACGTTTATTAAGCTCTAGAATGAATTCAATTCCAGTTTCTATAATATATAATTACAACAGTTTATTAGTAAGGTTAACGGATAGTTGGAAATTCCCGGATATCCGTATCCGATCTCTACCGAAAATTTCCGGGTATCCGGCATTTTTTCGAATCTGAATATACGTATCCGCTAACCTTATTTTTAAAAAGACATAAATCTCGGTTATTAGGTTGTCTGGTCCGAATATCCTATGATTTTCCAATAACTGATCTAGTCTATTTCCTCAATCACATCCTGAAAAATCTATTGTTATTCAGATTAAGACTTTCTAATCCCACAAAATTTATTTATTCATTTCCTAATTATTTATTAAAATTTCTTATTTATAACCATTCTTTCCCTATAAAACTTCAATGAAGTCCTTCAATAGTTTAAGCATTCTTTTATTTTTGTTGCTACATAACACTTTTGAAGCTTTTTATTTTAAATTATTGTTTAGCTCTTCTTTTTTTGTCCTTTTTAAGAGATTTTATATCTAAAATCTTTTTATTTTGCAAATATATTTTTATTTTATTTTTTTTTGCTAGGCAATTTAGTATATACCTCAATATTTTTATTTTTATGTAAAATATATTTATTTATTTACTAAAAATACTTTTACTTATTCACGCTCAATTTCTTTTTTTTGCTTCTTTATTTTCCTATAATAATCCATTATTTCCTGCAATTATCCTAAAATTTCTAAAAATAAATTTTACTTTTTTGGCAAAATATAGATTAATAAAGTGTGAATTTGAGACCGAACTAAAAAATACCAAAAGACTGGATGGGGTTATCTTGAGGGCTTTATAAATTAAGGAAAGCTCAATCATTAATTCAGTTATCAACGAAGCTATGGAAACTTCGATAACCCTTAATATCTTTAATTTAAACAAAGTCAAATGAATCGTGTTTAGCTTGATTCAATTCATGTTCCCAAGCAAATTCGTTCTTATTCGTCTCACCTTCGATCCTCGAGAATTTCGTTACCTCAAGATTGCATTCTATTTTTTCTTCTAATTGGCTTCCTTTGAAAATTAATTGCCAAATACAAAACAACAAATTTATAAAACTATCCCAAGCTGGAAATAAGTTAATAACAAAAAATCTAAACATACACTCTGTTAATAAAGTATAAGCACCCCTAAAATTTTTGTGAAAATACATGATCCCTAGGCATTATTTGTTTTATTTTTTTCCTACATTAGCAGGGATCCAAAACATCAGTAAAAATAAAGTTTCAAAAAATTTTATAGCTTTAAACATTTTAAAATTGAAATTTCTCGAAATTAACGTGTTAAGAAAGTATAAGCACCCCTGTAAAAATTTAGTTTCTACTGATTTTAAAATTCTACAAAAAATACAGTAACGATATTATGGAAATCGATATTATGGAAAATAAAAAAAGTTTTTTCGACCCCTTATGGTTTGTTTCGATTTTTCATTATGAGCTCTTTCGAAAGCCCTTTAAATTTGCTACAAGATAGGGATATGTATATATCTCAGAAAAAATTCAATAGAGGAGTTACAGGGCGTTAATCCTCCAGAGTTAACTTTATGGGGTATTTTGGACGTTTTTTGTGCCATAGAAATTTAAAACTTAATAACTTGCTGAAATAATTTTTTTGGAAAATAAAACTCATGCTACTTGTAGCAAATTTAAAGGGCATTCGAAAGAGCTCATAATGAAAAATCGAAACAAACCATAAGAGGTCGAAAAATTTTTTTGAAGTTGAAAAACCCTGTTTTACGTTGATTTTATGGGTATTGAGATCTCGACACTGGAATGAGATATTGGCCAAATTCTTTTTTTATTTTCCATAATATCGATTTCCATAATATCGTTACTGTATTTTTTGTAGAATTTTAAAATCAGTAGAAACTAAATTTTTACAGGGGTGCTTATACTTTCTTAACACGTTAATTTCGAGAAATTTCAATTTTAAAATGTTTAAAGTGATAAAATTTTTTTAAACTTTATTTTTACTGATGTTTTGGATCCCTGCTAATGTAGGAAAAAAATAAAACAAATAATGCCTAGGGATCATGTATTTTCACAAAAATTTTAGGGGTGCTTATACTTTATTAACAGAGTGTATACATATTTAACAAAGCTACTTTTATTTTTTTCTTTAAATTATTTGTTGTTATGTTATTTTTTTCTGTTCCTATTAATTTAGCTAATAGTATTTTTTCTTTTATTTTTTGATAATTTGAGTAGTTTTTTATACGAGAAAAGTCTTTTTATTTCAGCCTAATATTTTGGCAATTCAATATTGTTGTTTTTTATTTAATATAATTTTTACTAGAAAAAATTTTCTTTTGAAATTTCTCTCAAAGAAAATCTTTGCTAATTCCTCTCAAATATTATTTTTATTTTATTAATAATAAAATGAAATAAAATATTATAGAAAATTATTATACTTTTTATTAACTAAAAAACCCTAATTTTTCTCTCTATCAAAACAGCAATTCAGTTTTCCTTCCAAAAATTTAATTATCCTTTTTTCTTTTTCCATTTTTGTGTTCTTTAATTCAATTTACATTTGTTTTTATTTTTATTTAATAAAATCTTTTTTTTGGGTTTTTATTTTATTTTTTACACATTTTTTGGTTTAACAAAAGGTTGCATTTGGAATTATTTTTATTTAATAATTTATATTTTTTTACAAGTACAAATACATTAAATATTATAGCTATATTTTTCTCTTAAAATATTTTTTCTTTCAGAATTGATAAATTTTTTTAATTTTGAATTCAACATTCCGAAAAAATTACGCAATTTTATCTCATCCGCAGTTGCTTAAAATATGATATTTGAAATTTTGGTTTTTGATTGATGAAGTTGTTTTTATTTCGACTTACACGATTTCTGCACTTTTGGATTTTAAACATATTTATTCTGTATAACATAAGATTTGCGGATCGAAATACTAATCCGGAAAATGATACGATATCCGGAATTTTCTGCTCGAATAGTGGATGCAGATATCTGAAGATTTCCTAGGATTTGTTTACCTTAATTAACCTATCTCTATTATTTTCTTTGCAAAAGGAATTTATGGAAATTTTTTATACGGTATTTTTCACAACTTTTTTAAATTTTAATGAATATTTCTGAAATTATTTAAAAAAACTTCAATTCAATTTTTTATTTCCAAAATCCTAAATAGTGAATTAAAGTTAATTCATCTAACTTTATTTTTATTATTAAATTTTAATTATTTATTTTTTCTTGCTTTTTTCCTCAAATAAATATTAATTTATTATTTATTTTTTAATATTTCCTTTAAAAAGCCAAGTAATCTATTTTTCCACAAATCCATCTTAAAATTATGTTTCAGCTTTATATTAAAGCCAATCATTTCTTTTTTCCCTTTTTTATACCGCTAATATATTCTTCATCTAAATTTCTTAATAAAACCTCAAAAAAGCCAAAAACATATGCCTTTCCTTCTTTTTTATTTTTTAATCCGGCAATCCAAGCCTATGCGCATCGGGTAACCTAAGTATTGTCTTTTAGCTCAAAAATAAATTAAAAGCACTTGTTATTGATGAATAGATAATTAAAATGAGATATATAAATTAAATAATATTTTTTAATGACTAATCAGAATGTTGTAGAAACCCCATCGTAAAGTTAACAAAATGTCTGTCTTTTGACCACAACATTCTTGGCCAGTAATAAAAATGTTCGTTTTATTCGATTTGATAGCTAATTCAATTCTTTATTCAAAGAATTTTAAAACTTCACAAAAAATCTATGCATTCTCGAATTCCACATTTGATTTTAATCGACATCAGAAATCACACCCCAGTAGTATGATCATTTTGGGATTTTTTTTGTGATCTTTTCCTCAATAATCCCCCTCATTTCCTCTTGTTTAATGTTTTTTCTGTCAATTACATTCCTCTTTTTAGACGCCAGAAGCCTATCAGAAGTGCTAAGGTCCCTTTTTTATACCTTTTTAGGGTTCCCTTTGGAGGGGTTTTTGTAAAAAAAATTTTTTCTTTTGACTAGCCATTTTATTTCGCCAGAAATTGCTCTAATGACATAAAATTCTGTTGCAAATACATATAATAGAAAAATCCGTCACAGCCCTTCACACATAAATTTATTTTATTTGTTTTTTAAAAAGAATAACTATTTATTGAGGGGATTTTAGGGGATCTTTTGTAAAAAACAAAATAAATTTTTGAGAAAATGTAGGAAATTGTAAAACCATTATCTAATGTTAATTTTCTGGTTTTAAATAATTAAACTTGTTTTTATTATTTTTGGGAACTTGTAAAACCATTGTTTACAATTTTATATATGTATTTTTTAATTAGTTAAGAAATTAGAGAAACATTATAATATAAAATCCCGTCGAACCAAAGTGACAGGCATGTCAAGAATTTAATGATTAACATTCCAGACACCTCTCAAAAATCTCCATTTTCGAAATCAACGATTTTATTTTTTAGATAGGGGTTGTTCGAGATTACAAAATTTTTCAAAAAACACTCTCTCCAAAACAGAAATTTACAATGTAGGTAGGCAAAGGTGAAAGTGGAAGTATGTAGATTAGACGAAGTAGATCAGGGCCTTTATTCAGGGCCAATTATGTAAATTTTAGATTTCCTCAAAACTTTTTTTATTTCTAAATTAAAAAGTTGGTATACCTTCATTAATAAAGGCATTAATTTAGATTTTGTTCGGACTTTCAAAGCGGACAAAATCTAAACCAGAAATTTTTAGTTGTTCTTATTTCAGAAGTAGTTCAAGTATTCAGGGCCTTTCATGATTAAACTCCTTCTTTGAAATCAACCCTTTACATTTTTTAATCTTAAATTTTATTTTTAAAATTTTATTCTTCTAAAAATTCTTTCCATCTCCAATTTCTCTTTATTTTTATTCCACAATTTTGACATTTATATCCTTTCTATATTTTATACCCTATTTATTCACATCCATAAGCCAATTTCTAAAATTCCCCATCCATCCATTCCTTCAACATTTCCGACTGGTCAATTGCGTTATAAGGCCCCAACCCTCCCAACTTGTTTTTACTTCTCTCCATTTTCACTCTTTGGCTTCCGCTTGTTTAGCTTATTTTTATTTCTCTAGAGGCTAATTAATCGAACTTGCGCTTAGAGAACGCTTTTAAGCTGCTTTTAGCTTTTGCTTTAATCTTATTCATTTAAATTTTATTAAACATATTTCTAAGGAAATTTTGAAATTCAAGATAATGATTTTAATTTTGTGTTGAAGTTAATTATATTTTAAATTTACTAGCTAATTTATAGTGCATATCAGAAATCATGCTGTTCCTAGTACCGTAATCAGGTTAAATCCTGGTCAGTTTTCGAGTAGGACCGATTTTTTTCGTGCTTGTTTTTATCGAGTCGGGCCGGTACGAGTCTTTTTTGGGCCAAACATCTAGGTCCGACTCGATCTTTCGGTCCGAGTCAGTCCATTTTGGCAACCCCAATTAATACCGTTAATACCATTATTAATACCGTTAATACCAAATACCAAGGCATTTTAATTTTGTTGTGGCCATTAATCATTTAAATATATAAAAGTAGTTATGTCCCCGGCCATTAAGATTATTTTTAAAATATTATTCTTTATTAAAAATTTATTTTTAATTCCGCGCATTTTCTTTCCCCATTTAAATATTTTCTTTTCTCGTTTCCGGACTTTTACGCACCAACAAGTTTTATCCATTACATCAGTTAATATTAGAGTTGCACCCCGACCCCGTACCCCGAACCCCGACCCCCGTTCCCGAAAGATTTTTCCAAAATTTCCCCGACCCGAACCCCGCCCCGAAAAAAATGAAAACCCCGTCCCCCGACCCGAAAAAGTTTCGGGGTTTTCGGGGTATACACCCCTAAAAACGCCATTTTTAAGGAGAATTTAAAGAGAAAAATTTTAGAAACTTCCTCCCAATTTGCTTTGCCTTTATTATTTTTGTAAGAAAATTGAATGAAATATCAATATTGTATTTCCATATTAACTAACCGACTTGTGGTTGAGTGGTTTAGTCGTTGGCTTTGTCTATATTTCTATTCATATAGGTTAGGGTTCGGATCCAAATAAGGAGAACCCGTTTGTTTTCTTATTTTTCTTTACAAAAACAAGCGTTAAATTTTAATTTTAAAAGTTTAATTCTATTTTTAAATATTATCAACCATAAATTTTTAGTTTAGTCTAAAAATTCTAAAATTTTCATCTTTGGCTCTAAAAAGGAAGATTCTATCCCTTGAACCACCCTTAATCCTTCGAAGCCCTTATATCAGCAGATATGTCAGTTAATCTCTTCAAATCTTCCATAATCCGCCCAAATTTATTTATTATCCCAGATAATTATCTCCCCAGATTAAAAACTAATAAGGGATCCGTAATACTTCAATATAATTCTAAATCAATGATATTCCTTGAGACCAACAAAGATCACTCCAGATCCTCTTGCATCTCTAGATATACCATTTAATCCCTAAAATCCCGCTTAATCCCTCTATATCCGCTTATATCCCCAGATAAACTCTTTAATCCCTTCAAATCCAATTTAATGTCTCAATATCCTACTTAATTTTTGAAAAAATTAACGAAAATATGCTAAAATCTAATTATTTTTAACATTTTTTTCTCTAAAATTTTTTTACAAAAACCCCGTACCCCGACCCGAACCCCGACCATATTTTGGTCCCCCGACCCGTACCCCGCCCCGAAACAATTCGAAAACCCCGTACCCCGACATACCCGCCCCCGAGCGTTCGGGGTGCAACCCTAGTTAATATTAAGCCTTTTTTATTTTTAGACTTTAATGCCGTTTTCCTTTCTTTAAATGCTAAAAATATTATTTAAAAAAATTTAAACTTGACCCTTATTTATTTAAATTTTATTTTAAATTTTGAAAAGTAGTAGACGAATAATTCAATCTAATCTTATAAGACTTCCCTAATCTAAGCCTATTTATTTTTACATAATTTTTTAATCTTCTAAGACTTCCGTAATTTCAGTCTATTTATTTTTACATAATTTTTTCCATTTTTTCTCATAATTATTTACGAAAATTTTTACAGTTAATGCAAGAAACTTTTTGCAATATTCAACTGAAATTTGAGGATTAGATTTAGTTATGTAGCTATTCGGTTACACTTAAAAATTTAAATTTATGGCTGTCTTTAATTAGAATTAAAAATTTAAGTTGGTGTTAAATCTAGGTACATAATATCATTTTAAAAAAATATTTTTCCTTAATTTATTTCTATTCAATTTAAAATTAAAATACTAATTATTCCAATTTTCTTCATTTAAATTTTAAAAAACCCCCCAAAGAACCCCTCTAAAAACCTCATGGTTTATGCCCAATAATTTTGCATTTTTTCTTAAATTTTCTAAGAGCGTATAAATTTTTTAAAGTTAATATAAGCAAGCTTAACACCAAACTAAAAAAATCCTTTTGACATGTTTTTCCCTGGGGAAACCATAAATTCTGAGCCTGAGTTTGGCAGCTAATAAAAGTTTTCCCTTTTTTAGCTGTTTTTATTTTTTTGTAAAAATGTTGAGATTAGATACAGTTTTAAATCAATAAAAATTTTTAAAATAAGACATTTACTCTAATTATAAGAAAATAGTTTATAAATATCCTTAAATTCCTTGAAAAGTTGCTCTACACTCTGCCACAAAAGTTTAAGCAGCCCAAAATTTTTTGTAAAAATACATAATCTTTAAGCATTATTTGTCTTATTTTTTCCTACATTAGCAGCGATCTAAGACATCAATAAAAATAAATTTTCAGAAATTTTATCGATTTAAACATTTTAAAATTTAATTATGGAAAATAAAAAATGAATTAGGCCCATATCTCATTCCATTGACGAGACTCGATACCCTGAAAATCAACGTAAAACACTGTTTTTCAACTTTAAGAAATTTTTTGACCCTTTATTGTTTGTTTCGAGTTTTCTTTTTGGGCTCATTTAAAGGCCCATTAAATTTGCTACAAATAGCAATAATCTTATCTTTCAGAAAAATTATTTAATTAAGTTATTAAATTTTAAATTTCTAAGGCAAAGTAAGACAAAAAATGTCCCATAGAATGCGCCTTAAGGTTTCTTCGTAAGATTATCTGCCTTTTTTACAAAAAATTTGGGACTGCTTAAACTTTTGTGGCAGAGTGTGTGTAAAAAGTGTCTTCTTCATTTATCAAACATGTTTTACGTTCAGTCTTCATCCTCAGGTACCTCGTTCAGATCAAAAGGATAATTTTTCTCATTTATCTGATTACCAAGAATTTCATTTGTCTCCTCTACCACATTTTTATTTTGCTCACCAGGGATGTGCGTCATGGCGTTTTGGCGTGACGTTTTGGCGTTTTGGCGTGATTTTTGGCCGATTTTGGCGTGCTGGCGTTTGGCGTGATTTTCAGTTTTTGGCGCGCCAAAACGCCAAAATTGTACACCCCTAATGATGGGAATTTTCCAAATATATGGGGGAAGTGTTTTCAAAAAAATGAAATTTTTTTGCCCACAGCCTTCCAAAATTTTTAAAATTTTCGCCTGCGGCGCACAAAAAAGGAAGAAATCTACTTATTAGCTTTCAAAAAATCACAAAATTTTCGCCTGTGGCACTAATAGAACTTAATGCACTTTTCTTCAATCCTCCAATATCCATCAAATCCTATTAATCTACCAAAGTCCACTAATGCCTCCTTAATCCTTTCTAAGCCCCTTACTTCGGGAGGTTAAAGAGTATATCTGGACATCTAAACCCTTCGATATTCTACAATTCTGGGGTTGTGATTTTTCCATTTTTCTTGCAATTTTTTAGAAAAAGTAGGATTTGTGCTCTTGTTATTAACAAATTTCCATAATTTTGGGTGTAGGCGCTAAAAAAAGGATGGATTTTGGCTTCTGGAAGTCGTGAAAATTCAAAAATTTTCGCCTGCGGCGCTAAAAAGAGATAAACACTTGTTTTTCGGCCCTTAGTTTAATAAAATTTTTGGCGTTTTGGCGTCGTTTTTTGCCGATTTTGGCGTTCTGTCGTTTGGCGTGATTTGAAAATTTGAAAAATTGGCGTTTGGCGTTTGGCGCGCCACGCGAAAATTCTGGCGCACATCCCTGTTGCTCACCCACAGAAGTTTCACCTTTATCTTTATTAGTACATTCTTCCCCACTTTGTTTAGAAATATTTTCGTCTTCAAACTGAAAGCTCTCTTCGTTAACAAAAGGCATTTTACCTTTATTGACAGAATCACCCGTCACTTTAACAACAAAAGAACATCCTTCATTATTTTCGGATTGAACATTTTTTAATTTCAAGCTTTCATTTTGGAGAATTTCTTTTTCATTTTTCTTTTTTAAATAGTGTTTCTGCCGTGATTCTCGGATTTTTTCTTTATTATTTTGACGGTAATTCTTTTTATAATTTTTAACCTTTTCTTTGTTATTTTGGTAGTAAATTCTCGCCGTTTGAAGTATTTTTTCTTTCGACTTTTCATACAAATTTCTACGATATTCTAATAATTTTTCTTTATTCTTTTCATAATATCTTTTATTTCTTTCAGCCACTTTTGCCTTATTTTTTTCTTGGTAATCCTTCTTATAATTTGTTCTCCTCAACTTTTTTTCGTCTTCATTATTTTCTTTTTTGTCTTTTTTTTGTAATTTTGGATTTTGGTTTTAACGTTTCTTTATATTTTTGAATCTGAGGATTAACCGATGATTCGGCCCCATCATTTAATATTTTATTTTGATCACTTGTTGTACAATCATTTTCAACATTTTCAATCAACCCCTTTTCCTTTGTAGGAGTTTTAACAGAAATAATTAAACTCCACAATATCGCATTGAATATTAAAAAAATTAAAAAGCTAAAGAGCTTCATTCTTAAATTATTTCTTTAAAAAATTTATTAAAAAATAATTTAATAAATTTAAAATTTAATTTATATAAGAGAGAACGTCTCGACAAAATATTTCACTATATTTTGTAATGAAATGTAAATGTTGAAATAAAATATAAGATTGCACTTTTATTTAAAAACAAATTGTGAATCTTTTTTTGATAGTCAGGATAAGATATATGTATTGCGAGTTATAAAATTTAATAAAGCTCTGTGAAATAAATTAATAACAGACAAATATGAAATAACGATAATTTCACAACAATTTATTTATTTTTATAAGTCGGGCAATCTATTGAAAGAAAAGTGCATAGCTTTCTGAGAGAAAAGTGTATGTATAAGTTGGATTTAATTAGAAACTAATAATAATTAATAATAGGCCTTCTGGCTTCCCTCCTGAAAATTCAAAAATTAATGACTGCAGTGTTAAAAATGTAAGTAACTTGAGAATTATCTTCCCAAATTTGTAACATTTTCAAATAATAAAATGGGAAGTTTGATAATCCAAAAGATATTCTGTTCTCTTCGAAGACAACAGAATATCTTATTTCAGCAGTTTTACAAAAAAATAGAAACAATAAATCTTAGATTAATTGGGAGATTTATTATACAAAGAAGGAATACTAAAAAAATTTTATTTAAAAAGTTGGAAAAGATATTTTTCATTATTATTTGTTGAATTTATTTCTTAATTCTCGCGACAGGTTGCTTTGATTTTAATAAATAAAATATATTTATATTTTTTTATTTTGAAATAATGCAAATATAAAATCAAATTAATGAATAAAATTAATTCAAAATTTTAATAATATTCTTAATAGAATTTAAAATTTAGTGGAAATAGAGGTGGGCCGGAACATTCAGAGGTGTCGGAAATCGGAAGAGCCGGAAACCGGAATTCCGGCCCACCTCTGTTGGAGACTCCTACCAAATTAAATAAAGAAAATCAGATATTAAATATTATTAAACAAGCAATTAAAAATAGCAAATTCCTAAGCTACAAAAGCAAATCTGATATTTAAATTAATCCCGAGGCTTATTATGTAGTTATTTATTTTCGTTTTTAATTTTTTTCTTCTCTTTAAGTATTATGTACTTACTTTAAATAATTTATTTATTTACTAAAATTTTTATATATCCTAATTTAACACCTCTAGGGATCATAATTTATATATGCATTTTTATTTATTCACTCCAAAATCAATTCCCCACTCATCATTTCATGACCACTTTGCTTACAAAAAGCATAAGCCATTAAAATAGCCCAAAGGTCATTTCTTCGTTTCACACTTTCTGGCATTATTTAAAAGCGCTAAAAGAGTGAAAATGGAGAAGTGGATTTGTAGAAAATGTGAAAAAAATGAAAAATATTTTTTGCCAACTTTAAAAATTTTTTTAGAATTCTTCTTTCGTATAATAAACCTCTCAATAATTTAATAAATTGTTGTATTTTTATTTTATTCTTTTATAAAGCTATTGAGATATCTTTTGTCTATGATTCGAAGAGAATAAAATATCTTTCGAATTATCAAACTTCCTACTTTATAATTTTAAAATGTGAGAAGTTCGGGAAGACAATTCTCATGTCAATTATATTTTTAACATAGCAGTCATTAATTTTTGAATTTTCATAAGGCAGAGAAGCCAGAAATCCTCCACTTTCTAAAGAAGAGGATTTATGGCTAACCGAAAAATCGACGGTTCTTCTGTTCAGTTAATAATAGATAGTCATATTATTAATTATGAGTTTTTTTAATTATATAATAATATACATGCACTTTCTCTCAAAATGCACTTTTAGTTCAATAAATTGTCCGAACCATAAAATTGTATAAATTGTTGTGAAATTATTACTTGAGTTATTAATTTAGTTTACAGAGCTTTATTGAACTTTTATGGCTCGCTATATATCTTATCCTGACTATCAAAAAAAGATTCACAATTTGTTTTTAAATAAAAGTGCAAT
Source organism: Meloidogyne enterolobii (assembly GCA_963681835.1). Taxonomy (NCBI): domain Eukaryota; kingdom Metazoa; phylum Nematoda; class Chromadorea; order Rhabditida; family Meloidogynidae; genus Meloidogyne; species Meloidogyne enterolobii. The sequence goes on from CAVMJV010000089.1 coordinate 727,187, forward strand.
CTTATATTTTATTTCAACATTTACATTTCATTACAAAATATAGTGAAATAATTTGCCGAGACGTTCTCTCTTATATAAATTAAATTTTAAATTTATTAAATTATTTTTTAATAAATTTTTTAAAGAAATAATTTAAGAATGAAGCTCCTTAGCTTTTTAATTTTTTTAATATTGAATGCGATATTATGGAGTTTAATTATTTCTGTCAAAACTTCTACAAAGGAAAAGGGGTTGATTGAAAATGTTGAAAATGATTACACGTCAAGTGATCAAAATAAAATATTAAATGATGGGGCTGAATCATCGGTCAATCCTCAGATTCAAAAATATAAAGAAACGTTAAAACCAAAATCCAAAATTACAAAAAAGGATAAAAAAGGAAATAATGAAGACGAGAAAAAGTTGAGGAGAGCAAAATGTAAGGCTGAAAGAAATAAGCGATATTATGAAAAGAATAAAGAAAAATTATTAGAATATCGAAGAAATTTGTATGAAAAGTCGAAAGAAAAAATACTTCAAACGGCGAGAAATTACTACCAAAATAACAAAGAAAAGGTTAAAAATTACAAAAAGAATTATCGTCAAAATAATAAAGAAAAGGTTCGAAATTATGAAAAAAAATGCCGTCAAAATAATAAGGAAAAAAGGCGAGAATATCGTCGGAAACACTATTTAAAAAAGAAAAATGAAAAAGAAATTCTCCAAAATGAAAGCTCGGAACTAAAAAATGTTCAGACAGAAAATAATGAAGGATGTTCTTTTGTTGATAAAGTGACTGATAAATTTGTCAATAAAGGTAAAATGCCTATTGTTAACGAAGAGAGCTTTCAGTCTGAAGACGAAAATATCTCCAATCAAAGTGGGGAAGAATGCACTGATAAAGATAAAATTGGAACTTCTGTGGATGATACAAATAAAAATGTTGTAGAGGGGACAAATGAAATTCTTGGCATAAGTGAGAAAAAGATAAGTGAGAAAAATTATCGTTTTGATCTGAACGAGGTACCTGAGGATGAAGATGATACTTGAGGATGTTTGATAAATAAGTAAGACACATTGTACATACATATTTATGTCAATTTTTTCAAGGAACAAATTTAAGAATCTTAATAAACTATTTCCTTATAATTAAAGTAACAGTCTTCACTTGTCCTTCTATTCGCTTCTGGGCCAAATATACAATGCCAGAATTTGTTTGGTGGTATTTATTATTAACAATTGCGTGCCCAAAAAATACATGCATAATAAATTCAGCTTTAAGATAAATTCAGATATAAAACAAAGATTAAATTTTTAATGAATCTAAAAAATTAAATAAAATAAACAAAGCTAAGTCGATTATTTGGCTCCCGGACAATGCGTCAGTAGACAATGCGTGAGTGGAAAATGCGTCAGTGGACAATCGGTCAGTATTGATATAAAGTGATTAAAAGTGATGATATAAAGCGATAAAAATCCATTGATATCCCTCAAAATCGGCTGATCTCCATCTTAATCGAACCAGATAATTTAATAACTCTGTTAATCCTCCCAAACCCGAGATATAGGCCTTAATCCCAACAAATCCCTCTATATCTCTTTTAAACACCAAAATCCCGTTTTAAATACTCCTAATATGTTTATATACCATATTTAGTCTTTTTATATCATTATTTATCGCTTTATATCATCACTTTTGATCACTTTATATCAATACTGACCGATTGTCCACTGACGCATTTACCACTCACGCATTGTCCACTGACGCATTGTCCGGACACGGATTATTTGAATACAAAATAAAATTGATCTTTGGTTTATTTAAGCAAAAAATAATTAAATATTTTTGTTTTTTGTTTTGTCTCTCCAGAAACGAACAAATAAATTCAATTTTTTTATTCTTCCTTAGTTCCGGAAATTTTTTTTATTTTTAAATTAGCATATTCAAGGTGGCAGGAAATAGCTTATGCTTTTATTTTTGGTTGAAAAAATTAGTTATTTTTAAATTTATAAATATCACAGAACTTCTTCTAAAATAGTTCTCGATCCCATAATACCTATTTATTTATTCTCAAGAGAATTTTAGAGGAAATGCAGTATCTGGTTATCCACCCCCTTAAAATAAATCGTTTCGAGTTTCCTATTTCCGAGGCAATGCCGTTGTACTAATTTTGTTTCAATCCTCGTTGAAGGGAATGATACTTTAATTAGTACATTAGATAAAATATTGCTTCTAATACCTATGTACCTATATTAGATTTGATATTTCGATTTAACTTTCAATTTTTATTTGTTCTTACTTTCACGTAATGCTTTTTTATAAAATTTTTCTATTTTAAACTATGTTTAATTTTTTCAATTTGTGACTAACTAAAAGGGAGGATATTAATACATATATTTATTTGTATTTGATTATTTAATTATATAAATAAGGAAATAAATAGACAGAAAACAAGCATTCAATAAAGCAAAGTAATACCAAATGACTGATTCTCTCCAACAAAACTTTTTAAAAAAAAAATATTTTTTTACATCTGTGCTTATATCAATTGGTCAACCTATATTTTTCTTTTTATTTTTACTAACTAGCTAAAAGTGAAGGGGGAAAAAGTAGTCCAGACAAACGATCATCACATTTATCTGATATAGCGGTGGCCAATTTCAACCCTTTTTACCAACAAACAAACATATTGCCTTCAATTGCTTCAACAACTTTTTGTTTTTAATGTACTAGCTAGCTAATATATTTTATTAACAAAATACCTATTTTTTATCATAGCTTATTTTTTTTAATTTTTTATGTAAATTAAATTGTCCCAAAGGGTTAGTTGAATTGATAATTTGGACAAAATCTGTTAGGAATGATTAATCTGGCAGAATTTAAAACTCTTATGTGGAGTGGGGTTAAAAAGCTATAAGATAAATAAGAAACAAAATTGCTTCTTGATATATCAGGCTGTAGAAAATCTCCAAAAGGATGAGCAATGCTTAAACGCTGCTAACAATGTTCAGTTGTTCGGCTCCTTCCGATTGTCAAAAAATTTTTCTTTACTTAACTTGCCTTTCTGAAAATTAATATCGTTTTTTGATCATAATATTAATTCATAAAAAAATTTAAAAATCAACTGATTTAGTTGATTTTAGCCATTTTTTCTAATTTGCTAAATCTACTGTTAATAATTTGTTCAGTACGTTCAGTTTATTTTTCCACAATTTTTATTTTTAATGAAAAAATACAAAAAAATTCTTCATATTCCCCCAATTTTTGTTTAACCCAATACAAAACCCATCAATCAACCAAACATAAACATCGGCACTTTAGGTTTTTCCAATTTTTTGTTTTCCTCATTTGAATTTTTAATGATTTTTTTTATTTAAATTGAACATATTACTCTCTAAAATATTTTTTTTATTTAATTAAAATTTCAAAAATAATTTAATAATATTTTTATTATATTGCTTTATTTGTCTCTACTATTGACCAACAATTTTTATATTTTCAGGTCTTCAAAAAGCCATATGCTCTTTACTTTTCCCTCATTTCCTTCCGCCTTTCCCTCATTTGCGGCTATTTTTCTTTTCTATATTTAATCGCCTCACCTATATTTTTCTTAGTTTAAGGGATCGCCTTGTGGCCGTTCCCAATTTTTTATATATCCCTTTTACTTTTAGGTGAATTATTTGATTGAATATTTTTCGATTATTTTTGTTTCTAATAATTTTTACTTTCTTGTGACATTGATTATAAAAAATTGTTAAAGCAAACCTGAAGATCAAAAAATCAAAAAATTGGGCCCTGCAAGTATTACATTTCAGATTTAATTTCTGAAGCAAAGAAAATATATGTATATAGTGTAATTTTTTTAAATATAGTGTAATTTTTAATGACTTGAAAATAATTTCTAATTATAAGCTTATCAGATCGAGGTCGATATCACTATTATTCTTAAATCTCTGTGCCTATTTGTTCATCTCGATCGCGAATGGGATTGATATAAATCTTGGTGCTGCTTATTGTTTGGGATTTCGATAACGATGTTCCTAATCAATTAAATTCAGGGAATGTTAAAGTTATATCTAAATCCTAATAAATCCGAAGTCTATTGAAATTTAAATTTTGTAAATAATGTTTCCGACTACCCAAATTTTGAAAGCAAAAATAATAAAACAGCTTTATCTCTTTTATTTAATAAACTCTTATTTTCTCTCTCTCGAAATCCTTTACAATTAATTCCTAAAATTATTTTTTATTTATCCACTTTGCACCAAAAACTCAATAATAAAAAAATATTTTTTTATATATCGCTAATGTCCATCTCTTCTTACTAAACCAATTCTTTCCCTCAACTTGCTCATTCTCGCGCCTGTACAAATAAACATTCCCAAACAAAAAACTATGAATGTGAAGGCACTTTTGAGGGAAGGAGGGAGTGAGGGGGGAGGGAGGAAGGGTAAAAATATTTGAAAAGAGTAAGGCCCTTTCATTTTTTTATTCTTAAAATATAAGGGTTATATTCTTGACTTTTATTATTTCCTTTCCCCCTCTTTAGTGTCAATGGCCACACGTGCAAACAAAACCTATTAGAAGAACGTTTAAAGTCGCTTATAAATAAATAATTGCTAAAAGGCTTTATCTTTATTTGATCGAGACTTTCTTTTATTTGTATTCTTTTAGTCAAGTAAATAGTTAATTGTTTGAAAATTGCATTAGATTTTTTTAGAGGTTTTTAGAGGTTCGATTAAAAACATGTTTGTAGGTTCAGAACTGATCTATACCAAACCATAGATCTGGTCCTCGGTCTGGTCCGGATATCCGGAAAATTGTCCAAGAAACGACATCCCTCATCAAAAAACTATGAATGTGAGGCACTTTTGTGGGGAGGGAGGAGGTATTAATCGAAGAATTTTTAGAGATTTCGAGTTTTTAGTATCGAGTTTTTATCTTCATTAGCCGATCACTAAAGGAAAACAAAGGTAAAATTAGACTTAGGATATTAATTCAAAGAATTTTTTAACACATTGTCGGTATTCACGTTATAAACGAGACGAGCACATTTTAAAAAATTTTCTACCTTTCTTTTAAGTCCTATGAATCAACTTTAAGTGTACAAATCCCCATTCTCAATATCAACTTTTTAGGCTTTATCCCATTGTTTTGCGCATCTCCATTTAATTAAATAGGATTATTTGTTTGTTTTGTATTTTTAATATTTTTTTATTGTCTCATACTATCCTTTCCCTTTTCCAAACATTTAAAAACATATTATTTTTCCTCGCACCTCCACAATAAAAGAATTGGCCATTTTTAGGGTCCCTTCCTTCCCTATATTTTTTCCTCATTTTCCCCTTTTCTTCCTTCCATTAGCGGCATCCCTCCAACTGAGTAGACAAACATTTAGGGGAAAAACAAAACAGAAAATCCTTTCGGGAGGACGGAAACGTTGTTAAGGGAAAGAGGGGGGGGGGGGGTAAGCAACAACAAAATACCCCCCTTCTCTTATTTTTTGCTTTTCTTTGTTGCTTAACAAGTGTCAATTTCCATTTTTTCTAACAAAGTACAACGGTCATTGTTTGGTTATTTTTAAAAATATTTATTTACTTAAATGCTTTTGCTACAAAGTTTTAAATTTTTTAAATAAAAATGTTTTCAAAAAATATTTTTAAATTTAATGGAAATTTTTTTGGAAAAAATGTCTTAATTTCGATTTTCGATCTTGGCTTGATTTTAGATTTTTGTTTATCAATTTTCGAATTTAAATGACAAAAAATAATTACAATAATTAACGCTCTCCGTAACCCACAGATTTCCAGTTTTTACCCTTTTATACATAAACACGTTTAACTTCTCCAAAGAATTGTTTTAAATCTCTGTTCTATAACTACTTAAATGTGATTAAAAATTGTCTTTTCCTTTACTTTGATTTATCTTTTTAGTTTATTTAAAAATTAGAAATTTCCCGTTGAAAATCTAAATTAACTGCTAACTTTATCTGTTTTCCCAGAAGATTTCAATTTTCATTTTTTTATTAAATTTTTCATAAAAATTTTCCAATTTAAAAAACCATATAATCTTCCTAAGTTTAATATATTTAATGCAAAAAATTAGAAAAATAAAATAATTAAAATTGATGAACTTAAATAAATTGTTGACAGTTTTGCTAAAAATAAATTCTCTTTTAATACTCAAATAATTATTTAATAATATTTTTAACTCTAATAATTTATAAAGCCAATTTCATTTTCCTCTTTTCCCTTTAAAAATAAAATTCAATTAGAGCGTTCTATCCGCTTTTCAATTTCTTTCCTTTAAAAATTTTGCAAATTGCGCACTATTTTGAGGGCATCTCTTATATGAGAGAGGGAGGAGGAATGACCGACCAATTTTATTTTAGAAAAGGGAAGAAATTTTTGATTTTACTTTCTTTCTCTTTTAATTTTACTTGAAATATCTGGAATTTATTTTTAATAAATTCCACTTGACACCAAAATTATAAACAAAATTTTTCTTCATCAAACGAGTAATTTAATAAAAAAAATTTGTTTCAAAAAACCAAAAATTTTTTTAAATTAATGCAAAAAGGATAAAAAACAAAAAATTAAATATTTGTGGTTTTTATTAAATAAAACTTCAAATTGTACATTATTTAGTAATCCAAATTTGCTTAACTGCGTGTCAAATAAGAGGGTTCTGCTAAATTCAAAATATTAAAATTTGCTTTCAGCCATAATCTGATTTTAATGACTTCAGAGCCGACAAGAAAAGGGCTCATTAACAGAATTATTAACTGAGATTTTTTGTTTATTTTAAGTCTGATAACATTTTTTCACTATCCAGACGTCTTGAATAAAAATATTTCCAAATTTTTAAATTTTAGATTTATTTTTTAATTTCAAAATTTAATGTCTCGATTTAATATGTACTTTTCCATCTTCCTAATAATTACACTTTTTTCCTTTCTAAAATCTTAATTATAAAATTTTCTATTAATTTCAATAATCAAGTATTAATTCTCCCCCTTCTTTATTAATTTATTTTTGTACAGTCATATGTTTCCTTTCTAGATTTTAATCATTTCTAAGCGCTAAACTTTTTATTAAACTTTCCACGGCAATGTCACAGCTGTTGGAGAAAAGGACGAACACAGTTTGGCGGCAAAAAGCGACAAAAGAATGGAAAAATTAGCAAAAAGTAGAGTTGTACCCCGACCCCGTACCCCGAACCCCGACCCCGTTCCCGAACGATTTTTTCACGATTCTCCCCGACCCGAACCCCGCCCCGAAACATTTCGAAAACCCCGTACCCCGACCATAAAAGTTTCGGGGTTATCGGGGTTTTATACACCCAAAAAATGCCATTTTTGTGAGAATTTTAAGAGAAAAATTTTAAAAATTTCCTCACAATTTACTTTGCCTTTATTATTTTTGAAAGAAAAATGAATGAAATATCAAAATTTTCTTTTATTCTTAATTAAGAGACTTGTGGTTGAGTGGCTTAGTTGTTGGTTTTAGCCTATATTTCCATTAATATAGGATTGGGTTCGGATCCATAGAAGGAGAACTCTTTTGTTTTTATATTTCTTTACAAAAACAAATTATTAACGAGTTAAATTTTAATTTTAAAATATTAATTTTATTTTTAACTGATATCCCTTGAACGACCCTTAATCCTTCAAACCCCTTGTATCACCAGTAAGGGGTTCCCAACCATAACAGTTGGAAAACTATCGAGGTCCTGTTAACGGGAATCAGAGATATAAAGGAATTTGTAGTATATCGAAGAATTAAGGAGTTATAAAGGGATTTAAAGGGATATAAGGTTTAGATTAAAATGGATTTGAAAGAATTACGTGAATTTAACGGAATTAACAAGGATTTCGTGGGAGATTTAAGGATTAATCCAAGATATCTCCTGATATCCGTCCAAATACCCTTATCCGCAATACTTCAATATTCTTATTAATCACTGATATCCCTTGAAACAACAAAAATCACTCCAGATCACCTTGCACCCCTAGATATACCATTTAATCCCTAAAAATCCCGCTTAATCCCTCCATATCCACTTATATCCCAAGTTATACACTTTAATCCCTTCAAATCCCCTCTAATTTCTCCAAATCCTACTTAATTTTTGAATAAATTAGCGAAAATATACCGAGATCTGATTATTTTTGAGCATTTTTTTCTCTAAAAATTTTTTCACTAAAACCCCGTACCCCGACCCGAACCCCGGTCATATTTTGCTCCCCCGACCCGAACCCCGCCCCGAAACAATTGGAAAACCCCGTACCCCGACATACCCGCCCCCGAACGTTCGGGGTACAACCCTAGCAAAAAGGCGGGGGAAATAAAAAGTTTAGTTTTTTAGGAAAAGAACGAATTAATAAATAAAAAATAAAATATCAAACAGCAAATAATTTCTTTATTTAGATTAATCATTGAGTTTATTTTTTGTATAATATTTGGATTAATTTTAATTAAAGACTATTTATCAGATTTTTGTAATATGTATGCCAACCCTTTTTTTTCTTAAGACACCCCCTCCCTCCCTCCCTCCCTCGTATATAAAATGAAAAACCTCATGTATTCTGAATTTTGAAAAATTATATTTAATTTACTAAAAATCATAGCAATTTATCGGTATCTTATATTCCATCCAAATCTTTAAAAAAATCCAAAGTCTAGTTTACAAACTGATTAACACACCAAATTTCTTTTATTATTCCCTGATCAACGGCCAAAGTTTAAACATATTTCTTTACCCTTATTTATTTTTAGATAGTTATCAATTACCTATATATTTCCACATAATTTTATTCACCCTTCTGTCCAAACACATTTTTGTTTTTTATAAATTTTGTTTGAAATTATTTTTTAATTAAAAATAATTTTTAGATTTTTAAAATTTCAACAATGATCTACAATAATAATTATTTAAAAAATATTCCAAAATACTTTCCATCAATTTTCCGATTTTATTTAATTATTTATTTCGCCCTACATTCTGTTAAAGCCGAGCAGAGGATTGTCGAAGAACCCGAGGATACTGTAGCCAGAATTGGAGAGACTGTTTTACTTAAATGTAGAGTTCAAAATCAGGTTAGGAATCTTTTAAATTTCTGTTTAATCGAGGAATTTGTCTCTTAAAAATTACTCCTTTCCGCCCTCAATTCTTATCGCGCTGATATCGACTCTCATAACTTTAGTAAGATTGTTTCTATAAAAAATTTTAAAATCTATATTTAAATAATTTTAAAAGCCCAAAGTCTTTAACTGGAAATTTGTCTTTAATTTATCGTAAACTCTCTAGTAGAATGGAAATGATAGGATGATTGGAAGAAAGTATGGTCGGGCATTCAACTAGAGATAAACTTACCCCTTATTTATTCAACCAAAACTTTTCCATTTTACTTGGATCTGTTCTAAACCTGGTCAATCTAAATTTAAAACGGGGTTAAAAACGTTTAAATTGAAAAACCGTCTAAACAAATTTCGAGAGTTACTCGAAATTTTTGTAGATTTTTGCTATTTTCTTCAAATCCTTTTTAATTTTTTCATAAATAATTAGTTATACTTTTATTTTTTCGGCATATTAAAGTCAAAAAATTTTTTTGATTAATTAGTTTTTTCTTTTATTTTTTGTTTTTCAAAAGCATTTATTTTTATTGAAAGGCACATAAATCATCTAAAATATAATCTCTATAAATTTGTGAATGCCTTTTCTGTCAACGGCATTTTTTAGACAAAAATAAAAAAATATTACATAATTACCGCAAAAATGTGCAAATTTTCTAATTCATCAAAATCAATCAAAAAATATTTTGAACGGTTCTCTCCCTCATATGTCAAAATATATTAGAGAGAGATTAAATATTTGATTACTAGTTTTGTTTGTGTATCTGACATGTACTGTATTTTATAAAAATTAATTTAAAAAAAATTCTAAATTAGAACCGAGCAGAAATGTTACGAGTTACCCGAAACACGGAATTTTTTTGACACTGAACCTCCGATCAAAGAAAATTTTTAAGAAACTGACCCGAAACTCTCCCCGACTTTTTCCTAAACAATGACATTTCTGGTATCGAGATGGGAAAATCTTGATAAAACAATCCTTCTTTTTATGGGATGTCAGATCATATATTCCCCTCTCTCGATGGATTTAAATATAAGACTAAATGTTATTTTAATTTAAAATTTAGAAAGGACATGTTTACTGGATGAAAGGAGAAGTAGGTCTAGGCCATAAACGTGATATGCCTTTTTTCGGTAATTTTTTTAAAAATTTTATTAAAAAATAAAAATTAACAGAACGTATGTCAATGATTGGAAATATTGACGATGGGGAATATCACCTTCAGATAAAAAATGTGTCTCTTGCTGATGATGACAATTATAGAGTAAATTTTGAAATTTTATATATAATTTCTAAAAAACTGAAAAATTAGATTAATTTATTAGGAAAAAGGTTTCTGATATGAGAATTTGGAGGTTAATCTTGAGTACATAGCTATCGAAAATCCTTAAAGAATCCTCATACTGAACTCTCCTATTCCCTTCCTAAAACTCGAAAAAACTCGAATTATAATTTATCAAAATATTATGGTTGAAAACTTGAAAAAATTTTTTAAACATTTCCAGTGTCAACTTACTCCAACAGACGATGAACCAACTCCTAAGCTTTCTAAAAGAGTTAAATTAACAATTATTGGTAAATATTAGATTTTAAAATAAAAATGAATAAAAATTCTCTCCCTCAGTCCAACCCAAAGACCCTATACTCGTTGGAGAATCCATCGAAGGTGGACTGACTTCATCAAGTAAAAATCAACAATTAATTGGACAATTTAATCAAATAGCGGCCACAGAAGGTCATTCACTCCAAGTTAGTTGTCAAAGTAGAGCTGGAAGGCCAGCAGCACAAATTAGCTGGGTTTTGGCTGAAGATTGGTTAGGAAAAAGAATTATTGCGCATATTATACCATCAAATAATGAAACAGAAACAACAACAGTTTTTAGATATCAAACAAATAGAGGTGAGAAAATATTTTTTGGAATTTTTGGAAATTTTTAGGATTACACAGAAATTAATTAAATTAATAGTTCGAAATTTATTAATCTTGCAAATATTTTATTAAATTTTAATGTAATATGGGAACAGTGCTTGGTAAAGTATTTGCTCCAGGAGCTAGCTTCGGCCGGAGTCGAAGTCAAGGTTTAATAAGGTCGGAGCCTGATCCATAAAACTCCCAATACCCACCTCCCAATATACTAGTATGGGTTAGTTTCATTGTTTGCAGTTCCTTTGTTTGACCAAAAAATTTTAAAGCTAAAGTAAACATTACCCTGATATTTACCATCATTTTGCAGAGAAACCTTACCTTTCACTGATCCCTTAATTTGAAATAGAATGCCTTTTAAATTTTTTTAAATAATTTCCAGTGCCTTTCCCCTCTGCTGGGCATCCCTTACGTCATTCCCGTGGAAGACGTCTACTTGCTAACATTACAGAATTTAGAGACTTGGATGGAGACAGTCAACTTTATACTGTTATAAGCAATTTAAAGTATTATTAAATTAAATATTTAAAATTAATTAAAAAATAATTTTAAAGTTATTCGCCTTCTCGGGATGATAATGGACATTTTTTGGTTTGTATGGCAACACATGAAGCTTATGGAAAAGAGGCAAAAACAGCCAGTATTTCTTTGGATGTATTTTATCCCCCCAAAGTAATAATTGAAGTTGAGCCGGAAGATAATGGAAAGGTCGGAGAAATTTAATTTCTGATTATTTTACTTTGTAAACTAAAATCAGGACCAATTTATTATAATTTTCGACTATTACCTTTAGGAATAGTCTAAATTTTCTTTTACTTTCGGAGCTGGCAAAATTTTTGACTAAAGTAATTTTTTTCTAACGGCTACGATTAAAAAAATATTTTTTGAGTTTTCTACAATCCAATGTATCACTAAAATTATTTTGAATAATTTCCTTTTTTAGATCAGAGAGTCTGGCTCAATTCGTTTACTTTGCCGAAGCGATTCCAGGCCAAACGAAGATTTAAAATATTCATGGAATTGGGATGGAGAACCCAAAAGATTGGAAATATTATCAAATCATGTCTGTTAAAAAATAAAAGAAAATTAAATTACTAAAAATATTTTTAGCGTATCTCAATTTCCTCTCTTCGATTTAATGATAATCTTAAAAAAGTTAATTGTACAGTAGAAAATTCTGTTGGAGTTGGAAGTTCTGCTTTTGAATTGAATGTTCCCTGTATGTTAATTTATTTGTTGATTCTTAAGAATTTTTAAATTTAAAGTTGGACCTCGTTTTATGTCTACAAATCAAACTAAAATAATTGATAGAGGTTCTGAAACAACTTTTCAATGCGAGGTAATTAACAGTCGAAACTTTTTTTGATTTGATTATCATTTATATACCTATCTTTCCTGGGATTGTATATTAGAGTGATTCACTTGAAGATATTTTTAAAACTTGTAGATAGTTTAAGGTAGTTTTTAGTACCGTAAAACTTTTATTAACTACCCCGGGTGGGGCGGGGTAATTATTGATGGGGCGGGGTAATTATTTCAATCTGTTACTGGATGGGGTCATTAATGGAAGTTGGGCAATTATTTGAGGGAGGGCAATTAATACAGGTTATACGGGATATGTTTTTCTAGGTTCTCGGCAATCCAACGCCTATTATTCGTTGGTATCATGGAAGGGAACAAGAGACACCAATTCACGAAGGAGCAAAGTTTGAAAAATTAAAATATTTTGATAATTAAAATTTTTAGTCTAACTATCAAAAATGCGCAGGATTGGGAGGAAGGAGAATATAGGGTAGCTTTTTGGAGTATACATATAATTAAAAAAAATATTTTAAATTTTAAGTGTATTGCCGAGGTTGAAGGCTTTCCTTCAAAAACATTGTATCATCAATTATATTTAAAAGGACCTCCAAAAGTCAGATTTATAGAATATATACTTTCTGAAAATGAAAAGGATATTACTTTAATTTGTGAGGTAAACATTGAATTTAATTAAAACATTTATTTGTTAGATTTGGATAATTAGATAATTGCAAACTTTTTTTTGTTTTTATGGAAAAAATAAGAGGAAATGTGCATGATTTTTTTGAAAATCCCCTGTCTATGCCCCGTCATAGGGGGTAGCATAGTAGCCCCGCCGTCTCTTCCTAATTATACTTAATTTTATTTAAATTCATTTGAAGAATCACTTGGTTTCTCAATCCTTCTAATTTCGTGTTTTTGCGCAACACGAAAATTTTAGCGTATTATCCTGTCTTTTCTATAGATTATCTCTTAAATTCAAAATATACCAAGTACATTGATAAAAATAACAAATAAATCCATCTAGGTCCAATCGAGAGTATTGCCAGTCAATATCCAATGGTTCCATAATGGTCGTAGAATGGATGTTGCAGAACGTATTAGAACGGGTGAAGGAAATGGAAATAACAACAAAAACAAAAATCGTTTCCAAGTTAACGATGATAAATTGGGCAAACATTTAATGCTATCGAAAATGACAATTTTTGATTTTGTCGAAAATGATTTGGGGTTGTGGAATTGTTCAGCACGTAATGATTATGGGGTTGTTTGGGAACAGAAAGATGTTAGATTACTTGGAATTTTTGATAAAATTGGTAAGTTTCGAAAATAAATTTTATGATGTTGCATAGAAAAAAATTATTTTGGCAGAACTACGGGGCTTTAAATTTGCTGGGGTTTAAAAAACTGCTGGGGTTTAAATTTAGTGAACACGGTAATTATTCAGCTACGTTTTTTTGTTATTTTGGAGTTTTATACAAAAAATCATTTACATTTTTAAACCAGGGAAAATTGGAAACGTTGAAACCCTGTTTTCCTGGTAATCGGAGGAGGGATGGTATACTACGGACTTTTTATTTCCTTTTTAATTTTTCTGTCCTGCTGTTTAAAACATTCCTTAAGTTAATGCAAACTTGAATGTTTTAGCTTAATTTTTTTAATTTAAAGAAATTCAATGGAGAGAAATGCCTTTTCAACTGCGCATAGTTTTTGGATCTGTAATTTTCTGTATTTTTGCCGTTTTATTTCTTCTTTTACTTGTTTGGCTCATTTGGAGAGGTTGTTGTTGTTGTGATAGACGAATTGGGCATTCAAAAATGTCAAATAATAGCAGCTATCCTAATGGAGGTTCTATTTCCGGTAAGAAATTAGAGAAATTTTAAAATTTTGGCAAAATTTTTCCAGTTAAATGCGAGCCGGTTGATGGCATGACAGCAAGTGAGAGTTGCGGAACCCCTCCCTATCCCCTTCCTCAACAATATTTTTACAATAACGAAGCTGGTGGATTAACAGCAGAACAATATCCCCCTCCAAATGGAAATATTCATTTCCCCCCAGAAATGTTAGATCAACAACAAATGTTATTTGAATATGAACAACAACAACAACAACAGATTTATGGAAATGGAAATAATGGATATTTTTGTGAAGATAATAATTCTACAATATTTGATCAACAACAACAAATAAATAATAATGGTAGAAGAAGTAGTGCTTCTACATTTAATAATAATAACAATCTTGTTGGTGGTGGTAGTGGTGTTTATTGCCCTTCTATGCAATGTTAGGAAAATTTTTAATTAAAATCCTCAATGCCTTGTCCTGAACCCGAAAGCTGGGAAATATGATTTTTAAAATTTTCCTTCCCTATCTCCTTCCTTTCGTGGGTTAGATTTCGCATTGAACTACCTAACCTAATAAAACCTTATTTTTAATTTTAAATATAATTATTTAGAGACTTGGTTTCTCACTTTTTATATTTCTCAGTTTCCCAACGAGGAATTCCTCCATTTATGGCAATCTAAAAATATTATTTTTAGTAAGCTCCTTTGATTATCAACAACCTAATGGATTAATTCAAAATGGAGGTAATAATGGATATAGCATTAATGGAGGTGGTCTTCCCCGAATACAATTAAAATCTCCCCCTTCACAACAACAACCACAACATTATTCTTATTTTTCCTCTCCTTTAGAAACACTCAGAGAAGTTGGAAGTCCTCCAAAACACGAAGATGCTCCTTTAATTATTGGAATTGATTCTAATCAAAATTGTTTAGAGAGGTCTTTGTCTAGAAATTCTACCCATGTCTAGATTAATGACCTAACAAATGGAAACCACTTTAAAGTGCCCAAGTTCATTAGTATTGTTGACATTCGATATAAGCGACAATTCCTTAAGAGTTCCCATAGTTTTTAATTTTTACCTTCCCTTTTGGGCATTAATCTAGACTTTAAAAATCACCAATATTTATTTAATCTATTTACTATTCCCTCAATATATCCTCTCACTTGCGGGTTTCCAACCACTTCTTCATGGCTTTTTATTATATACAAATTATTTGATTCGTTTATTACATAATATTTAATTAAATTGTAAGATTATTCCTATTTAATAGACTCGAGATGAAATCAATTTATTAAAAATCGAGAGGATTCTGGTCTCTGGTTCTCATTGTTTTGTAGTAGGTTATTTTTTGAGGTATTCCGGATTCTGAGAAAAATATTCTTCAAAATTTCAATTACAGTCGAACCTCACTTGTTTTTAACCTCCCTCTAGTTTTTCTCTGGTAACGAGTGTAATTTGAAGTTTGCACTAAAAATTTAGGATTTTTCAAATCCTAAAACACAGCTACTAACATTATAAAAAAATTGGCAGAAAATGACACCAAAACGATTCTTACCATTTTACGATACCAATAAAATTTTTCTCTCATAAAGGCGTATAGTGAGGACCGACTGTGAAAATAACAATTTATTTATAAAAATGTTTACTAAATTTGAAACTGTTTTCTTAAATATTCTTTATTTTTATAATTAATTTACTCCAAATTTATTAGAGTTTATATTTATAAATTTTTCATTCATTTCCTTTAATTAATTTTTAATTAATAATTTTTTAAATATTTTTTGTTTATATTTTTTCATTTTGTATTTTTTTAAAATTTTGTTAAATTATATAATAAATTTTTATGTAATTATTAAAGACGAATTTGTGGAAGAGCGTTTCCCAATTAAAAATCTTAATTTATGACAACAAATTAAAATAGTTTGTTTTAATATACCTATGAATGTATACGGTAAGGCGGGCGCACCGAAATTTTTTTAAAAATTCTGGTGAAAATACTAAGAAAAATTTATCTTTACGTTTAAATAATGCTACAATTTTTTCGTTGAATGGGGACACTTTATACGTGGGTGCCGAGTTTAATATACACATGTTATACCATTTGAAAGAGCTATTCGATCTGAGTCAAATGACACCAAAATCAGCTTGATTGAAAACACGATGGCCGTGCTTCGCATAAAACAAACGGTCATAACTTTGTCAAATCAAGTCAGATTTCATTTACCCATGTCAGCTCGACGAGCTCTTTCGAATTAGATATCATTTGTATAATCGAATTTTTTACCCCAAGATTGAGCTTACTCCCTCCTATAGTTTTTCGATTTTTAAAAATCTGTAACTTGCTTCAAAGTTTTTTCCTCTGGCTAATTTTGGTGGCATTCAACTCAGCTCGACTAGCTCTTTCAAATGGTATAACATTTGTATATTAACCTCGGCACCCATGTACTAAAGTACAGCCCGTTGAATAAATGGATTCGGTACTTATGATCAATGAATTTGGTACTTAGTATGTAGTACATATCTCCCCCGCATGTCCGCAAATGTTTGTCCGCTACTTTTTTCTTTTTCTTCTTCTACATTCTCTCAGAGATTAAAAAGGGTCAAAGGATTAATAATTGTCAATAAATAATTTGATTTTTATAGGGAAGGCAAATAAGGAAAGCATCATTTTCGAATTAAATTTGTTTGTAGATCAATGAATATTTTTAATCTTCCAAAAACCGGAGAAGGGCCATCAATTTTTTACAAAGAATATTCTACCAACAAAAATGGGTTATTTGGTACGAAACCGACCTTTCTAGGTTTACTTATATGTCATGACCCTGTCAAAACATATCCAAACACGTTGATCTGTTTAATGATTCCTTCTCCGGAAACAAAATTTAAAAAATTATTAAGGCTTTGACCGTTTTTAATCACTGTGAGAGAAGGTAGGAGAAGGGAAAAGAAAAAAAGTTGCAGACAAACATTTGCGGACATGCAGGAAGATACTACATAATTACCATGGATTTGATCAATCACTTATATATACATGTTTTCTTTTCAATTTCCTCTTTTTCCAATCTTCACATAATCAATCATCGCAACCACTACAACCAGCATCAAGTACAGCTTCGAATACACAACAACAACACAAGTAATATAATGCATTTCCAGCACCACTACACATATCGCCAATAATTTTGCCGCAGTCGATGTTGTCACAGCTCTCAATACATGAAGGGCAATCACCACGTTTACTTTCTTCATTTTGAGCCATAGACTTATTGCTATCACTAGCACAACAGCCAAAACATGAAGAACCTTCACAACATTTAGAATTTACTTCTTGTGCCAATTTAGGTGAGTTGCTTCCATTGCCCCCAAAACATCCTGTACAATCCATTTGTTGAATAGATGGGGCTATTTCGAAAGCGGTGGATTGTTCAATACTGGCATGAAAAGCAGAAAATAGTTGTTGTAAGTCAGAAGACAAAGAATTAGTTGAAGAAGAAGCCTCGTTAAAAATTGAAGGAATAAAATCTTCATTATAAGATTCTCCTTCATAATTTGAGTTGTGATAAGATTCTCCCTCATAATATCCTCCACGAGAAGATTCTCCTTTATCACTTTCATCACTAGTTTCATGATGCGTATCAACATAAAAATAATAATCGTCATCATTTTTCTTCTCTTTCTTTCTATCATTTTTATTCCAATCATCTTTCTTCTTGTTCTTTTTAAATTTTGCTTTTACTGCCGATTTAATTTTAATTTTAAAATCTTTTAAAATTTTGTTAGCATTTTTCATTACATTATCCTTGCAAAATTTTGTATACTTCTTTTTTTCTTTCTCATCATTTTTATAAACATGATTAATTGTAGCGCAAAATTGCAGTAATTGTAAAAATTCTGCAACTTCCTTTAATCCTTCATGCTTTTTCTTAAAAATTTGTTTATGAAAAAATTTGGAAAAAATTTTTATACATAGAAACGATATCAATTTGTAAAGATTTATTTTTAGAGGTAATTCTTGTAAAATAAATGCCAAATAAATTTTCAAAACTTGAAACGACGATTACACTCATTCTATAGACTTGGATGTCTCTAATTTTCATTTGACTAACGATTTAGATCCATAACAAAAATTAAATTCCGAACTTTTCTGGTTAAGGTCTACCAAATTATCTGTGGAATTATTATTATCCACCAAATTATTATACACCAAAGTCCACCAAATATGCTTTTAGCAAAAATGACCTGACCATTTAAATAGATCATAAGGATATCATTTACTAAAAACATTTACAACCCTTGTGAGCCATAGACTTAAACCGGCAAGTACTGCATTTTAATTATACATACCATTTCGTTTATCATACTATCAAATTGTTTAGCGTATTTTACTTGTATATTAAATAGCTGCTGAAACGCAATTTCATTACCAAATTTTTTCAAGTTGTTTAAACGTTCGCGTAATAATTTGTCATTTTTAAACAGATTTTTCGCTATCATTTCCAAATTTAAATCTTTGTTGAAACGCCCATCTTTACGCGAATGTTGCATTTGCTCTATTTCATGAATTCCATCTAGAATATTTAAAGTTTTATTTTCACGAATTAATAAACAAGTAAAGAAAATTTCACAAAATTTCAGTACTTTGTTTCACTGTTTTTGTATATATCTCTCTATAGGATACATAAATACTAGATAAACCACCCCACGTTAAAAGCTTCTTAAGCGACAACAGAGGTCTTACGGAATTCCGGCTTTACTTCCGATTTCCAAAATTACGATAGTATTTCTGACATGCGATTATTTCTGAACTATTGTTCCAATTGAAAATTCTGTCCATTTAAATTTATAAAATTAATTATTTACGAAGGATTCGCAAATAGTACATATATAGTCCGATTTCTGTCAGTTTAATTCCGATCGACCCCTAAGCGAAACCCCTAATTTAAGCTATATTGTACTCATTGAATAAAATACAATTTTTCTTCTGCATATTTCATTGAGCCGAAAAAGTAAAATTTTAGTTTAGGTTTTTTAAATCATATCAGAATCCTAACTAATTAGATTTAATAAAATTTCGAATTAATAAAATTACGATGTTGTTTAGATGTATACATTGATGTTATGACCTCAAATAAACATCCAAATAATATAAAGTCTAGTAGCAATGGAAAGTTCATAGAAATAATCATTGAACTAGAATAAATTTAATAAGTTTAAGTTTAGAATGTGACTTAAAGATCTGATTTTTCAAGTAATATTTTTACAACAATTTTTCTAAAACTGACAAACAAAAAGGCAAAAAACTACATTTCATAAAAAAACAATAAAATTTATTGGGGAGGGGAGCAATGCTCCACTTGTGGTAAGAATTTAAAAATATGTAGTATGTACATTATAGAGCGGAAAAATTTTAATGGGAGGGGAGGGAAGAGCGAGAGCTGTCAAGAGACTGTAATGCAGGCAATGTAGAAATCAATAAAAATTTATTGGGGGGAAGGGGGGGGGGGGGGAAGAATGAGAGGTGAGGAGGGGGGGGGAGAAAGAGTGAGAGGGGGACGAAGGAGGGAGTTTAGTGTCGCACTCGCTATATTGAAAATGCCTTTAAAAAATTTTAATGGGAGGGGAGGGAAGAGTGAGAGCTGTCAAGAGACTGTAATGCAGGCAATGTAGAAATCAATAAAAATTTATTGGGGGGAGGGGGGGGGGGGGGAAGAATGAGAGGTGAGGAGGGGGGGGGGAGAAAGAGTGAGAGGGGGACGAAGGAGGGAGTTTAGTGTCGCACTCGCTATATTGAAAATGCCTTTAAAAAATTTTAATGGGAGGGGAGGGAAGAGTGAGGGCTGACAAGAGGCTGTAACGCAGGCAATGTAGAAATCGATAAAAATTTATTGGAGGGAAGGGGGGGGGGGGAAGAATGAGAGGTGAGGAGGGGGGGGGGGAGGGGGAGAAAGAGTGAGAGGGGGACGAAGGAGGGAGTTTAGTGTCGCACTCGCTATATTGAAACTCCCTTTACAAATTTTTTATTGTGAGGGGAGGTGAGAGTGAGGGCTGTCAAGAGACTGTAATGCAGGCAATGTAGAAATCAATAAAAATTTATTGGGGGGAGGGGGGGGGGGGGAAGAATGAGAGGTGAGGAGGGGGGGGGAGAAAGAGTGAGAGGGGGACGAAGGAGGGAGTTTAGTGTCGCACTCGCTATATTGAAAATGCATTTAAAAAATTTTAATGGGAGGGGAGGGAAGAGTGAGGGCTGTCAAGAGACTGTAATGCAGGCAATGTAGAAATCAATAAAAATTTATTGGGGGGAGGGGGGGGGGGAAGAATGAGAGGTGAGGAGGGGGGGGGGAGAAAGAGTGAGAGGGGAACGAAGGAGTGAGTTTAGTGTCGCACTTGCTATATTGAAAATGCCTTTAAAAAATTTTAATGGGAGGGGAGGGAAGAGTGAGAGCTGTCAAGAGACTGTAATGCAGGCAATGTAGAAATCAATAAAAATTTATTGGGGGGAGGGGGGGGGAGAATGAGAGGTGAGGTGAGGGGGGGGGGGGGGGGGAGAGAAAGAGTGAGAGGGGAACGAAGGAGGGAGTTTAGTGTCGCACTTGCTATATTGAAAATGCCTTTAAAAAATTTTAATGGGAGGGGAGGGAAGAGTGAGAGCTGTCAAGAGACTGTAATGCAGGCAATGTAGAAATCAATAAAAATTTATTGGGGGGAAGGGGGGGGGGAAGAATGAGAGGTGAGGAGGGGGGGGGAGAAAGAGTGAGAGGGGGACGAAGGAGGGAGTTTAGTGTCGCACTCGCTATATTGAAAATGCCTTTAAAAAATTTTAATGGGAGGGGAGGGAAGAGTGAGAGCTGTCAAGAGACTGTAATGCAGGCAATGTAGAAATCAATAAAAATTTATTGGGGGAAGGGGGGGGGAGAATGAGAGGTGAGGGGGGAGAGAAAGAGTGAGAGGGGGACGAAGGAGGGAGTTTAGTGTCGCACTCGCTATATTGAAAATGCCTTTAAAAAATTTTAATGGGAGGGGAGGGAAGAGTGAGGGCTGACAAGAGGCTGTAACGCAGGCAATGTAGAAATCGATAAAAATTTATTGGAGGGAAGGGGGGGGGGAAGAATGAGAGGTGAGGAGGGGGGGGAGGGGGAGAAAGAGTGAGAGGGGGACGAAGGAGGGAGTTTAGTGTCGCACTCGCTATATTGAAACTCCCTTTACAAATTTTTTATTGTGAGGGGAGGTGAGAGTGAGGGCTGTCAAGAGACTGTAATGCAGGCAATGTAGAAATCAATAAAAATTTATTGGGGGGAGGGGGGGGGGGGGAAGAATGAGAGGTGAGGAGGGGGGGGGGGGGAGAAAGAGTGAGAGGGGGACGAAGGAGGGAGTTTAGTGTCGCACTCGCTATATTGAAAATGCATTTAAAAAATTTTAATGGGAGGGGAGGGAAGAGTGAGGGCTGTCAAGAGACTGTAATGCAGGCAATGTAGAAATCAATAAAAATTTATTGGGGGGAGGGGGGGGGGAAGAATGAGAGGTGAGGAGGGGGGGGGAGAAAGAGTGAGAGGGGAACGAAGGAGTGAGTTTAGTGTCGCACTTGCTATATTGAAAATGCCTTTAAAAAATTTTAATGGGAGGGGAGGGAAGAGTGAGAGCTGTCAAGAGACTGTAATGCAGGCAATGTAGAAATCAAAAAAAATTTATTGGGGGGAAGGGGGGGGGGGAAGAATGAGAGGTGAGGAGGGGGGGAGAAAGAGTGAGAGGGGGACGAAGGAGGGAGTTTAGTGTCGCACTTGCTATATTGAAAATGCCTTTAAAAAATTTTAATGGGAGGGGAGGGAAGAGTGAGAGCTGTCAAGAGACTGTAATGCAGGCAATGTAGAAATCAATAAAAATTTATTGGGGGGAGGGGGGGGGGGGGGGAGAATGAGAGGTGAGGGGGGAGAGAAAGAGTGAGAGGGGGACGAAGGAGGGAGTTTAGTGTAGCACTTGCTATATTGAAAATGCCTTTAAAAAATTTTAATGGGAGGGGAGGGTAGAGTGAGGGCTGACAAGAGGCTGTAACGCAGGCAATGTAGAAATCGATAAAAATTTATTGGAGGGAAGGGGGGGGGGGGGGAAGAATGAGAGGTGAGGAGGGGGGGGGGAGGGGGAGAAAGAGTGAGAGGGGGACGAAGGAGGGAGTTTAGTGTCGCACTCGCTATATTGAAACTCCCTTTACAAATTTTTTATTGTGAGGGGAGGTGAGAGTGAGGGCTGTCAAGAGACTGTAATGCAGGAAATGTAGAAATCAATAAAAATTTATTGGGGGGAGGGGGGGGGTAGAATGAGAGGTGAGGAGGGGGGGGGGGGGAGAAAGAGTGAGAGGGGGACGAAGGAGGGAGTTTAGTGTCGCACTCGCTATATTGAAAATGCCTTTAAAAAATTTTAATGGGAGGGGAGGGAAGAGTGAGAGCTGTCAAGAGACTGTAATGCAGGCAATGTAGAAATCAATAAAAATTTATTGGGGGAAGGGGGGGGGGAGAATGAGAGGTGAGGGGGGAGAGAAAGAGTGAGAGGGGGACGAAGGAGGGAGTTTAGTGTCGCACTCGCTATATTGAAACTCCCTTTACAAATTTTTTATTGTGAGGGGAGGTGAGAGTGAGGGCTGTAGAGAGTGTATCGCACGCAATGTAGAAATCGATAAAAATTTATTGGGGGTGGTGGGGAGAGGTTTGACTCGTCGAGCTGAGTCAAAAAACACTAAACTCAACGAAATCCGACTTGGTTTGACAAAGTTATTACCGTTTGTTTTAACCCCTCACATAAGGTCTCCGCGGAAAAAAGTTTTTGCCGCTGCGGAGGAAACCGGGCATGTCGAGCTACGGTCGCCGCGAGCGAAGCGAGCACGACCGCAGCGAAGCATGGCCATCGTGTAGGGTGTACGGAATTTTCGTCTCTGGAAATTTCATCTCCAAGACTTTTCGGAACTTTCGTCTCCAACATTTTCGGAATTTTCGTCTCCAGCGGAATATTCGTCACCAAGGAAATAATCAGAATTTTCGTCTCCGCTAGGAATTTTCGTCTCCAGAGGAAAACTTACCAGTTGACGGAGCAACTTCCCCCGTAGACAGGACAACTTCCCCCGTTGACGGAGCAACTTCCCCCGTTGACGGGGAAGTTTCGTTAACTGGTAAGAGACGAAAATTCCGGCACTCCCAATAATCGTTCCATATTTTTGTTCCGACACGGGGGATAGTGATCCGTCAACAGGGGAAGTTGTTCCATCCACGGGAGAAGTTGTCCTGTCAACGGGGGCAGTTGTTCTATCAACGGGGGAAGTTGTTCCGACACGGGGGATAGTGATCCGTCAACGGGAGAAGTTTTTCCGACACGGGGGATAGTGATCCGTCAACGGGGGAAGTTGTTCCGTCAACGGGGGAAGTTGTCCTGACAACGGGGGAAGTTGTTCCGACACGGGGGATAGTGTTCCGTCAACGGGGGAAGTTGCTTCGTCAACGGGGGAAGTTGTACTGACAACGGGGGAAGTTGTTTCGTCAACGGAGGAAGTTGCTCCGTCAACGGGGGAAGTTGTTCCGACACGGGGGATAGTGTTCCGTCAACGGGGGAAGTTGCTTCGTCAACGGGGGAAGTTGTCCTGACAACTGGTAAAACTTCCTCTAGAGACGAAAATTCCTAGCGGAGACGAAAATTGCGGAGACGAAAATTCCGATTATTTCCTTGGTGACGAATATTCCGCTGGAGACGAAAATTCCGAAAATGTTGGAGACGAAAATTCCGGCACTCATCGTGTAGCGAAGACTGAATCGGCCGATACTGAATCGTCCCCTACCCACAGAAAGACACGTTTGCTTTACGTAAAATTCGATTTTTTAAATTTTTCTTTATTTTCCTCTCTTCATTTCTCTCTTCATTTTCGTTTCTTTATATAATAATTTCATGGCTTTTTTGAGAGTCGACATTTATGAAATATTTAGTGAATTTTGCCTTATTCTTTCTATTTTTTCTTTATTCAACCCTCTTAAAAAGTTTTTTCACCCCTTTTATTCCGAGGTTAATTTAATACACTCGTTTGTTCAGGTTCTGGATACCCGGGGATTTCCCAGGAACCGTCAACCTTAAAGGAGTGTATATTTTAAACATTTTATTTTATAGAATGCTTATATTATTAACATTTGCATTCCTAAACATCGTTTCCAACGTAACAACATTGTCAGTGTTTGTGAAGATTTCATCGCGAGAAAGTCTTTACGAATCACTAAATTTGATCGAAAAAAATACCCATAAATTCAGCTTGAAATTGACTAGCGATAAATGGGAAGAGCCCAAAATAGGAGTAAAAGATAAATATGGTACCTTTCATTTTGAAGAAAAGGAAGGAAATTATAGTGAAGATTTGGAGAAATACAACCTGAAAATTTACAACGAAAATGTTTGTTAGATTAATTAATTACATAAATAAATGTATGATTAAATCTCAATCGAAAATCCAGATTTTTAAGAATCTTAAATCTCGTTATGTCCGAGTGTTGTCCGAGATTTACCAATGTCGTAGAGCACAAAATCAAAGTTTATCCAAAGTAGAAATGTATGTACAATTTAGGAGAAGGTGGATTGAGATAGGAACAGATGAAGGAGATCGGGCACTAGTCTAGACTGGAACAAAAAACACAACAAATCTAAAGTCCAGTCTAGTTTGGGTTACATTAATCAAATGATAAAATATGTTGTGTATGGACGACAGCCCTTAAAGAGTTTAGTATAAAAGCCAGCCACAGTTAGTTAGCTCTCTCAGTCTTATTCCGTCTTCCTACCCCAATCTTCATCTTCCTGTATTTTCTACGTGTGATAAACTTTCTGTTGTGTTCGTCGACGTAAGCGGGGACATAACAAAATAGTTTAGATATTTTCCAATAAAATGATTCGATGACAATCAATTCGTCACTTAGTTTTTGGTATCTTTTTTCCGTAAATAATTTTTTGCTTTTTTTAAAGAATTATGAAATTTCCTCTATTGCTAATGTTGAAGACTATTCTTTAATCTTCATTAAATACCATAGCATGAACAAAATAAGCTACAAACAAGTCCTACAAAAATATGAACCAAATTTCAATACAATGATTGCTTTAATTAAGCAACCTGTTCGTTTTCTGCAATTTACTTTTACAACTGAAGGTTATAGACAAAGAAATGCATTTATAAAATGTGAGAATGAAATCGGTGATGATAAAATTGCTATTATTGATGTTATAGCTGGAGATCGACAAACTTGTCGTAAAAATTCTTATAACTCACAAATTGTTAAAACAAAATTGTGTGCAAATGATAAATACGTTCTTATATTTGAATCAGATGAAAAACATTCTAAAGTAAATTAAATAAGATATTTGCAATAAGTCTACACAGAAAAAGAGGGAAAATCCGGGATCGGTATCCGACCGAAAATTGATATTCTAATTTTTTGTCCGGATATATAGATCCGCTAACCTTAAACAGAAACAAGTAGTTCTACTTGACTTTATAAGTCACGAGCGCTAGGACGCGCTTCGCGCGTCCTAACGCTCGTACAACACCTTGTAATTCTTCTTAGATCAACCTCACACTTTGACGGACTCAAATCCCCAACTTCTCATTTGTTAAGGACTCTTCTCATCAATTGTGGGAAGAGTATCTTGCTCAAGCCCAAATCCCTAATATTACTCTTTATTCCCAAATCATTTGATATTCTCTTAATCACCACCAAAATCGCAGAATCACCCTTTAGCCCCCAACTCATGTGAAATCGCTCTTAATCACACTCAAATCATAGATAGACTACCATTTTTTAGCACCACTCTCTTACTCACCACCAATTAATCACACTCAATTCTCTAATATGCCACATAAACACCCCAAAATCCCTGAATCACCCATTAGACTCTAATCTTATGAAATATCTCTTAATCACACATCACAGCTAACACCCTTTATCTTCAAAAATCTGCAATATCCCTCTTAACCATCGTCCTGTTAATCCCCTCACTAATGTTCTGATATCTCTCATAACCATCCCCAAAAACACAGATATCACCATTTATCCCCAAAAACTCAGATATTACTCTTTAGGCCCCAAAACATCGATATTTCTACTTTGCACCCCAAAATTTCATATATTACCCTTTGGCCCCGAAGTCGTCTGAATCCCTCTTAATCACCCCAAATCCCCTGATATATCACCATACGAAATCCCTTTTCGTACTCCGCAGTTATCACCCTTTATATCACAAAACCTAGATATTAACCAAAAGTCCCCAAATCCTCTGTCATCCCTCTTAATCACACCCAAATCCTAAATATCACCCTTTTTCACCAAAATCCTTTTTCTCCAAATCATCTGGTATCTCCTAAACATCACCAAATCTCATACATCACCCTTTGCCAACCCTCCAATCTGATATAGGTTTTTAATCAACTCCCCCACCTCCCAAACGCGCTAAATCATTTTTACTATCACGCTTTATCTGCTATACCCTTAATCTCTCCCAAATCCTCCGATTCACTAATCACCTCAAATCACAAAATGTTTGTTAATTACCTCTCCGATACCGCTATTTACACAAATTTCACTTTTCAAACTTTGTTTTCGTAGAAAATACCCTTTTTCCCATCAAAACATTTGATATCACCCTTTATCCTGAAACCCCTAATATCCCTGAGACAAAAAGTACGTTATCACTCTTAATCCTATGTTATTCTTCTAAATCCCCTATTATCTGAAAACGCATTTTATTCTCCAAAATACAAATATCGCCTATTCTCCTCCCAAAAAACCCAAAACTCTATTTCCAAACTCATGCATATCACCATTAACACTTGATCCATCTTATTCATATCAAATTCCCCTATATCACTCATTATTTTTCGCGTCGCAAATATCTCTTTTTATTTTTAAAAATCCCAGTATCACCCTTTATCTCCCATAATCTACTCTTTATCACTTTTAGTCTGCCAAATCCTTCTATATCACCTTTAAACCCGTAAATCCGCGATATCCCACCTAATTGTCCCAAATACACCTATATTACTCAACATATCCCCAACTACCTATTTTTATCCCTAATTCAACGATATCTTCCTAAATTCTTTGATATACACGTAACCATAAATACCCTTTAATCTTATAATCATATAAAGTTAAAGATATCCTTTAATATATTTTTATTTTGAATATTATTTTTGAATATTTTCCTCAATATCCTTCCAGTAAAACTAATCTAACTCTCAGATGTAATTTGTCCAAACTCACGTTATATCTCTTTATTCATCAAATACCCGATATCCCTCTTAATTACCAAATCTTTCTCATTATTTTTCGTAATCCTTCCAATAACTCCCCTTTTTTGCCTCCTAATCCCTTAGTCTCCAATGATTATGTTTCATAGGTTTTCACTCATTTTTCTTATTTTTGTGTTGCGTATCACTCTTATCCTCGAAAGCCTTCTTAATTACCTTAATCCCCGATATCTTTATGATCCTTTGATACTAATCTTTTCCCAATATCCCCAAAATCATATCTTAATCCGCATCCCTCAATATCAATATTAAGCACACAAAACTATTGATATTCTCCAAACACACATCAAAGACACTTACAATCACATATAGCTGTTCTTGTATTTCCTAAATACATATTAATATACCCCAAATACTCAAAATCCCGTATAGCTCCCCAATATCCATCTTAATGTTCGAAACCCCCCAAAATCCCTTCATTAAATCCGCATTTATCATGTTTGTAACTAAAAAATCCTCATGTATCCCACTTTATATCTCAAATCCTCCATATCTTCACAGAACTTATGTTTTTAATATAAATCCCCCGATAACAATTCTAAGTACCGATA
Source organism: Meloidogyne enterolobii (assembly GCA_963681835.1). NCBI lineage: Eukaryota > Metazoa > Nematoda > Chromadorea > Rhabditida > Meloidogynidae > Meloidogyne > Meloidogyne enterolobii. The sequence goes on from CAVMJV010000089.1 coordinate 755,243, forward strand.
TTCTCTTTGACACCCTCACTCGTAAGTTCCCAAAATAGTCTGAATCTCTATTAGTTCTTTATTTCTCACTCTTTTTTCTTCCAAACTCTGATATCCCTATTAATCCTCAAAATCCGCCATACATTTGCTCAAGTCACCATATTCCCTTAATTTCCCACAAACCACGATATCCCCTTTATATATCCCTTTTATCCCTTTATATATATATCTATATATATATATCCCCTTTATCACTCTTACCATCTTAATACGCAAATCACCGATATTCTTTACAATCCTCAAACCCCCAACATCAATCTGCATTAACCAGACTTGCACACGGATACTAATCTTGGTATCCGTATCCGGATATTTACGGCGGATACAGACGGATATCCGCAGGCATTTTCATATTATTTGTATCCATATCCGTATCCGTGTGCAAGTCTGGCATTAACTATCCCAAATCACAGTTCACTTCTGATATACACCTTTAAAAAATACTTCTGATATACAAAAACACTTCTGATATACACCTTTTAAAAATCACAGTTCACTTCTGATATACACCTTTAAAAAATTTTAATGGGAGGGGAGGGAAGAGTGAGAGCTGTCAAGAGACTGTAATGCAGGCAATGTAGAAATCAATAAAAATTTATTGGGGGGAAGGGGGGGGGGGAAGAATGAGAGGTGAGGAGGGGGGGGAGAAAGAGTGAGAGGGGGACGAAGGAGGGAGTTTAGTGTCGCACTCGCTATATTGAAAATGCCTTTAAAAAATTTTAATGGGAGGGGAGGGAAGAGTGAGAGCTGTCAAGAGACTGTAATGCAGGCAATGTAGAAATCAATAAAAATTTATTGGGGGAAGGGGGGGGGAGAATGAGAGGTGAGGGGGGAGAGAAAGAGTGAGAGGGGGACGAAGGAGGGAGTTTAGTGTCGCACTCGCTATATTGAAAATGCCTTTAAAAAATTTTAATGAGAGGGGAGGGAAGAGTGAGGGCTGACAAGAGGCTGTAACGCAGGCAATGTAGAAATCGATAAAAATTTATTGGAGGGAAGGGGGGGGGGGAAGAATTAGAGGTGAGGAGGGGGGGGAGGGGGAGAAAGAGTGAGAGGGGGACGAAGGAGGGAGTTTAGTGTCGCACTCGCTATATTGAAACTCCCTTTACAAATTTTTTATTGTGAGGGGAGGTGAGAGTGAGGGCTGTCAAGAGACTGTAATGCAGGCAATGTAGAAATCAATAAAAATTTATTGGGGGGAGGGGGGGGGGGGAAGAATGAGAGGTGAGGAGGGGGGGGGGGGGGGAGAAAGAGTGAGAGGGGGACGAAGGAGGGAGTTTAGTGTCGCACTCGCTATATTGAAAATGCATTTAAAAAATTTTAATGGGAGGGGAGGGAAGAGTGAGGGCTGTCAAGAGACTGTAATGCAGGCAATGTAGAAATCAATAAAAATTTATTGGGGGGAGGGGGGGGGGAAGAATGAGAGGTGAGGAGGGGGGGGGGGAGAAAGAGTGAGAGGGGAACGAAGGAGTGAGTTTAGTGTCGCACTTGCTATATTGAAAATGCCTTTAAAAAATTTTAATGGGAGGGGAGGGAAGAGTGAGAGCTGTCAAGAGACTGTAATGCAGGCAATGTAGAAATCAAAAAAAATTTATTGGGGGGAAGGGGGGGGGGGAAGAATGAGAGGTGAGGAGGGGGGGAGAAAGAGTGAGAGGGGGACGAAGGAGGGAGTTTAGTGTCGCACTTGCTATATTGAAAATGCCTTTAAAAAATTTTAATGGGAGGGGAGGGAAGAGTGAGAGCTGTCAAGAGACTGTAATGCAGGCAATGTAGAAATCAATAAAAATTTATTGGGGGGAGGGGGGGGGGAGAATGAGAGGTGAGGGGGGAGAGAAAGAGTGAGAGGGGGACGAAGGAGGGAGTTTAGTGTAGCACTTGCTATATTGAAAATGCCTTTAAAAAATTTTAATGGGAGGGGAGGGTAGAGTGAGGGCTGACAAGAGGCTGTAACGCAGGCAATGTAGAAATCGATAAAAATTTATTGGAGGGAAGGGGGGGGGGGGGGGGGGGGGAAGAATGAGAGGTGAGGAGGGGGGGGGGAGGGGGAGAAAGAGTGAGAGGGGGACGAAGGAGGGAGTTTAGTGTCGCACTCGCTATATTGAAACTCCCTTTACAAATTTTTTATTGTGAGGGGAGGTGAGAGTGAGGGCTGTCAAGAGACTGTAATGCAGGAAATGTAGAAATCAATAAAAATTTATTGGGGGGAGGGGGGGGGGTAGAATGAGAGGTGAGGAGGGGGGGGGGGGGGAGAAAGAGTGAGAGGGGGACGAAGGAGGGAGTTTAGTGTCGCACTCGCTATATTGAAAATGCCTTTAAAAAATTTTAATGGGAGGGGAGGGAAGAGTGAGAGCTGTCAAGAGACTGTAATGCAGGCAATGTAGAAATCAATAAAAATTTATTGGGGGAAGGGGGGGGGAGAATGAGAGGTGAGGGGGGAGAGAAAGAGTGAGAGGGGGACGAAGGAGGGAGTTTAGTGTCGCACTCGCTATATTGAAACTCCCTTTACAAATTTTTTATTGTGAGGGGAGGTGAGAGTGAGGGCTGTAGAGAGTGTATCGCACGCAATGTAGAAATCGATAAAAATTTATTGGGGGTGGTGGGGAGAGGTTTGACTCGTCGAGCTGAGTCAAAAAACACTAAACTCAACGAAATCCGACTTGGTTTGACAAAGTTATTACCGTTTGTTTTAACCCCTCACATAAGGTCTCCGCGGAAAAAAGTTTTTGCCGCTGCGGAGGAAACCGGGCATGTCGAGCTACGGTCGCCGCGAGCGAAGCGAGCACGACCGCAGCGAAGCATGGCCATCGTGTAGGGTGTACGGAATTTTCGTCTCTGGAAATTTCATCTCCAAGACTTTTCGGAACTTTCGTCTCCAACATTTTCGGAATTTTCGTCTCCAGCGGAATATTCGTCACCAAGGAAATAATCAGAATTTTCGTCTCCGCTAGGAATTTTCGTCTCCAGAGGAAAACTTACCAGTTGACGGAGCAACTTCCCCCGTAGACAGGACAACTTCCCCCGTTGACGGAGCAACTTCCCCCGTTGACGGGGAAGTTTCGTTAACTGGTAAGAGACGAAAATTCCGGCACTCCCAATAATCGTTCCATATTTTTGTTCCGACACGGGGGATAGTGATCCGTCAACAGGGGAAGTTGTTCCATCCACGGGAGAAGTTGTCCTGTCAACGGGGGCAGTTGTTCTATCAACGGGGGAAGTTGTTCCGACACGGGGGATAGTGATCCGTCAACGGGAGAAGTTTTTCCGACACGGGGGATAGTGATCCGTCAACGGGGGAAGTTGTTCCGTCAACGGGGGAAGTTGTCCTGACAACGGGGGAAGTTGTTCCGACACGGGGGATAGTGTTCCGTCAACGGGGGAAGTTGCTTCGTCAACGGGGGAAGTTGTACTGACAACGGGGGAAGTTGTTTCGTCAACGGAGGAAGTTGCTCCGTCAACGGGGGAAGTTGTTCCGACACGGGGGATAGTGTTCCGTCAACGGGGGAAGTTGCTTCGTCAACGGGGGAAGTTGTCCTGACAACTGGTAAAACTTCCTCTAGAGACGAAAATTCCTAGCGGAGACGAAAATTGCGGAGACGAAAATTCCGATTATTTCCTTGGTGACGAATATTCCGCTGGAGACGAAAATTCCGAAAATGTTGGAGACGAAAATTCCGGCACTCATCGTGTAGCGAAGACTGAATCGGCCGATACTGAATCGTCCCCTACCCACAGAAAGACACGTTTGCTTTACGTAAAATTCGATTTTTTAAATTTTTCTTTATTTTCCTCTCTTCATTTCTCTCTTCATTTTCGTTTCTTTATATAATAATTTCATGGCTTTTTTGAGAGTCGACATTTATGAAATATTTAGTGAATTTTGCCTTATTCTTTCTATTTTTTCTTTATTCAACCCTCTTAAAAAGTTTTTTCACCCCTTTTATTCCGAGGTTAATTTAATACACTCGTTTGTTCAGGTTCTGGATACCCGGGGATTTCCCAGGAACCGTCAACCTTAAAGGAGTGTATATTTTAAACATTTTATTTTATAGAATGCTTATATTATTAACATTTGCATTCCTAAACATCGTTTCCAACGTAACAACATTGTCAGTGTTTGTGAAGATTTCATCGCGAGAAAGTCTTTACGAATCACTAAATTTGATCGAAAAAAATACCCATAAATTCAGCTTGAAATTGACTAGCGATAAATGGGAAGAGCCCAAAATAGGAGTAAAAGATAAATATGGTACCTTTCATTTTGAAGAAAAGGAAGGAAATTATAGTGAAGATTTGGAGAAATACAACCTGAAAATTTACAACGAAAATGTTTGTTAGATTAATTAATTACATAAATAAATGTATGATTAAATCTCAATCGAAAATCCAGATTTTTAAGAATCTTAAATCTCGTTATGTCCGAGTGTTGTCCGAGATTTACCAATGTCGTAGAGCACAAAATCAAAGTTTATCCAAAGTAGAAATGTATGTACAATTTAGGAGAAGGTGGATTGAGATAGGAACAGATGAAGGAGATCGGGCACTAGTCTAGACTGGAACAAAAAACACAACAAATCTAAAGTCCAGTCTAGTTTGGGTTACATTAATCAAATGATAAAATATGTTGTGTATGGACGACAGCCCTTAAAGAGTTTAGTATAAAAGCCAGCCACAGTTAGTTAGCTCTCTCAGTCTTATTCCGTCTTCCTACCCCAATCTTCATCTTCCTGTATTTTCTACGTGTGATAAACTTTCTGTTGTGTTCGTCGACGTAAGCGGGGACATAACAAAATAGTTTAGATATTTTCCAATAAAATGATTCGATGACAATCAATTCGTCACTTAGTTTTTGGTATCTTTTTTCCGTAAATAATTTTTTGCTTTTTTTAAAGAATTATGAAATTTCCTCTATTGCTAATGTTGAAGACTATTCTTTAATCTTCATTAAATACCATAGCATGAACAAAATAAGCTACAAACAAGTCCTACAAAAATATGAACCAAATTTCAATACAATGATTGCTTTAATTAAGCAACCTGTTCGTTTTCTGCAATTTACTTTTACAACTGAAGGTTATAGACAAAGAAATGCATTTATAAAATGTGAGAATGAAATCGGTGATGATAAAATTGCTATTATTGATGTTATAGCTGGAGATCGACAAACTTGTCGTAAAAATTCTTATAACTCACAAATTGTTAAAACAAAATTGTGTGCAAATGATAAATACGTTCTTATATTTGAATCAGATGAAAAACATTCTAAAGTAAATTAAATAAGATATTTGCAATAAGTCTACACAGAAAAAGAGGGAAAATCCGGGATCGGTATCCGACCGAAAATTGATATTCTAATTTTTTGTCCGGATATATAGATCCGCTAACCTTAAACAGAAACAAGTAGTTCTACTTGACTTTATAAGTCACGAGCGCTAGGACGCGCTTCGCGCGTCCTAACGCTCGTACAACACCTTGTAATTCTTCTTAGATCAACCTCACACTTTGACGGACTCAAATCCCCAACTTCTCATTTGTTAAGGACTCTTCTCATCAATTGTGGGAAGAGTATCTTGCTCAAGCCCAAATCCCTAATATTACTCTTTATTCCCAAATCATTTGATATTCTCTTAATCACCACCAAAATCGCAGAATCACCCTTTAGCCCCCAACTCATGTGAAATCGCTCTTAATCACACTCAAATCATAGATAGACTACCATTTTTTAGCACCACTCTCTTACTCACCACCAATTAATCACACTCAATTCTCTAATATGCCACATAAACACCCCAAAATCCCTGAATCACCCATTAGACTCTAATCTTATGAAATATCTCTTAATCACACATCACAGCTAACACCCTTTATCTTCAAAAATCTGCAATATCCCTCTTAACCATCGTCCTGTTAATCCCCTCACTAATGTTCTGATATCTCTCATAACCATCCCCAAAAACACAGATATCACCATTTATCCCCAAAAACTCAGATATTACTCTTTAGGCCCCAAAACATCGATATTTCTACTTTGCACCCCAAAATTTCATATATTACCCTTTGGCCCCGAAGTCGTCTGAATCCCTCTTAATCACCCCAAATCCCCTGATATATCACCATACGAAATCCCTTTTCGTACTCCGCAGTTATCACCCTTTATATCACAAAACCTAGATATTAACCAAAAGTCCCCAAATCCTCTGTCATCCCTCTTAATCACACCCAAATCCTAAATATCACCCTTTTTCACCAAAATCCTTTTTCTCCAAATCATCTGGTATCTCCTAAACATCACCAAATCTCATACATCACCCTTTGCCAACCCTCCAATCTGATATAGGTTTTTAATCAACTCCCCCACCTCCCAAACGCGCTAAATCATTTTTACTATCACGCTTTATCTGCTATACCCTTAATCTCTCCCAAATCCTCCGATTCACTAATCACCTCAAATCACAAAATGTTTGTTAATTACCTCTCCGATACCGCTATTTACACAAATTTCACTTTTCAAACTTTGTTTTCGTAGAAAATACCCTTTTTCCCATCAAAACATTTGATATCACCCTTTATCCTGAAACCCCTAATATCCCTGAGACAAAAAGTACGTTATCACTCTTAATCCTATGTTATTCTTCTAAATCCCCTATTATCTGAAAACGCATTTTATTCTCCAAAATACAAATATCGCCTATTCTCCTCCCAAAAAACCCAAAACTCTATTTCCAAACTCATGCATATCACCATTAACACTTGATCCATCTTATTCATATCAAATTCCCCTATATCACTCATTATTTTTCGCGTCGCAAATATCTCTTTTTATTTTTAAAAATCCCAGTATCACCCTTTATCTCCCATAATCTACTCTTTATCACTTTTAGTCTGCCAAATCCTTCTATATCACCTTTAAACCCGTAAATCCGCGATATCCCACCTAATTGTCCCAAATACACCTATATTACTCAACATATCCCCAACTACCTATTTTTATCCCTAATTCAACGATATCTTCCTAAATTCTTTGATATACACGTAACCATAAATACCCTTTAATCTTATAATCATATAAAGTTAAAGATATCCTTTAATATATTTTTATTTTGAATATTATTTTTGAATATTTTCCTCAATATCCTTCCAGTAAAACTAATCTAACTCTCAGATGTAATTTGTCCAAACTCACGTTATATCTCTTTATTCATCAAATACCCGATATCCCTCTTAATTACCAAATCTTTCTCATTATTTTTCGTAATCCTTCCAATAACTCCCCTTTTTTGCCTCCTAATCCCTTAGTCTCCAATGATTATGTTTCATAGGTTTTCACTCATTTTTCTTATTTTTGTGTTGCGTATCACTCTTATCCTCGAAAGCCTTCTTAATTACCTTAATCCCCGATATCTTTATGATCCTTTGATACTAATCTTTTCCCAATATCCCCAAAATCATATCTTAATCCGCATCCCTCAATATCAATATTAAGCACACAAAACTATTGATATTCTCCAAACACACATCAAAGACACTTACAATCACATATAGCTGTTCTTGTATTTCCTAAATACATATTAATATACCCCAAATACTCAAAATCCCGTATAGCTCCCCAATATCCATCTTAATGTTCGAAACCCCCCAAAATCCCTTCATTAAATCCGCATTTATCATGTTTGTAACTAAAAAATCCTCATGTATCCCACTTTATATCTCAAATCCTCCATATCTTCACAGAACTTATGTTTTTAATATAAATCCCCCGATAACAATTCTAAGTACCGATATTCTCTTTGACACCCTCACTCGTAAGTTCCCAAAATAGTCTGAATCTCTATTAGTTCTTTATTTCTCACTCTTTTTTCTTCCAAACTCTGATATCCCTATTAATCCTCAAAATCCGCCATACATTTGCTCAAGTCACCATATTCCCTTAATTTCCCACAAACCACGATATCCCCTTTATATATCCCTTTTATCCCTTTATATATATATCTATATATATATATCCCCTTTATCACTCTTACCATCTTAATACGCAAATCACCGATATTCTTTACAATCCTCAAACCCCCAACATCAATCTGCATTAACCAGACTTGCACACGGATACTAATCTTGGTATCCGTATCCGGATATTTACGGCGGATACAGACCAGACCTGGGCGAAACTCAAAATTTTTTTCTGACGAAACGAAACGAAACAAAATTTTTTAAAAATCGTTTCGTTAACGAAACGAAACGAAACAACCAAAATCTTACGAAACGAAACGAAACAAAACGAAACATTTTAATATTCAAAAAATTTTCAAAACTGCATTTATTTCGCAATTATTCGACCTCAAATACTTTATTAGTCGCCTATGCCTTATAAATTAGAGCCCGGACGGAGGGCTCGGTCGATATTTTTTTGATAAATACCGAAAAATACCGAATATCGAAAAATATCGAAAAAATCAAAATTTTCTCGGTCGATATTTTTTCGATAATATCGAAAAATATATATCGAAAAATATCGAAAAAATATCGTATCGAGCCGGGCTCTATTATAAATGATTTAGTTATTGGTTTATTTACAACAATTGTGTCCCATAAGCCAGGCCCGTAGCAAGGAAAATTTTCGGGGAAGGGGGGGGGTCAATCATTTTCGAAGCCGAATTTTTGGCGACGCTTTTTTTCAAATAAGATTGAATATTTTTCAAGTAAAATTTTATTTTAAGCGCCGCAGACGAAAAATTTTAAAATTTTGAAAGGCCGTAGGCCAAAAAATTCACTAGCTTGCTCCATTGCCTACCCAAATTGTCTCCATATCTCCATTTCGAGAGGAAGGCGATATAAGCTAGTGCTTCGCCGGAAGTTCCGGTTCCAGTATTTCCGCAACTCGCAATCCGCAATTTTTAAATTATGATGCGAGTCCGGTAATAGAATTTGTCGTCTATTAAGTAATATGTATATGTGGATTAGGGAGTAGAGTATAAACGGATTTGTAGTATATAAGTAATTGCTATCTTCCTTTTTCAGCGCCGCAGGCGAAAATTTTGACAATTTGGGAAAGCCAAGAAGCCGAAATTCTTTTTTTTTCAGCGCCGCAGGCGAAAATTTTTTAAATTTTCAATAAAAGATGGTAAATTTTATAGATTTTGGCCTTAGTTTAGGCTTAAAAAATTGTTTCGTTTCGTTGAAAAATCACAGGTGTTTCGTAACGAAACGAAACGAAACAAATTTAAAAGTGTTTCGTAACGAAACGAGACGAAACAGTAAAAATCATACGAAACATACGAAACAACGAAACGAAACGAAACGTTTCGCCCACGTCTGATACAGACGGATATCCGCAGGCATTTTCATATTATTTGTATCCATATCCGTATCCGTGTGCAAGTCTGGCATTAACTATCCCAAATCACAGTTCACTTCTGATATACACTTAATCACTACAAATTTACCGTTAACTTTATTATCCTAATTCACCTTCATCTCTTCAAATACTTAGTATTCAATTAATCACCAAACACCCTTTAATAATTTTTAATTTTTTTAATACTAAAACCCTAAATATCCCTTTTTGGCTCAAAAAGTGTAACGTTTGCTTCATGTTTGCGACTAAAAGGCTGCGATTTATTTTAAAAATTACTGCATGCGAATAAAAGGCAGACGGCTGGTAACTGCCGCGTCTAAATGACAGATGGCTGGTTGTTTTTGTTTACACCTAACTTTACCATTAAAAATTAGAGAAAAACAAATTTTTCTCTCTTATTTTTAAAAACGAAAAATTTTCGTGTTAAAACAAATTCTGTTTTTCTTTTTAAAAAACGGCAAAAAGCGTGACGGAAAGTGTGAAATTATATAGTTAATTTGAACTTTATGAGTCCAATCAAAAAAATAATAATTGCATTTTTCTTGGTATTGCAAAGTAAGGGTATGGTTACAAAACATTTCTTCATGTTCGGGACCTACGCCCACTGCGTCTGGGACCGTTCATTAAAAAGGGCGCAGAAACGGTTTAAAATTATATTGGCAAATGGGCACTTTATAAAAAGTAACGATTGATTATCAAGGGTTTACCCTATCATTAGTTTATACAATTTATGTCATTTCCAAGATGTTCTAATAAATAAATAAAAATTTAGAGTGGTAATTATAAAATGGATTGTGAGCAGGCTATCTATGAAAATAATTATTTAAATAAATATTTGATTGTCATAGGTAAAAAAAGTAAAGCAACTTGTAAATTAGATAATAAAAATAAATCTGAAATAATAGATGAGACAAAAGACAATTTTGTCAATAAATTAAATGAAAATGAAAAAAATGCTGAAGAAAAAATTAAGGAATTATTTGATGAAACAGATAAATTTCGTGGTAATTTTTTTGTATTCTTGGTAGTAATGGAACCTTTTTCCTCAGCTAATATTTTCTCGTTATTTTTTAAATAACTCAGAGCTAAATTTTCTAATATTCATACTTGCTCTGGTAATTAATTCAGACTGCAACTAAAAAACCGGACTTTGGAAAAATTTCTTGTCCGTCAGAGATATTTCAATGTATATCATGGATTCTGCCATTCCCGAATCAAAATCTGGAAATTCTTTTTTATGTATGCACGATCCCTGATGAACTTACAAATTAGAATCTAATTTTTAATTAGGACTTGATTAGAGTTTCCAGGATAAATTAGTATACATATATAGTAACTAGGGCTACCGAAAAAAATTCAAATATATACTCAAAATATTCCTAAATTTAGCCAAAGAAAAAGGTAAAAATGTTATGGATTATGCTCCACTACAAATTTACGAAAATATGCAAGAACCGTACAAGAGTCCATATGGGCATGGTTATCAAGGACTAGATGCTCAAAACAAAGGGAAGGATAAATATATTTTGATAGAATCGGATGACGAAATGGAACATAATATTCCAAATAATATTGATAAAAATGAAAGTGCTAAAACTGATCAGAAACATTTTGAAGATTTTAGCAACGTGTTCGGGGTTAGTCAGTCAAACGGATATCTAGGTAAGTTTTTAAAATATGAAGATAATTAAACTCAATAGAAATAAAAAAAGATGTTTTTCTAAGATGTTTTCTATTCCATCTACTTAAAATGAATTTTTCGAGAGTAACAAATTCGTTAGCGGGCCTTAGAAATATCATGAATAATACCGACAAATCATGTTGCTAAGCAGACTTTTTAATATAAAAAATAAAGTAGTAAATTTACGGAGCAGTTCAACTGAGTCCCGGCTCAATTGAGTCCCGGCCCTATAACTCAAGTACGGGTTAATAATTTTTAATGTTTTTGGTACCATTAGATAGAGCATCAGATGGACTTCAATATACCAAAAAATCAAAATTTTCGATTGATTGGTAAAAAAGTTATGATCTAAAAACTAACTTTTTCAAAAAAATCGGATTTTTCGGCACTTTATCGATCATAACTTTTTTACCAGTCGGTCAGGAATTTTGATTTTTTGGTATATTGTAGCCCATTTAATGCTCTATCCAATGGTACCAAGAGCAAAAAAAAGTGACCATCCCTTCATAAGTTATAGGGTTCGGGACTCAGTTGAGTCGGGACTCAATTGAGGTGTACCGGTAAATTTAATATAGAAATTTGCTGAATCCATACCCAGTATAGAACCCAGAATAATGGAATATGAAGTGAATACTAATTAATTAATGTTGTTATTCCTGCCGGACAATATTCACAGCTCACCCCTTAAGAGCGATTAAATATGAAGCGATTAAATACCGTTTGCTTGACTGATTAATAGACTGACTAACTGAATGATCCCCTTTTTCTCCTTTTCCTTGGATTATATTGGTATAGATAGGTGGGGTCGCTGTAAAAGTTAGTTTAATATTTCTCAATCCTATTTCAGCCTTACAATATTATTAAAAAATATGAACTAAATAATTTATTAACTTATTATAAACAGATGATATGATAAATAATCCGTTTATGAGTAATCAGCAACATCCTCAATATTATACATATCAGCAACATCCTCAACAACATCCTCAATATGATCAACAACATCCTCAATATGATACATATCCCCAATTTAATCCATATCTTGGAAGAGGTAAACGTGATTGAAAACTTGACTCGAACAACAACAATTTTATACGTTCAACCAAATATATGCGACAAACAATCTTTTTACGATTGACGGTTTTAATGATTGTGAGCCAATTCTTCGGCTGACGCCCCCTTTTTTTATGTTTCCCTGATCATTTTGAGAAAATTCATGAGCGAATTGTTAAATTTTAACAGAAAACCTTTTGATTTCCATGTATAATTTCTTCCAAATTTTATTTCTAATTTACCTATATGTTTGTGTGTATCAAACCAAAAAGTTACAAGACGAGAAAAGCTTTTTGGTTTCATAGGCTAAATTGTAAAATTTTAATTTTCAAAAGGCCAAGCCAGAAACCTTCCTAATTTAGCGTTTCAGGCAAATATTTTCTGATATCTTTGGCCCAAAAAAGTTTAGGAAAATTAATCTTTTATTGACACAGCCGAATTTTTTAATTTTGCCTTATTTAAAGTTATTTTTTCGCATACTCAAAAAGTCTAGACCAACACGGAACGGGATTCATAAAAATCCTATTTTAATTTTTTCAAAAATCCTATTTCAAAAAAAACACGAAAAACATATTCTTCCTCAAACTCGTTTTATTCTAAAACTAGGGTTGTTTACTACCGTTTATTAACTGGTACCCCCGGTTTTCGGTTAATCCAAAATTTAAAAACCCGGTTTTCGGTCTTGAGTTTTGTCAAATACCGGTTTTATTTTGGAGGCTTTTAATAAAATCAGTCAATTTCAGAAATTTTCGGTTTTCATTTTTTTTAATTCTGTAAAAACGGTTAATTTCTGGCAAAAAGATATCAAAATTTTCGGTTTTAAAACCGGTCATGAACAACTCTATTTAAAACTAATCTGTAACTATAAAATTATTTTTCATATATTCAGCAACAAAATTTAAAAAAACAAAAAAAAATTTAAAAAACAAAAAAAAACAACTCCTCCCCCCCCCCCCCCAATCCCTGTATATATTTCTATACTTTCTATTTGATTTTAAACTTTATGTACATATATATTTTTTCATTTAGTAGATTAGAATAAAGTGTACATAACCCCAATTTTGCTTAAATTTTTATTGGTCATTTTGTCAATTTAAAAAATTAATTTAAAAATAGTCTCAGATCATTTTGACACAAAAAAAAATGTTAAAATGAATCTGACATAAAATTAGTATGTTCTGATTAGGCGTTAGTGAGTTGAAAGTCACATAAAACTGGTAAAAAATCAAAAAATAATCAGAACTATATAATAAAAAACACAAGGTGTAGTTTTTATCAATTAACGTAAAAAAATAAATTGAAGAAAATTAAATGTGTTTAGATTTCAAGTTAGTTTTTTTAATTTTGCCATCATTATTTTCTCTATTAATTTTTGAAAATAATTTTAAATTTAATTAATTCTATTTACCTAAACCATTGCGCTAGTTTATTAAAATTCTTCTGTATCCAACATATATTGGTTTGAAGAACCTCCAAACGTTGTTTAAATATATCCAAATTTCTTTAGAAAATTAAAAATTTTTGGAAATTTTTTTTAATTTTTCTGATTTTTTTCAAAAAATTTAAATTTTTGAAAAATTTTAAAATAAAAAAAAACACTTTGTAGTTTTCTGATTTTCACTAAGAAAGTTCTCTACTTGGTCCATAACCCTTTGAGATTTGCCAATAATTGATGAAGAAATAATTGAACGTAACATACGTTGTTGGTCTTTAAAACTTAAAAATTTTTTTAAATAAAATTCTTCCTTTTTTACTTTTGATAAATTATTGGCCATTTATCAAAGAAAAAATCCAAAATTATTTTCTTTCCAATAATTCTACTTCCAACATATTTAAAAACTGAAGGACTGTCTTGTAAACGAATAATTGTATTGTTAACATCAATGGCCATTGTAAGAAGCCTTAAAAATAAATTTAAAAATACTCTGAATTTTAAAAAATTCTTCTGAGTAAATGCAGAATTGCTATTGACCTATACACATAAAATTTATAATCAAAACTGCTAATAACCCGTGACACTATTTCTGACCTTTCAACATAAAAATTTTCAGAATATTTTTAGGTTCAAAGTAAAAGATGTAATAAAGCTCTCTCTTAATTATCTCACTAATGAATTTTAGTAGAATATTTGTAAAAAAATTTCTCATTAAATTTACATTTTTAATGTATGTGTATCTCTAGAACATGCCAACGCTATAAGTAAACGTTCCTTCTCTACTTGAACAATTTCATTTTTAAATAATTCCAAAACTAAATTCCAATCTTGTTCCGTTCCATAATGAACACCTTCACAATATGCTAGAGTTCGAAAAGGTGCAGGTATTTTGGAACATTGACTAGCCATTTTTCTTTCTTGTATATGGGGTAAAGAAGGTGATCTAAAAATAAATAAGAGAATTACTTTAAATTTAACTAAATAACTAAAATCTTCATCATATCGACCTTTTCTTCAAATTTATTATTTTAGCCGTTTCTCAACTATCCAAATCTCTCACCTACTCCAAATTGTTTTAACACCGAATTGGAGTTCATAAACATATCTCGCATCTCCCAACTATCACAATCCCTCAGGGGCCTATTTCAATTGTCCACAGATTCTGCATTCTGTGCACAGAACACAGATTCTGTGGAAATTCTGTTTCAATTAAATTCTGTGTGCACAGAATCTGTGGTGCCCGCAGATTCTGCGGAAACATCCAATGATTCTGTGGAAACATTCCGCAGATTCTGTGGATGAAAATTTCTGTGGAAAATATAAAAATCTGTGGATTTTTTCCACTGATCCACAGAATTTGTATTTCAATTATTTTTCTGTGGTTCTGTGTATTTTTTCTTCTAAATTCAAATTTTTTATTTCCGCGTTTTTGAAAATAACAGTTTTATTGAAACGAAAAATGGTTTGGACAGTTCGGTACTACCGCAGTATTAATGGTACCTGATTTTTTGAAGTAAAACTTTAAAAATTCTTAAATTAAACTGAAAAATATTGTAAAGATTTAAAAATTTTCCCTCCAAATCACATAACATCCCTTTAAATCTCTTTGATATCACTTTAAAACCGCTGATATACCGCTTAATTTTCTTGTTCATCCAATATCCTTAAATCTCCAATTAAATTAATGTCCTAAAGCAGGGTTCGGATCGGAAAAATCAGGAGATGTCGATCCGACATGTGGCTTTTTCAAACTACGATAGAAGTTGTTGCAAGGGAGGGAAATGTTTGGGGATTGTTTAGTCAGAAATTGAGGTTCCTGGAAATCGAAAATGCCTGGAATCCAAAATTATAGTCAAATCGGAACTTTAAAATCGTAGAGGAGTGATTAAGTGGGATATCCATTGATTTTGAGGTTTAATATATTGGAGTGATTAAGGAGGAAATCTATCATTAAATAGGAGGAGAGATTATGACGGATATCAATGAGAGATCATGGGAGATATCCCAGTATACGCTATACAGATATATTCTATAGATCCTGGTAAACATCCCCTCATTAGAGATATCCATGATGATTAGAACATCATAGCTCTAAATTTCAGAATCTCTCACGTTTTTTATTTTTTTATTGCTTGAATATAACAAAAACTGCGTAAAAAAGATGTACCTTTTTCAAAATTAATTTTAAGCAATAATTTTAGGTAATAAAATTATAATTTTTATATCAAAAAATAGAGAATGATTCAAACTTTAATAATCTTTAAAAATTTTGAAATTTGGTTAAGCCTAGGCCTAGAAAAAAATTGTTAAAGTTTTTCCACAGAAAGTTCGCAGAAAAAATTTTAGGGTGGATTTTTTAAAGAATTCTGTGTATTTTCCGCAGACCACAGAAATAATTGAAACAGAAATGCACAGAATCGACTAAAAAAGCCACAGATCTGTGGATTTTTTTCTGTGCACAGAAAAATAATTGAAATAGAATTCTGTGGTTTTTGCATGTTTTTGGATGTTTTGCAGAATCTGTGGATGTTTCCACAGATTCTGTGCATGTTTCCACAGAATCTGCGGACTTCTTTTTCCGCAGAATCTGTGGAATAATTGAAACAGAATTTCTGTGGTTCTGTGGTCTGTGCACAGAACGCAGACCGCAGAATCTGTGGACAATTGAAATAGGGCCCAGATATCCTAACAAGAAATTAGGTAATTACCCTGTATAATTTGACTAAAAAGTGTAAAATTTCTAGGTATAAATTGTATTTTTCTTGCATATTTGCGTGGATATTTTGGGTTTCTTTCATATTTTGCAATTTTTTATGCATATTGTACATTTTTTAATGTATAAAAATCCGCCCTCTTATTAAAAAAATCTTTACCCTGAATTGTTAAGATTATTCTCTCTTGTAATTAAGTTTGTGCAGAAATTCACAAATTGACGCCGATAAATGTCAAGAATAGCGTTTATGCAACGTGAATCTCTTAATGTACACATTGTTTGAACTATTCGTTGATGAAGCAAACTTAGATAATAAGGAAAAATATTGTTTTAATAATTAAATATTTACTCATTAAAGAAATCTTTTTCTTTGTCTTCGGATTTCCATTCTCCAATTTTATCCAATTCACGATCAAAAATGTCACCAATTAATAATTTAATATAAGCCTATTAAAAATTTATTTTTAAACAATTACCGTATTTACTCAAATAATTACCCGTGTAATTATTTAAATTCTCACTGGAGGGGGGGGGCAATTAATAGGGAGGAATTATTTGAGGTATGGAGATTATTTGAGTAAATAAGGTAATCAAAAGTTTTTGCTTCCAATTTTTAATAAAAATTGGTTTAATAATTTTATCCAAACTTGAGTCAATTTTATAAGATTTTTAAAATAAAATTTTTTCCTCAAAAAATATTTTTACCCCCAGATCCTCATTTTCAGGTTCATCATCAAAATAATTTTGTATTACATTAAAGCCAGTCAAAGCCATTTCCCATGGTGGGTATTCCTCTTCTTTTACCAAATATTTGGTTAAATTTAAAGTATCCTTTAAAGCATAATTTGTTAGGTTTAAAAAAATCTTCACTTCATAAGGCAAATAACCACCCTCAGCTAATGTAAATGCATCATCAAGTATACGTACTCTGCTACTCATTGAAAATTTCTATAATTTGTAGAAAATGAATAAGATAACAAATTAGAAAATTTATTTTGTTTCAGACCAATTAATTGTTTTACAATTAATTGTCCATCGTTTTTTCCATCCATATAAAAAACCAACCGAATGATTATTAAATAATTGTTGTCGAATTTGTTGCATTTCATCAGGGGCATATTGTACTCTATAAAATCCTTCAGAACGAAAATTTAAAACAATTAAATCCCCAGCACTCGTTTCCAATTCTGTTGAATCTTTTAACCAAAGCATTGGTTGTTCTGTTCTATTAATACTATACCAAATAGGAATATCCCATGTAAATTCATTTTCTTCTTCAATTTTTCTTTCCATCATCTTGTGAATTTTTCTCTCCTTTAAAAACTAGATTTTTGATATTTTAGAAAAATAAATGTAATCTAAATGGCATATCGGTCATACGACACTTGCAGATATGACATTTGCAGACCCGACATTTGCAGACGACTTTTGCAGATCGACATTTGCAGATACCGACACTTGCAGATATGACACTTGCAGATCAGACATTTGCAGATCCGACTTTTGCAGATATTAATTTTTGAAAAAAGTGAGCTGAGTCAAACGATACCACTCTTTTTTCCGGAGATTCTCTTTTGTTCCAGAGGTTGAAAATGTTCGACGTAGACCTATGGAGCTTCGGCGAGGCGCTTGTGCAAAACCCCGCGCTTCGCGCGGGGTTTTGCGGCACGCGCCTCGCGTGGAGTCAACGGTCGCTGGGCTCTGGGCTCGTAAAATAATCCTATTTCTATCATCGATGAGATGGGCATCCCAGGATTCCTCCACAGCAGCAAACACACCCACGGTGAATAGGTAAGGTAAAGAAGAGAGCGAAATGGGTCTAATCTGCAAAAGTCGGATCTGCAAATGTCTGATCTGCAAGTGTCATATCTGCAAGTGTCGGTATCTGCAAATGTCGGGTCTGCAAAAGTCGGGTCTGCAAGTGTCGGGTCTGCAAATGTCATATCTGCAAGTGTCGTGACACGGGCATATCTTTCAAGCTTCCAATTATAGTGCAGGAAAATCGCAAATCCAGGATCGCTAACCGGATTATTTTTAAAGGTAGACTGGAACGATAGCTTCGGGTTAATACCGTAAATCTTGTATTCCAGTAATCCCGTTTCAAATTTAATGGAATCCCGCCGGGATTGCGGGATTTTCACATAAAAATTTTTACGTAATAGAAAATAAGGATATCTGGGGATTTGGAGCAAAGCTATGTAGCATACGTCCATTTTTTCGATTCTAACTTTTTGCGTTTGGCGAGTTTTAAAAATTTGAAAAATTGAAGTTCACATTTGGCGCGCCACTTGAAATTTTTGTGTCAGCTCTGATTTGGAAGGATTAAGTGTATTTTAGACGATATTGGAGATGAGGAAGATATAAGAGGGTTTGAAAGGATATCGGAGGGTTAATAGGGATATCGTGAGATTTGACGGCCGATTTTTATAGCCCAAAATCCCTCGATATCTCTGTTGGTTTTTTACTCCTAATCCTTCTCCATTGGTCAAAATTCAAATTACCAAAATCAACTTTGAATTTGATTCAGGTTTTGAATTGTAACTTGCTTTTGTTGAACAATTAAACTTGCCTTTTCATTAGCAAAATTTTTGGTTAAATTAAGGTTATTGTCTAAACGAAAACGTTGTTGAGTTAACAAAATTTTGTTAGGAGAAATCCGTTTTAACTAAATAAAACTTTGAATTCATTTTTAGTTTAGAACATGCTTGTAGAACAGGGAATCCAGTTTCTTTAGTCCAATATTTTGCAAACTTTGTAACATTAAAAGGTTTCCCTTCTTTGTCAAGTAGATGTTGAGGGATTGCTTCTGTTAATGCATCCCACAGGTCAGTGTGTTCGGCATTTTGGTATTTGAAACGGTTTAAGTAGATCTTTAGAAAAATTATTAGAGATATCTATTTTACTTATTTACATTTACTCCACATTTAAAGTATTCTTCGCCCATCACAGATCTTATCATCCTCAAAACACTTGCACCTTTGCTGTAAGTTATTGGGTCAAAAGCTTCGTTAACATCTTCAGCTTTTTGAATTTCAAAGAATAGAGGATGTGATGTTGATCGGGAATCTCGGTCGAAAGCAGAGCTTAAGTCTTTAATAACAAAATAATCAGCCATTCTAAAACTGCCGTTACTGATTGCATCTGTACCCAAATATTCCTTAAAATTATTTTTTTTCATTTTAAAACTATAAACCGAACCATCAAAGTCGCAACACCTTCAATAAGCCATAAATCACTCCACCAACGCATAGTAACCAAATTACCAAACCATTGATGAGCTAATTCGTGGGCGATAATTGAGGTAATATCCATCTTTTGTTGAAGAGTGTATAACTCTGGACTATAGAGAAGATATTTTTCACGAAAAGTGACCTTATTTTGGGGAGATTTGTAAAAAAAATTAAATTCAGAATATACCAACCACTCCCCAATTTCCTGTCCCTCCCGCTTCAGAATCAGGAAAGGCCACCATATCTTGTTTTGGAAGCGGAAACTCAATTCCATAATAATCTTCATAAAATTCTAAAACACGAATTCCGGCTTCTAAAGTATAAGAAATAAGGCTTATAATATCCTTTCTTGCCCATATTCGAAACTAAATAAATTATAATAAAGTTTTAATTTTGAAAAAGAAATAAACTCGTATTCCACGTTTTGTATATCCCTCAACAAAATCAAAGTCAGAAACTACCAAAGCCAACAAAAATGAAGACATTGGAGGTGTCTCATCAAAGTCGGTTCGAATCCATTCGTTATTGTCTGTAGGGACTCCATCACGAATCTCTTTCGAATTACTAACAACTCTGGAGCCAAAAGGATGGATAATGTTGAGTCGATAAATAGCTTTAAAATGGGGCTCATCAAAACAAGGAACCTAAAAAGATTTTTTGAAAAAAATTTATGAATATATATTTTGTTAAACCATTCTTCGCGCACCAGTAGGAACCATCTGTGTAACTGCCGCAAATTTGTGCTCACCAGCAAGAGTAGTGTATGTTGTTAAATAGAGGCCAGCGAGTTTTGAGGCAATTGGTCCCGAGTATGGAATCTGAAAAATATTATATGAAGACATAGGAGATCGAGTAATCAGGCTAATTATTAAAGTAACTACACGAATAATGTAATGTTCGCCTATCTCCAATATCCTGTCTAACTCAAAAAAGACCTAAAAATTGATAATTATAAATTTATCAAGATTATTTTAAACAAAACTTCTCCCTAGCTTCATCAACTCTGACTTCAACAACCTTAGGAATTGATTTTGACATGTTTTGATAACTCTCATCCACCCGATCCAACTTGTACATTTCAAGATTATAATGATCAAAAGAAAGCTTTAAAGCATTTAATTCTACTCGACAAGTGCTTTGTTCAACACGGAATTTTATAAGCAAATTAGCATTAAAGGTTAGATTGGTTTCGTCATAAATTTGTGCTCCAAAGCCAGGAACGAATATTTTCATTGTTAAATTATACCAAATTGGGTAAATCTTTTGTTTAAAATTTACTTTTAAAATTTAAATAATTTACAATCACCTCTCCAGAAAGTCTTAATTCATCAGCAGTAATACTTTTACTTTCTAGCTTATCCTTTTTATTTTCCTCCACTAAATTAGCTTCATTGTTTGAAGGTGTTGGAGTGACAAATGTTTTGCCGTGGACGGAAAAGAGGACGGAAAGAAAAGCAAAAAATATTAAAAGAATCTGACAAAATTTTTAAATTTTATTTTAAATATTTCATCAGTTTCTACCTGTCTTTTAGAAACAAAAACAGATTTTGATCTAGTTTGTAACATTCTAAAAAAAATAAGAAAATAATAGAAAAATTTTTTAAATGATTTTTTAAGCAAGTTGATTTCTATTAAATACTTGCTAATAATTTTTAAATAATTTTATTACATCTTTAAAGTAATAAATATGTTTACCGAAAGTAAAGCAATTTTCAGAAAAAAATATTTTAAATTGTTATCTCATTTATTTTATATTTTTTAAAAATTAATAATAATTTTCAACTACTTTTTTGTCTTATTTATCATAATTAAACATGATGACTAACATAAACACAAAATAG
Organism: Meloidogyne enterolobii; assembly: GCA_963681835.1. Taxonomy (NCBI): domain Eukaryota; kingdom Metazoa; phylum Nematoda; class Chromadorea; order Rhabditida; family Meloidogynidae; genus Meloidogyne; species Meloidogyne enterolobii. The sequence goes on from CAVMJV010000089.1 coordinate 776,581, forward strand.
AAAGATTTTTAAGAATATTTATTAAAAACAATTTTAACTTCAAAAATTGTAGATAACAACTAAAAATTATTTTTATCAAAATTCTTTTGCATTTGATCATCCTTTACATTGATCACATTTGATCAGAGATTCACTATTTTCTTTTCAAAATATTATACTTATAGATTAAAATAATCAAAAAACTATCATTTATGCAGTCGGAAAAGAGTTGAAATGTGAACAATAAAGCCACCCAACCTGTAGATTAATGGGGATATACGGAAATACCTAGTTGTTGGATTCTTCTTCAAAAGGGATGAAGTTACATTGAAATAAAATATGAATGGATATATGTAGTAGTGATGTTCGGGAGTGAAAAAAGCCGAGAGTCGAGACTGGGAATCGACCCCAAGACCCTCAAGACCGAGAGTCAAGGATATCACTTGACATCCTTTTTTTTACAAAAGGTATTTATTTTAGCCGATTTTTTAAATAAATAATTTTGAAAAATTTTTGCTATCAATAAGAATTTCAACAAAATTGCAGTTATTTAGTTTATTCTAATCTAACAAATTAAAAATTTTTTTAAAGAATATAGTAAAATAACAGAAAAAATAGAAAATATCAAATATAGGGAATTTTTGATGCTGGTCCAATGAAGTAGTTTGGGCTCATAAATATTTATTTGGACTCATAAACTAGAACCGAACCGAACTTTTTGGTTTTATATTTTTGGAGTTTTTAATTTTCGATCAGAATATTGATAAATTTTTAGAAATTTATTATAAGGAATATAGTTGGAAAGGAAAAATAATATTTTTCAGAAAAAAACTACAGTATTTCCTCTAAAATATCCCCCCTCTAGATGCCGATCGAAAAAGATATCCAATGGCTATTTTAAAGGAAATACTAAATTTTTAATTTTTGGTTTTTTCAAAGTTGGGCTTTTGCGCCTTAACATTTCTTTGTCATCATGTACATGCTCCCATGAAAATTTCTAACTAAACCAATTATTTCTTATCCATAAATCCGGTTATGAATTTTTTCTTGAATAACTTTGTCATCTTCACTTTTAATTTTACTTTCAATTGTTCCAGCCAAAATTTGTGGTTTTTCTTTATCAAAATCATCAAAATAGAAGGCTTTAAAAATTTGTTTCATACGTGTATAGGCTAACAAAACTTTTCCGGCATTGATGCGGATTAAAACCTTAAATTAAATTTTTTTAGGAAAATTAATGGCAAAAGTCAAAAACGGAAATCAAATTTAGAAAAATTTGACAGATGGTTAGTATATTACTTGGCTGACCGATAATATTTCAAGTTTTTTATCATCATTTTTGACATCAGAAATTTTGCTACTTAATTGTTTAAAATTAAGATATTCTTCCTCATATTCCAACCATACTACAGGTAACTCCTTCCTTTTCTCTATATCATCAGCAAGCAAACTCAAAAAGCTAAGATTATAATTGTAACTTTTTTCTTTTTCAAAAAATTTTGCAACGTCTTTAAAAGCTTTTTTCAACCAAAATTCTGCAACAATCCATGTCTCGAAGCGTTCTTTAAAGTGATCCAAACGATCTTTTTGCTTTTTATTTAAATTTATTTCCCCTTTTTGGTGTTTTTCGATTTTCTCAATTTCTTCCTGATTTATCTATAATTTCAATACTAATTATTTTATATTTTTAAAAATAATAAAAATATTATGAAACGATGTATAAATCTTCAGGGTGGATATTAAATATAAAATATTATAAGTAAGATAAAAAAGGTTATGATGAAATGAAAAGGATCCAATTATTTTTGGTTCAACCTTATGTGACAAGAAAGTAATGGGGCACACTTTTTATGTCATAAATTTTTTCAAATTAAAAATATTCAGATCAAAAGTTTGAATAATGAGGAATTAAACGGAACAGATATCAATCAAGCTAACACCTTGATTTTTCCATTAAAAATAAAGAGTCTTTGAAGATTAATTTAAATAAGTACCTTAAAATTTTGGCTTTCTAAATCATTCAAATCAAAAGTTTTGGTAAATGAATAAATCATTTTATTCAAATTTTTGTAAACTTTATTACTTGCTTTTAATAAAGAATTGTGCACATTCCAGTGTCTGTAAGCTGGCTAAATTAAATAAAAATTTATTTTATTAAGATTATATAATTGATTGTTAAATTATATTTAAGATTTTAATTTCCAAGGATGTGCAGAAGCCGGGGTGGTCCGATTTTTTAAATAAATATTGAATATACTAGCTTGAAATCCTAACCGAAAATTTTGATTTCTAGACCTATCCACAAATTTCTTAGACTATGAGTTAGGAAAAAATTTTCAGAAAGCGTTGACTCTTCATCTTCAATGTTTAAAAGTCCAATAATTTCTTCGATTTTTGCTTATTATAAGTAGTAAAAATTTTTGGAAGGCCACTAAATAACTTTTAAAAATAATGATCGCCATTAGGGGTGTAATCGACGGAAGTGGACAGAAATTTGGGAGCGAAGCGCGTAAGCGGAAGGGTTTAAAAAAGTGGAATTCAACGAAATGCGGAGAAAAGGAATAGAGCCCATTCCCTACTACAAAACTACACATTTTTAACATAAAATATTAACAACATTCTTACAAATTCATAAAATTTCATTGTAGCATTTAAAATAGGTTCAGATCTCTCATTTATTTTCTCATAAAATCTTTTCAGTTTGTTAATTAATGCTTCCATTTCCTCTTTTTCATCACCTTCCAAATGAAATATAGCTGCTTTCTTTTTATTTTGTTTCCAAAAATCTTTTAATACAATATTTCTAATATCATTATTGTTTTCTAATTTTGAAACTTTATCATCAAGAATTCGTGATGGAGTAAGTTCCTTGTCTAAACCGCCATAATCGTTTTCAATTAATTCGTTTATGTCTTCAAGTTCAATTGTTTTTAGCTATAGTTAAAATGATTTGAAAAAAATTGCGTAAAAAATGCGTAAAAAATTTTGCTTAAATCAACGAACATACTATCCGTTTCACTCAAAAATATTTTTTGGAAAAAACATGATGAGTCGATTTAACGTCAAAATTAAAGAGTAGCACTTCCTATACACAGATTTTTGAAAAACACAGAACCCCGAAGGGACCAAGCTTATTCTTTGTATTAAAGAATATTCTTATCAATTTCAGTAATAATTGTTAATTCCAATGATTAATTACAAGGATAATAATTGTATACCGTAAATATCATAATAGAAGCCCATGCCCTATTAAAAGCCTACTCAATGAGGGGTATTGAAAAATATAGCCCAGGGCTTCTATTAGGATATTTACGGCATTACATAAACAAATATTATACTTTTCCAATAGCCGCATCAAATCCTTCTTTATTATTTATCATGTCCATAACATGTTCTGTCCAGTAATTATTAATTTTGAAATCTTTATTTTCTATTAATTTATCATAAAAATTGCGAAGTTGTTCAATTCCCTTTTTTCGATTATATAAATTGGGATATTTAATTGAATAACTTTCCAGCATATATTCTTTAATTAATTCCTCAATCTTTTCAAATTCCGATCCCATTTTTTTGAAAGAATTATAATCAAGTCCAACAACAAATTCTGTAAAAATTTGTTTCAGAAGGTTGTTAACCGTTTTTCGAAGCTTTAAAAGATGTTCGTAGAGAGGTGAATCTTCATCTTTTTTAGGACTTTGTTGGCTTTGTTGAACAACAATTTGTTCTAAAATTAATGAATAATCGTGGAATTTGAGTGATAATTTAATAAAAATATTTTAAATTTATTTTTCACCATTGTGGTGAGTTTTATCTTTCTGATACGGAACAATTTCTGTTGAAGATGATGGTTGATGTAATTGTTGAGGGTTGCATGAAATTTTTAAATTTATTTTAAAAAATTATTAATTTTACCAAATAAAAAATCATCACTAAATAATTCATCAAATGTTTTATGTTCCAATTCTTCGGTGAGTTTATTCAATCGTTCTTTATCTGACTCCTGCAAAAAATATAAATTTATAAGTTTAAATAAGAGAACATTAAAATGCTGTGACACAATTTTGTGAAATCCGGCTCTATATTATTGAAAACATCCCTGAATCGCTAGGTATGAATTTAAAAAAATATATTACACTCCTGCATATCTAACCAGGGATCATGCATTCGCGAAAATCAGGAATTCATGAGTCTTTTGGTAGGGTATTAAAAAATAAAAAACGAACATCGTCTCCCGCTTTATCAAACCAAAACAATTTAAGTTTATCAAATAATTCCTTGTAGTCTTTTGCTTCTTTTGGCAATTTTTTAGTACTAAATGGGGAATTTATATTGTTTAGGTATGCTTTTTAAGCTACGCCTTGTTTCCTTATCCTTCATTTTTACTGTCTGACCATTCTTACATATTCTCTTACTCATCACTTCTGAGGTTAATTTTTGTTTAAGATGTACAAACAGGCCAGTGAATAAATACATAGATAACAGAATCAGCCCGTGGTGATATCTCTGAGCTGATTCGAAAAATGATGGCAAAAATGGTTAATATTTTTAGAAAATATTCTTCTAAATATGCAAAAATACCGGACCAGCTGTTCTAAAACGCTAGCTCGGGCATTTATTGGCAATTAAATAATTGAAATTCAAATGTTATTTTCTTTTTCGTGGCATTTGAAAGAAAAATTCAACTTTTCTTAGTTAAAATCTCTCAATGAACATGCCATGGGAAAATTAAGTGAAATTGAGGAAGAAAGGCTGACCATTCTGTACAAGTTTGATTGATGATGGAAAAGGAAAATTAGACGGGGCTAAAAACCTTACCCAAACCATATATTTTCCGGTTTCTCAAATAGTTTTGATGCTTCATGTAAAATTACATTAGGGACAATTATGACCGGTTCCTCGAATGGATTTGTATTTCTTTTGTATATAAAATCCATTGTTATGTCCAACAATGGAAATGGTAAATGCTTTTGTTGATGAATAAATTCGTCCAAAATTTTGACAAATTTAGTAATTTTGATTAATGGCGAATAATTCTCTTTGTTTATTTTAAATTTTTCTTCTAAAGAGTAATGTATTATTAAAATTATTTTTATTTAAATTTAAAAAAATAAATTTAAAAATAACAAAAATCAGTTTTCGATAAAAAAACTTTTTAAAATTGAATTTAGGCTAGTCAAAATATAAAAAATCAGAAAATAGTTTCAAAAAGATATACTAGAGTTAGATTGGCCTAATATAATTAAGAGAGAGGAATAATAATATGTAAAAGAATTTTTTTTAAATATTTATTTTAATTATTAAAAAACCTTCAAATTCGTCTACTTTTGCCAACAATGAACGGAATTCTTTTTCAGTTTTTCCGATTAGTTTTATTTGTTCATCAAACAAATTGTTTGGATTAAAATGTGGTTGATGGAGTGTTTTGAACATTCCATAGGAATATTTCAATAAAATAAAATTTAATGCCAATAATGGCAAAATTTTGTTGAAAGATAAATTAATTATCATTCTTTTTTAAGGAAAAATGTTTTCCTTAAATACAGTCGTGGAAAAAAGTATGGAAGCGCTAGAAAATTTTTTCTTAATTCTTAATTTTTCATTTAAAAAATACGTTCTATATAGCAATCGAAAGCTCTATTCGTATCTCAGTTGACTGTTTCTGCATTTTTCATGAAAATGAAAATTGGCCGAGATAATCCGGATCTGCCGGATATACCAAATCGCATATCCTCGGAAAAATTTTTCGGAAAAAATTTAACAAACTCAAATGATAAAGCATATTTTTGTGAGTATTTTCCACAAAACCGCTTAGAAATATCTTTTTCCGGTCCAGAGATATGATTTTTTGAAAATCGCATTTTTCACTTAAAAATTGAATTTTTTGCAAAAATTGACGAAAAATGCGATTTTCAAAAAATCATATCTCTGGACCGAAAAAAGATATTTCTAAGCGGTTTTGTGGAAAATACTCAGAAAAATATGCTTTATCATTTGAGTTTGTTAAATTTGTTCCGAAAAATTTTTCCGAAAAAGTGGGATTTGGTATATCCGGTAGATCCGGATTATCTCGGCCAATTTTCATTTTCATGAAAAATGCAGAAACAGTCAACTGAGATACGAATAGAGCTTTCGATTGCTATATAGAACGTATTTTTTGAATGAAAAAATAAGAATTAAAAAAAATTTTCTAGCGCTTCCATACTTTTTTCCACGACTGTATAAATAAAGTAATATTAAAATTAATTTAAAATTTTCAAAGGGAAATTTTGTGTTTGTGCTGAATATTGTTTGATACAGTATGCTGAAGTTCCTCAAATAATTTTAACTTTTTGCCAAAATTGTCTTATAATTTTTAATTTAATTATGGAATTTAAATTTAATTTTTTAAAAAGCTTTGATTTTTTATTTATAAAAATAAACTCGACTTTTTGTGTAAGGCATTAAAGCGGTGTGTTATTTAATGAAATAGCAACATGCCCTTTTTCTTTTGACAAACTCCGACAGATTTTTAAAATGTAGACAAAAAATATTTTTTTATAAAAATCTAATATTTTGAAATGCCTTTTGACATTAACAAAGTGCCGAAAAATAATCACAAGTACATCTGTACTTTATCATAAGTGAATTGCAAATGTCAGACATAAAATTTTCTTTAATTAATTTTTATTTAATAATTTAAATTGAAGTATTTCAACTTTGTTTCTACAAAACAAAGTAAAAATAATATGCCTATGTTTGAAGTTATTGGCAAGCATTAGAGCCTTCTGTATTCGAGCCGCACCGTGTATTATTGATATGAATGAAGTTATTTGAATGGACTTAGAAGATGGAATTTGAAGGGATTGAGAGATTTGAAGGACTCATTCTAACACCTTAATCCACTTAATCCTATGATATCTCTATCTTTCCATTTTATATTAAACTCCCGCCCTTTCTGACACATATAAATATTTGTTTGTTACTCATTAATTTTCACCTTCAACTGAACTACACTAAACTAAAAAGTATTATTTTGTTGAAGTAAATTTGTTGTTAGAAGACTACTACATATGTAGTGTTTATTAATTTTAGTTAAATTAGGTCTAATTAGACAAGTAAAGAAACAATCAGCTAGAGTTTGAGAAAAAAAATATACATAAATTAATTAAATAGTAAGAACCGGGACCCTAATATGTACCAAAATAAATTTTTAAAAAAATTAATTCTTTGCTTGTGGGACGCTTATAAAATTTTAGAAAGCATAAAAGATGATGCTCTAAAGTAGAGCCATCTTTTTTAACAATCAAGTATCTCTCGTTCAGTCTTCATCCTCCGGTATTTCGTTCAGATCAAAAGTACAAATTTTTTCGTTTGTGTGAATATTATCAGGAATTTTATTTGGCTCTTCTACCACATTTTGACTTTGCACATCTATATTAGTTTCAACTTCATTTTTAGTAGTACACTCTTCTACACCTCGATTGGAGATATTTTCTTCTTCAGACTGAAAGCTCTCTTCGTTAACAATAGGCATTTTACCTTTATTGACAAAATTATCAGTCATTTTATCAACAAAAGAACATCCTTCATTATTTTCGGATTGAACACTTTTTAATTTCAAGCTTTCATTTTGGAGAATTTCTTTTTCATTTTTCTTTTGTAAATAATATTTCCGCCAATATTCTCGCATTTTTTCTTTATTATTTTGACGGTAATTCTTTTTGTTACTACTTGGAGCTACTTGGATCTCATCCCCGTTATTGTAACAAATTTACTCGTTCTTGAAATAATATTACCGGTGCCAACAATTAGGAGTAAGTAATTAGGAGTAAGTAATTTCACTCCTTAAACAAGTAACTCTGTTTAACACCTTATTTTAAGTAAATGAGTGATTACGACATTGATGTTGTGAATTTCAGTAATTCTGAGAACGAACAGGGTCTAAGAGAAATAAGAATACTCATTTAGAAATGATTAAGTTAATAGAAGAGATTGATTTGATACAGGATTAAGAGGATGGTATTTTAAACGATGATTAATTGGAATTTTAATTTTATTTAATGATAAACAAATTTTGTTTTGACGTATATTTATTTTGTGTATGAAAAATAGAGCGGCGGCCCCTAGTTTAACGGCAGTCCCCAATAGAGCGGCACTTTGACAGTGAGTTGAAAAATAGAGAGGTGTCGCTCAATTAGAGAAACTACGGCAAGCTAATTTACATATTCGATTTTTTCACAATAAAATTGAGCTTAATCACCCCTATGATTTTTCGATCTTTGGTGACCTACAGTGGCGGAGATTTACTTAAGACCGATTGAATTTTAGACTTTAACCTAACTTTTCTCTCGAACTTTATAGAAATATGAAATAGTCTCTTGGCTTTTGAATAGCTCAGCTTTTATCCTACCTTTTCTGTAAATTTTTTAATGTATTACAAATACAACACAAAAATTTTTAGCAAAAACTTAAAAGTGGGCGAAATTTAGTTAGGACCTTTTTAATGACCATTAAAATTTAAGGCCAGGAGACTATATCAACGGCCAGGAAACTTTCATATTTCTATAAAGCTGGAGAATTAAAGCCTAAAATTCAATCGGAGAGGTTAAAGCCTGAAATTCAATCGGTCTTAAGTAAATTTCCGCTACTGTATATCTCGGTCCACAGGCGTTTCCGCACCCTGGTTCTTTGTTTTTTGATGTTTATCTAATCAAAGCTTATTTTTATTATTTATTTTTTTAATATTTATGAAACTTTTTTTGCTTTATTATACATAATCTATGGTGTTTTTAAATAATAAGACGAATACTAATACAACACTAAAATGATTTAGAGTTGTAAAAATTTTTCAAGTTTTTAGTCTTTTTGATAATGTTTAAATAAATGTTTAAATTAATGTTTAAATTAATTAATAAATTAATTAATTATTGTTTAAATTAAATTAATTAATTTTTAATTAATTTAAATTAATTTTAATTAATGTTTAAATAAATATACATATTAACAATCGTGAAAATATCATGAAAAATAATTATTTTGACACGTAAACAAGGAAGAAAATTAAATTCAAAATTGGATAGAATAAATAGTTGTTGAATTTTAGTGACAAATCATTCAAAAACATTCTCTCCTCTCTCTTTTAACTAAAAACTACTTTAATAACTCTCTACTACTAAAAATGAAGGTAAATAATTTAATTTAAAAATTAACAAAAAAATTTATTTAGTTAATGGCAATTTTTGTTGCTTTTTTGATTGCTTGCTCTATGGTGTTTGTGCCTGCTATAAATGCTGATGCTCATGTTAAAAAACCAACCAAGAAGCCGCCTTCTTATTAATTTCTGAGTGTTCTGGGGCCTATGCAAATTAGATCATATTTCTGATATGACGTGTCATATTTATGACACGTCATATGTAGCTGTTCAAATTGTATCATATTTACGATATGATATCATATTTATGATATCATATGCCGCATATGACACGGGGATATGACGGCTACATATGACGGCCACATATGACGCCGTATCATATGCAGCCGTCATATGTAAATTATTCTGTTCAAATTAACATATGATATGACACCAGGGTGGCCCTTTCCAAAACACCAAAATAGGGCGCAGCCACTCAAAAATAGGGCAAAAAAGGGCGAAATCGGCCAAAAATAGGGCAAAAAATAGGGCATTATTTAAAAATCTTAAAAATAATTGAAATTTCAATTAAAAAGCTTTATTCTAAATTTTTTAACTAGGTTTAACTAAATTGAGCAAATGGAGGGATATAGGCGGATTTTGAGCAATTATTAATGGAATTGGGGTTAACAGAGTTATCTAGCGGATTTAGGATCAAGAAAGTTATCTAAGATGGATAAATGGTTAGAAACTTGTAGTTATCTAGGGATTTGTGAGGATTCAGTGGATTCGGGGGTAGAAACTTCGAGTATTTTCCGCCTATATTCCAATCAAGCCCTACCAATCCCTCAATTTCACACAAAGTCTTCACAGATTTTTCCTTTTTCAGCGCCGCAGGCAAAAATTTTGAGAATTTTGTAAGGCCAAGAAGCCAGATTTCCCAGATTTCTTCCTTTTTTGCGCCGCAGGCGAAAATTTTAGAAATTTTGGAAGGCCGTAAAGCCAGATTTCTTATTTTTTCTGCCATTTCATTATGAAATTCTAAAATTGTAAAAATTTTACAAAATGGTAAAAATAGGGCAAAAATATGGCAAATGTAAAAATAGGGAAAAAATAGGGCGGAAAGGTCGAAAATAGGGCAAATGCCCTGTAAATAGGGCAAAAGGGCCACCCTGTATGACACCCGCATATGATTTCCTTATTGAGTCCAGAAGAGCAGGCCTTTTGTGTGCTAGTTCGCATAATGTTCGATTACGGAATTGAGGTATTCATTGAGTCCCAATGAATACCTCAATTGAGTCCCAATGAATTTATTTTAAAAAATTCCAAATCTAGCATGAGGGATTATTTCAAAAATGTTACGTGATGGATTCTATAAAATCCCTTTATTAAAAATTGTTGGAATCTTGAGATTTTTAATTTTTTTCTTTTAAATTTAATTTTAAACTAAAAAATTAATCATTTAAGGTTAAAATAAATTATATGTATATTTCAATGTCTTAAAAATTAATGGCCGGCTTCGCCTTTGATAAAATAAATTTTATTTTTTTAAATCACACTTTGTAGTTCAAAATTAATTTTAAAAAGGTATCTTCCGTTAAAGCGTGAAGAATTTTTAATTAAAATGAAATTTCCATCCGGCTTATTTATAGGGTTGTACCCCGAACGCTCTGGGGCGGGTATGTCGGGGTACGGGGGAACAAATTGTATAATACTCAAGTTGAATAAACAAAAATATTTTGTCTAAAAACTTATAAAATTTAATTTTTTAATCAAGAAAATATTCCTTTTTTCTCTAAAAAATGGGGTATCTTACGCGAGGGCTTATAATAAATTTATTTTTAAATGAAAATTTTTAAAAATTATGTCGGGAGTCGGGAGTTCCCGACAAATGGTTTGGAAGGAGAGGAGGAGGAGTCGTGGCACCAGCTAGTGAAGTGTGGCACTAGCACCAGACTGTGTTGGTAGTGCCAACACAGTCGAAGGAAGAAGAAGGGCAGTTGAGTGACCCGGAGCACGAGTCACTTTAGCCAAGAAGAGTAGTGGTGAACGGTAGTGCCGTTCACCAAGGAAGCAGAAGTGAACGGTGCACGTTCACTTTAACCAAACAAAAACACAAAGTTGAGCAACAACCAATAAATTTATTTCAACCAAAAAATAAACAATTCAAGCGAAGAGCCAGCTAGGGCAAGAGTAATTGACAAGCAAGTAAGGCCAGCTAGGGCCAGAGCAGTTGATCAGCCACACACAGAAGTTGTTGGAAGCAGTTAATGGAGTGAATGGAGGATGTAAAAGATATTTGGGTGGCTGATCCGCTGCTTAAATAGACACAAATAAGGGCGGGGTTTGGCAATAAAATAATCAAAAAATGTAAGTTTGAAAAAAATGCGCGAAGTAGCTAGAGAAATAAAAAACAGAAGAGAAGACTCGGCAAGTGAAGCCAAGTCCCAAAAACAAAAGGAAAAACAAGTAAGAGAACGGAGGGTGGCTGGCACGAACGGACACAAAAAATAAATGAAAGGAATTTAGGCGGGCAAACAATTCAAAATTAAAGAGTGGACGACTAAAAAATTAACGATGAACGATGAAAAAATTAACCAAACTTGAACGGGTAAAAAATCGACCAAAAGTCGCCAATGTTTGGCGACAAATTATATCAAAAGATAAAGCACACTCTTATCTATCTAAAAATACTTAATTTTGAATTTCTAGTTTAAATTCCACTGTATTTTTTAAATTTTTATTCAATCTGCTAACATCACAAATCTCTAAACCCTCTAATATCCAACCTAATCCCTCTAAAACCTCCTATATCCCCTTAATCCCTCCAAATTTTATACCAATAGATAGAGGAGAGTGTTTTACATACACTAAGTAAAAATCAGAATTTTAGCTTAATTTTCCTAAGACTTATAAAATTTAAAAGACGCTTAATCGAAAAATAATTTCCCTTTTTCTCCCAAAAATGGGGTACTTTACGCGAGAGCTTCTAATAAATTTATTTTAAAAGAAAAATTCCCGAAACTTATATCAAAAAATAGAGCACACTCTAATCTATCTAAAAATATTTTATTTGGAATTTTTAGATTGAATTTGGATTTTTAAAAAATTTTTAAAAATTCAAGTATCCACTAAAAAGTACATACACCCGCATATGATTTTTGCTAGGAGGACGTATCATATCGCAGATATGACACGGTTTAATTTGAACGCAGATATGACATGTCAGTGGAAAAATCATACGCCGCGTATGACATGTCATAAATATGATATCATATTTCTGATATCATATTTATGACACAATTTGAACAGAGATATGACGGCTGCGTATGACATGTCAGAAATAAGACATGTCATATGACGGCCGCATATGATTTTTCATATGACATAATTTGAACAGAAAATTTACATATGACGTGTCATAAATATGACATGTCATATCAGAAATATGATCTAATTTGCATAGGCCCCTGGAAAGGGGTATATTGGATATTAAATGGAGAAATTGTATTATTAAGAACCCTTTTTCATTCTGTAAATTAAATTTGTTAATTAAAATTATTAATCGCATGAAAACATTTACAGAATCAAATACAGAGTAATTTTAGAAAAAATATGGAACGTTATCATCTTGTATAAGCTTCAGTGCTTGCTTCAACATTTTTGCTCGATTAGAATTATTCATGTCATAAGAAGTTCCTTCTTCAATTATTTGTTCAGATATTCCAAATTTATTCATTTTAAAATATTTTTCATCAACAAAAAACCATTTTTGTTCGTCTCCCGAGAAAAAATTATTTTTTGAAATTTTCCCCAATTCTCTCGGCTCTAAATAATTTTTAATAACATTTTTTTGAAAAATATTTATTTGTTTTCCCTTTATATTTCCGTCTTTATCTGTATCAAATTCATAAGTTCCATCATCAAATAAAGGTTCTAGTAAAGCAATACGAACCTTTAGTCCATGCATTCTAAAAATTTTTGGGAGAATTAGATGCTTAATTTTGTGCAAAACTTTGAAAAATTCTAATTTATACATCTGATAGAGAACGGGAAGTGTGTTACAATAATTGTTTTAAATTTTTGTTTGAGATATACTACTCTCTGTTCGGGAGTATCTTGTATATTACCTATTTGGTATTGTGCTTATCAGAGTGTGCCAAGATTAATTTTCAAAAAAATTGAAATTGACACATCTTTGTAACTACAATAATTAATTAAAGGATGAGATACTAGAGCATCTCGTATGGCACTTAATTTTAAGAAATTTAATGTGATCGAGCTCTAAGAAGTTTTTGGATACGTCTCATTAATTATGTGTTCGGCTGTCTTATAACTGCCCTATTATATTTTTATATAATTTTTTGTTATTCTACGAACTTAATTCTATCACCAAAAACCACATTTTCTGTTTCAATTGTTTCGTTTATTTTCATTGCATAAATCTGTATCACCTCCTTAAACAACCCAAAAATTTTTAATTCTTCTTTGGATAAATTTTTAAATATTTTATTAAAACATTTTTCCTTCTCTCCCTCAATTTTAGTAAAATAATTAATTGCTTTATCCCTATTAAAATAATTAAAAATAATAATATAATAATTCCCTTCTTCCAAAAAATTTATACAAATATTTATATAACTTTCCACATTTCCTTCCAAATTTAAATCAAATTCTAGTTTTGTTAAATGACCATAATATTCAGAATTTTTCATTTCTTCTAAATATTGTTGATGACTTTTTATAATTGGGTTGAAATTTATTTTTGGATGAAAAAGAGGCTTGAACAATATTAATATCTAGTATATTAAAATATTTTTTATTTTATTTATTTCTCGAAACTTTTTTAGAGTTTGTTTTGTTTTACTCTTACTATAATGAATCGTCTTATTTGAAATATTTCTTTAGAAGATTAACTACAGATATAATTGTATTTGGATGAATTATGGGTGGTTTCAATGAATATGTATCCTTTATCTAGAGCACACTTGCACAAGAATATCTCGACCACCTGGGATGGACTCTCTTTTTGTGTTCCGACGGCCATTTTTGTTTAGTTCGATTTCTTCGCATTTTGTTTATTAAATAAAGCAAGACAATAAAAATTTAGATCCTAGAGAATTTAGATCCTACCTCTTCTTTTGATTTTTCACAAATCAAAAATCCATTTCTATAAATATTTTTGAAATTTTCTATTAATTTTATTTCCTTAATTCCTTCACTTTCATCAGTTAAAGAATAAAATTTTGGATAATAATCAAAATTATTTAATCTACAAAATTTATCATAAGGAGATAAATAAAAAATTAAATTATTTTCATAATTTATTTGATTATTAATTTGTAAAATAATTTCAATTAAATTATTTCCTTCATTTATTTTATTTATTTCAATTTGTTTTAAATTTAATAATGAATTAGAATCATTTTTAATTTTAAAAAGTTGATCAGTTTTAATAATAGTTCTTGCAGAACAAAAAATAAATAAAAAATAAAAATGTTGAAAAAATAATAAAATTATTTTTGAGAACATTCTTGACTAAAATTTTTAAATAAATTTTTTATCTGAATTTTGAGTAATTAATTAAAATTCATGCGAAAAAAAATTTCTAAAAAAATATTGAGGTTTATAAAAAATATCTTTTGTCTATATTAGCTGGGTGTATTCCAACATTAGCCATTTACTATTGCCAATTGGTAAATGTCCTCCAGCTCGTGATCCACACGTCTAAAAACGGCATTCAGCAAAAAACATTTTCTGTTGGATTGAACATCTTTCCCTCTTGATTTGTTGTAACCCTCTACCTGGCTACTCGTAATTAAATATTAAAAATACTGAAGCAGAGAAAATTTTGGGTTTAAAAATTTTCGGTAAAAAATAATATACAGAATTAAATATTCAACATAAAGTTAAAAAAATATAAATAATACACACATTATGAACCAGTCTTATAAGTGCATTGCATTATAAAAATATGTCTATAAAATTAAAATATTTTAATTTAAAAATTGAAAAGTGCATTGCACTTTTGTATAATTTTTAATAAATAAATACGAGAAAAAGGAAAAAAATATGTCTGTAAAATTAAATTAAAAAAATAAAATCCCGTCGCATTTCACAATTAATGTTTATTTTCGATTGTCTATCTTTGAAAGTGCATTGCACTTTTGTTTTTAAAAATTTTTATAAGTAATTTAGAAATTGAAAATTGTGATGAAAGTGGGGGAAATGCTATTTGTGATGAGCGGAAATAGACTTAACTTCTACGAAACGAAGGAATTTTATGAAACGGGGCTTACTTAATGCTAAAAAGTCTCGACGATTATTCTAACCTAACAGGGCCGTAAATATGATCATAAATATGATCATAAACTCGCAAAACATGTGCATATTTGGCGATTTTGCGTGTATTTTACCCAGCCTGTTTTTATCTACAGAGAAAGCTGCAGAGAATATTCAGAGCCGACGGGTGACTTTGA
Organism: Meloidogyne enterolobii; assembly: GCA_963681835.1. Taxonomy (NCBI): domain Eukaryota; kingdom Metazoa; phylum Nematoda; class Chromadorea; order Rhabditida; family Meloidogynidae; genus Meloidogyne; species Meloidogyne enterolobii. Next base: position 792,148 of record CAVMJV010000089.1, read on the forward strand.
AGAAAATGTACTTGGTAATTTTTTAAAATTTCTATTAAAAATTAAAACATGATTGGGGGTATTTACAGTTTATTCTAATCTAAAGATGAAATGAAAGTTAAATTTACAATGTATTGAAAATAAAATAAAACGTATGGAGATATATAGTAGAGTTTCACTTGAAGTTCCGGTTCCGGTCAAAATTTCGGTTCCGGTGAAACACTAATATATAGTAAATAAAGAAATTTAATTAAGGATTTTTTGGGTTTTTAATTTTAAAAATTTTTTTGGGTTTTTTTATAATTTTGTCGGTAAATATGGGAATTTACATAGTAAATATAAAATAATCTATATACAATGAATTGAGATTTAACAGAAACGAGTAATCGAAAAAAATACAAGTACATATGTACAACTAGCTAAATAATCGTTCGAGTACTCGATCTGTCCAATCCCTAATTTAGATATGTTTGTGTATATAATATGCTTTGATTTTCAAAGTTATCTTGCCTTGAAAGTTATTATTCAACCATTCTAGGATCGTAGGAATCAATGGGAACTAAACCGTGAATATTAGGGGTCCGAGATTCTTGGTCTTGAAAGCAAGAATTTTCATGGGCCTGAGTCTTCTTTTGGCGTTTAAGTTTGAATGAATGAAAATTTTCGCTTTAGGAAAGAATGATAACATATTTTGCAGAGAGAATTACATAAGAACCTTTTAATTATATACTCAAACATATAAAATTGAAAAATAAATTTGGAAAAACTTAAAGTTGGAAATGTCTTGTTAAATTAAAGGATAAAACACATTGCTCGCCTGCCTCAATTTTCAAAAATACGCTCATGAATTTTTTCTAGAATAACTTTGTCAGCTTCACTTTTAGTGTTAGCTTCAAATATGCCAGCCAATATTTGGGGGCTTTGTTTATCAAAATCGTCGAAATTGAAGGCTTCGAAAATTTTTTTCATGCGTGTATAGGCTAATAAAACTTTTCCGGCATTGTTGCGGATTAAAACCTTAAATTAAATTTTTTGTTAAAATTGATTAAAATTATTAGTAAATTCTTAAAAATTAGTACAAACTATACTAAAAATTTTGTATTTTTGGCCAATTTATTCGCAAATGTAAACAGACTGAACCTCTCCAAACCGGATTAGAATGTTAATAGACTGTGAGAATAATTTTTACAGTTGATTTAAACTAACCGATGATTTTTCGAGCTTATTATGCTTAGTTTTATCATGAACATTATGTATTGTATCGCGAAATTTCTCCTCCTCTATCAACCATTCTTTTGGTAATTCCATATTTTTCTCTATATTATCAGCAAGTGAACTTAAATGAATGTGTTCATACTTGTAGTATTCTTTGTGTTCAAAAAATTTTGCGCAATCTTTAAGAGCTTTTTTCAGCCAAAATTCTGCAACAATCCATGTCTCAAAGCTCTCTTTGAAGTGATCAAACCGAACTTTCTGTTCTTTGTCTAAATTTATTTCACCTTTTTGATGCTTTTCGAATATTTCAATTTCTTCCTGATTTATCTATAAATATTAAATTTGTAATGGTAATTTGAGAAATATGCCATTTAAACAACCTTCCTTATATTGGTAGAATATTTTATCGGGTAAACCGTAAATTCTTAAAATTGAAAGAGATCTAGGCCTTCCGTTCAAAAGTTAATAAAGAAAGCAGACAAAGATTACATTTTAGAGAATTTACTAAAATACTTAATAAAAATATGAAAATACAAGCCTGGTAATTTTGGCTTTCTAAAACATTCAAATCACGTATTTTGTTAAGAGTATCAAGCATTTTGTTCAAGTTTTTGTAAACTTTCATACTTGCATTTAACAAAGAATTGTGAAGATTCCACAGTTTGTAAACTGGCTGAATTTTGATTTTTATATAATTTAAATAGAAAAAGATTTAATTAGATTTTAGGCGCACTATTATTGTGTTCGGGAAATTTATTTTCAATTTTCCGAGTTTGTTGTTTTGGAGGTACCGATTTAATTAATTTTATTGTCACCAAGAGAAAGCGGGATTACAAAACGTTAGCCATCTTGGTGGGCCTATTTGGTGGGAGCTAACTTATTTTTAATAGATTTCACTTTAGATCATTGGTAGTTACGTTCATACTACATATATTTTAGAAAATATTTTTTAAAGAATAAATAAATCTAACATATGATGAATGTTTCATTGTAGTGTTTAAAGGATATGAAGATAATTCGTTTATTTTTTCATAAAATTCCATTAAGTTGGCAATTAATTTTTGCATTTTCATTTGTTCATCACCTTCCATATGAAATATAGGTACTTTCTCAGTATTTTGTTTCCACAAAACTTTTATCATAATATTTCTAATATCATTATTATTTTCTAATTTTGAAACTTTGTCATCAAGAATTCGCGAAGGGGTAAGTTCCTTGGCTAAACCGCCATAATCGTTTTTAATTAATTCGTTAATGTCTTCAAGTTCAATTGTTTTTTGCTAGATTTAAAAATTTTTTAAAATAATTTTATAAAGTTAAAGTTAATTTTAATCATCTCTTTTGCTCTTTTTAGTTTTATTTTGGGTTGAGTCTATGACATAAATGGATTTTAGATACCCAAGAATTAGTTATTCTCAATATTTAAACTTTGCTCTGCAGTGTTAGGATCTGGTTAATTTATGATATCTCTCAATTTTTGTGGGTTTTTTCACCTTTAAGAGTTTTGAATAAAAAAGACTTAGATATATTAAATGACCTAACAAAATTTAACAGAAAATTGTTAAGACTTTCTCTAAAAATCGTCACAATTTTATACCTTGCCAACAACCAAGTCAAATCCTTTATTCTCAAAATCAAGAACGTGTTTTGTCCAATAATTTTTTGTTTTTAACTTTTTATTTTCTTTAATTATTTCGTTATACAACTTGCGAAGATGTTCAATTTCCTTTCTTCGGTCAAATATAGATGAATATCTTTCGAGCATATCTTTTTTAATAGATTTCTCCTTATTTTCAAATTCCTCTCCCATTTTTTTGAATGAATTATACTCAAGTCCAACAACAAATTCTGTAAAAATTTGTTTGAGAACGTTGTTAACCGTTTTTCGAAGCTTTAAAAGATGTTCGTAGAGAGGTGAATCTTCATCATTTTTAGGATTTTGCTGACCATATACAACAATACTTTGTTCTAAAATTTATAAAAATAATTTTTGTAAATATTAATTTTATGTTATGTTAAGCAAGGCATTTTTATTGTTTTAAAAGGCTTCTTGGCCTTGGTTCGGAATAGTGTGCGGCCTTACGTATCGGTGACTGGTTTACCATTGTGTTGAGTATGCTGTGACGAAACTATCTGTTTTGTCTGTTCTGTCGGTTGAGTAAATTGTAAATCTCCTGAAATTAATTACTTTAAAAATTTAAAGTAATTAATTTAACCGAATAATGCCTCAAAAGTCTTGTTATCCATTTCATCCGATAATTTATTATTCGAGATTTTTTCAGTCTGTGACGTTCCCAAAGAGATTAAAGGTGCTTCAGAATTCTCGTTTTTAACGTTAGAATTGTCAATATTTTTATTAATATCTTCCAATTCAAATGTATTCTAAAAAAATGATATACTATCTACAAATTAGGGATCCTCACTAGATATGAAATTGGGAATTGGGACGGGAATGGGTCTGGATCGGTACGGGAGTCTATTATAATAGCAGTAATTATTTATTTAAAAACGCTCTAAAAAGTAAATTTTTATAAAAGATTATTCTGTTAAAACAATAATTTTTCATTAAATAGGCATCTAATTTTTATATTTTTCAATTTAAATTTATATATATAAACTAGTTTTTTCTAAAACTCGTACCCAAACTATCTTACTCCAGGCAAAACTCGAAAATACCGGAAAAACACCCTATCCAATGTCCAAACAAATTTAAATAACTATAATTGTGATATATTGCGTGCCTCTTACATTAAATCATGCAGGCTAAACTAAATTCTTAAAATCCTTTCAAATTTAAATCAAAATATTAAAAAAATAAAAACAAACATCCACTCCCACTTTATCAAACCAAAACAATTTAAGTTTATCAAATACATTTTTGCCTTCTGTTCCTATCAATTTTTTATCGTATGGATTCATTATAATTAAAGTTGGATCAATTTTACTAAATCTTTCCCCAATAAATGGATTTTTGTTTATTTGATAAACAAAATTCATCATTATTTCCAACTTTGGAAACTTTAATTCCTCTTGTTTACGAATAAATGTTTCCAAAATTTTAACAAAATTTTCAATTTTGACTATTGGAAAATAATTTTCTTTGGCAATTTCAAATTTTCCCTCTTCAAAAGAATATTTTAAAAATTTAAAAAATTATTTTTATTTAAATTTTAAAAAATTCTACAAATCAAAGTTCCTTAAATTCTATAAACAAAGAAAATTTATCGAAGGGGCTGTCTTTAGATTCGATTGTTTATTGTTACTTCCTGTTAATAATTTCATCTGTTTACTATTTATTTAGGTTGTGTCATAAATAATGTAATTAGTCCCCCTTAAACCAGCTAAGTTTGAAAATTTATATAAACAAAAAAGTTAATCCTTAAGGAAGTTATATGTATTTGTTGAATTATAAAGGAAATTGTTTTAAATGATAATTAAAATTTACAAATGAATTTTAATTTTAAACTCCTTACAAACATACATACATATAAATTAATATTTGGATCAACAAATAACAAAAAAAAATTATTTAAAAATTTATTTAAATTATTAAAAGACCTTTAAATTTGTCGACTTTTTCTAACATTTTGCTGAATTCTTTTTCTGACTTTTCGATTAATTCTATTTGTTTATCGTCCAAATCGGCTGGATTTGAATGATGTTGATGAGGGGATTTGAACATTCCATAGGAATATTTTAGTAAAAACAAATTAAATGCCAATAATGGCAAAATTTTGTTGAATGATAAATTAATTATCATTCTTTTTTAAGGAAAAAAGGTTTTCCTAAATTATTTAATTTAATCATTTATCATTAATTTAAAATTATTTTACTTATAGATGAAATTATGAATGTTAAATTCTGCTAAATTTATCATTCCATCGTTTCAGGAAAATTTAAAACTAAAAACCAGAATTTCTGAAGATGTGTGGGTTTTTAATAAATCGTTTGAATCGAAAAATGGTTTTAAAATTTAGATTAATCGAAAATAGTTGGTTGATAATCGCCAGTAAACTTCATTCCGGTTACAACCTTTTGGTGGATATGATAAAGTAAAGCAGCTGGGCTATAGCTATTTTTCTCCTTTAGCTAGTGCAAAAGGTTATTCGGCGGCTGGGAGCGAACCAGCATCTTCAGTAGACCGGACTGATGTGTTAGCCATTACACCACGCCGCCTACTGCATAGCCCTAGGAATTAAATAGCTATATGCTTTACAATAAAGAGCGGCACACAACAAATCTCTCATTGTAACTCAACTTACATATAAGAGCGTCTCTTTAGACTTTTTAAATATTTTAAACTTTTTAAATTTGTTAAATCAAATATATTAAATTTTAATTAAAAATTTTTAAATAAAAAAATTTCCTCTTGCTAGGCATTTTATGCAGGCATTTGAATGAGTAGAGGGGTTGCGCCAGACGACATTTGGGAAACTAATTTTAAGCCACACGCCAAATATCCTTTAAAAAATACAAGAATAACTAAAGTTGAACCTCTACGGTACCTCTATAGTGTGTGAGTTAATATTTGATAAAAATTATAAAAAACTCATGCCAAATATTTATTTTTAGCTAAATTAACATCGTCGTCCACATTCCGTCTAATTTTATTAGTTCAGAAACTCATCTAGCTCTTTTCACTTCCCGGACCTGTTTGCTTCACTTTGTGAGATCCGGCTATAGTTATGTATTCACAATTTTCTTAACGATAAAAGCGGCGCAAACGTCGCCTGCGCAAAAGTCCTTATATAAAAATATCTATACTTGCCCTTTTTCTTAAGCTATAGATTTAAGCTATACATTTTTAAAGACTTGTTTTATTGACTATAGAAAAAGCTATAGATTTTTAAAGGCAAAAAAAGATTTAGAAATAAAAGAACGCTATTAATTATTATTGAGAAATATTCACATGAATGTACTTGAACACATTGGCCGAGGGACGAGGAGAAAATTTTATTTTAAAATTTTAAAAATCAATACATATTTTAAAATAAAAATTAATAATTAATATTTTATAAAATAATTTATTATTTAAAAGCATTTCCAACTACAACCTTCTAAAATTCAAACTCTACCCTGCATGTGTCCCCCCAATTCTTGTGCGCAAAACTAAAGCAAATTTATAATAGAATCAGAATCTAGGACCACTAAAAAATTGTCTATCTGAATACTCGCGGATCCCGCAGATGCGTTGTATTCGACATTTCATTTTTTTAATTATTTAAAAATCTTCATTTGCATCAGCTCTTCAAATATAAAATTTAGCTGTTAAATGAACCGAGATACGACTCTCCAAATGATAAATTTAAATAATTTTGGTAAAAATAAAACTTTTTGGAGGGCTTCAGTTTTTTAAAGGCCATTACCTAAACGTGTTGAGTCGATTGATACCAAAATTATTTGGATTGAATGATTTTGGATGATGTTATGTTAGACAAAATTTGACATAAAAATTTAGCTGTTCGGACGAGTTTATCTTTAATATCTGATTTATCTTTAATACCTGTTTGACACCAAAAATTTTCTCTCTCGGTCCTTTTCAAGCGATTTTTCCAGCAAAATTTCTTGTTCCAGAGCTAGAAATTATTTTAGGTAGTGCATGAAATTTTTAAGTTTTTTTCTTTTTAAAAAATTTTGCAAAAATTTTACAAAAAATGACCCGGAAAATAGTGTTGAATAAACCATTTTTTTGCTACAACTCCTTAAAAATTGCAAACCAAGACCCTCCATATAATGAGGTTAGAAAAATCCAGAAACATCGAAAAATAATCTGACAAATTAAAAATAATATTATTTAATTATCCACAATCTTAAATTTATGGTGGATTCTTATAAAATTTTCGGATGTCAAAAACCGAAAGAGATAAACTTGTTTAAGTCAGACCTGGTCACGGATACCGACTTTATTATCCGTATCCGGATATTTACGGCGGATACAGACGTACACAGGCGGATATCTGCAGGCATTTTGGTATTATCTGTATCCATATCCGTATCCATAACCAGGTCTGGTTTAAGTATATTTACAACTCCTCAAGTTTTTTTTAATTTTATTTCTTAATTTTGGTTTATTTATTCATATTCACTTAAGTGAGACAAAATAATTTAAAATTAAGCATTTATGTATATCCACCATTTTAAACCAAAAAATAAACTTACATGCCATTAAACAATCTGGTTAAGAATTCTTCCGCTTTTACCCAATAAAAACATTCTCCCACAAAAATCTCTTTAAATGAAATCCTTACTTTCATACCAGATAGGTGCATTTACAAGAATTCTTTAAACGAAATAGTCATGTAAATGGCACATCTGGAATGAAAGGTTTGGAATTCACAAATTTTCTTTTGATTTACCGCATTTTTAGTCAATTTTTGAATAAATTTTAGTTGAATAGATCGACGTTTATTTGTAAATTTAACAAAATTTTATTTAAAAAGGTTTTGTAAATGAGACAGTAAAACAGGGGGAGTGATGAAAAGAAGAATATTTTTGCTGATAGTTTATAAAATAAAATATTTTTATGTTGCTCTAAAAACATGGCAATCGAAAATTTGAGAGAGAGTTAAAGGGAGAAAAGATTTGCATTCAAAAATTGGGGGAAGAAGCAAATATTTTATTGAGGTGAATTGAAGAAGAATCAAGAGAAGGAGTGAGAGAGGAGTATTTAAAAAAGGTGAGGCTATTTTACATGTTCAGATTTGCATTGTAATTTTTATATTTTCGAAGGGAAACATAAATTCGGGACAGGCAAAAAGTGTCTTGATTGTTGTAGTTATTTTATTGTTTGCGATGGAGAAGGGGGGGGGGGAGAAGGGGGGGGAGGGGGGGTTATCTTTATTTTTATTGTTTGAATAAGCCTTTTAAACATTAAAAGCGAGAGAGAAGAAAAAGGTTTTTAAATATTTCTCTCTTAAACAATTTTTTTCCTTAATTTTATTAAGCATTTCACAACTTTGTAGGCTAAAAAGTTATTTAATATATTTTTCTTTTGTCTAAATGTAATAAAAAAATATTTAATAAATCGAAACATTTTGTTATATTATTGATAATATATTTTACTGTAAAGAGAATTAATGGGCCTTTTTGGTAAGAAAATCTTTTTGAAAATTCTAAAAATGTCTAAAAATATCTTAAATTTTCAAGTTTTGTATAGGGAAGCATTTTAAGTCACCCCATTTATTTTTACCTTTTGCTCTCTGTGTTAGTAAACTATTTCAGCAAATATAGTTAAGTATTGGAAGTAGGGTTGCCGTTTTCGAGTCGGGCCGACGTTCGAGTCATTTTTTTGAGCTTCATTTTTATCAGGCTGGCCAGATCGAGTCTCTTTCGGGCCAAAATTTGATGCCCGACTCGATCTTTCATACCGGACCGGCAACCCTGATAGGAAGGTAAAAAATAATAAAATAAAAAATAATTTTTAACATAATGTTTTAATTATAAAAAATCCAAATTTTTTGAAATTATCAAGAGGTATTAAGCAATTTTGTTCGAGTAATGAATGATTCAGGGTTCCTCGAAATGGAATTGTTTTAAATTTTTTGCTTTGTGTCATATTCAAATTTCAAAGCATATAGGAATAAATCAACTTTAAATCATTATTTTTTAAGCCAATTATGTTTGATTTAATTTTCATCATTAAATAATCAACCATAATGCTCGATGAAAGTTACTTACAATTTATTATATTGAAGGTTAGATACTGATATTGAATCAAGGCAAATTTTTTTAACAAAAATCTTGTTCATTCATTACTAACTGATGGAATTATTAGCTGACCAATCTTTTAAGTATCAAAATTTTGTGGTGGATATGGTACCGTAACATGATTATCTCTTGTGGAGCGACTTGGGTTATTTTGGTAACATTTTATAATTGAGCAATTCCACAAATTTTGTTAAATTTATTTTTGCGTTTTTTTTATTTTTGAAACAGTTCTGATTATAATTAATAGTTAAAAATATTCTCGAATCATTTTTTGTATTCTCTAATACTACGTCACGCGTTCTTAACCGCTTGGAATCGATCCACGTCTCTTACATCATGCTCTCCGTCCCTCGGGAAGTCCCCTGAAGAAGAAAATATTATTCGCCAGAAGGGAGGAAGAATCTAATAAGAGTGAGCTAAATCAACTTTTTTAGAAGAGCCAATGAAAATTACCTAAAGTAACATAAATCGTACAAATTTACAGAAGAAAAATTATCATTTTGATTTAAATGAGGTACCGGAAACTGCAGCCGAATATTGAAGAAGATTTTTAATTTTTAGAAAACTAAATTATAATTGATTTTATGTAACTTTTAGTTATTTTTCTATAAATTTCCGACTCAGGTCTGTTATTTGCGAGTCTGGCCAAAGTTAAATGCCATTTTTATACACTTTTTTCATTTTAGATACTCAGACCATTCGAACTCGATGCTCAACTCGATATTTCTAACCCTTTCGATCAATTTTTGTAACCCTAATGACAAATATCTAAAAATAAAATTATTCTCTCCTGTTAGTTTGGCAATTAATTTATAATAATGTTTGAATAACATATTTTCTCCTTAATTAACTAAATTATTCTTTTTCCTATTACTTTTTCCAATCCAAAAGTTTTTTTGTCGTATGTTAGCTAATCAACACGAAAATTTTTAAAAAGTTTGCCCTTTTGTTTCTTCTACTCAACTACACAGACAATTGCCGCTGCCTCTCCCCCACACTTTTAAGTTTTTGGGCTGCCACCTACACCAAAAGTTTTTCATGGAAATCCAATTTCTTCTACTAAAATTTTTTTCCTTTTCAATTCTCTGTTGGGCCACACATTGTCGGCATTCTTCCCTCATAACACCCGTCTTGGCCCCTGGGGAGACTTTTAAACTCAACACCAACAAACTTTCACCCAATACTTTAAAAAAGGAAGTGTGGGCCACTTTTTTTGTTTTATATCCAAAATATCAATTTTTGTTATGATGGAGATATTCAAATTTTAAAATTTGTTTATAGTAGGTAGTTATGTAAATTTTCAAAGGATCACGTTCAGCAAAGGACTGTCTAAGGAAACCTTTCTGTATTTTAGTTTCCTATCGTTTTTCAATTTTCGTTCTGTTTGTAATTTCGACTACTATCCTACCCCATATTTTATGTCCATATTTACCCGGATTGTTATTATCTAAATGTGTTTGTCCTTTTGGGCATTAAATTTCTTAAAATTTTTATTCCTCTCCGGTTGTTTCCTCCCTCTATTTTTTCCTTATCTTATTTCTTCCTCAATTTCCTTTCCTTGTTATTTCACTCGATAAATGCTAAGAAAACTCGGCACAAAACTCGACTATTGTTGTTAGACTGCCTTTTTTTATTTCATAAGGATTGCATGGCATATATATTCTCCGTTCTCCCCAACACATTTTTACATCATTGCAACGCTTTTGCCTTAAACAGTCATGGCCATAAGCGCGATTACAATAGTCAATGATGTTTAAAGAACAAAAAAAGAAATAAGAGAAGGATAAAAAATTTAGAGAGTGGTTTAAAAAAATAAGAAAAACAAGAAATGAGAAGAGAGAATATTGGAAAATGAGAGGGTATCCAGCTGGGCTGAAGCCGTGGGACGAAGATAAACCTTGCCTAAGATATACAAGACTTACTCTCCTTCTTTGGGCTTTCTCGGCTGGCTTTTGCTTAGCTGCTCACTGGCAATAACTAAATATAGCGAGAAAGAAAAAAGACTTTGCCTCTAAGAGATATTGGCTGTTTTGCTTCCCCATATTTTATTGAATGTTAGTGTTGATGTCTCCCGTCGGGAAAATTTTAACTCCTTACAACCCGGCAATTTGTCAAAACTAACTGTTTGCCAAGAGTAATCACTTACTAGACTTAAAATTTCCCATGTTCCTTCCTTGTTGCAATATATGTAATACTTCCTGTTTCTGAGGGAAAGCAAACAAAAATAAATAAATATTTGTATTGTTAGAAATATTTTTAAAAATTTATTCTTTTCTTAATTTTTAGTTTTTGATAATAAATGGGTTAAAAGTCAAAAAAGCTAATTTTTTATGAACATTTTTGGTTACTAATTTTCCGAGGAAACCATAAATTTTTTTTAATCGTGACCATACCCATGTTTTCCTTTTTTAGTTTACCTAGATACTAAAAATTGCATGTGTCCATATTTGTACATATTTTATTAAAATATTCTAATAATATCCCTTTTGTCATCCATTCCCTGTTCATTTATTTTTGGTATTGGTAGTTTAATTTTGGGCCTTAGGTGTCAAACCCAAGTTATGTCCAGATCTAAAGGAAACCATGAATGTATTTGGAACTGAAAATCTTTTTCGATTTTTGAATGTTTAAGGAATTTGTTATTGCCAAATATTGCTAAAATTTTAATAATTTTTTGATTTTAGAAAGCTTTCAGCATATCTCCTTTTAATTAGTATATATTCTTTCTTAGAAAGATTATAATTTTTATCTGCTTGCTATTGTATGTTCGTATTCATAAAGGACGTGATTGGTAATGCTTTTGTTGATCTGCTTATAAATTTAAATTTAATTAGACAAAAATATTTTTAGCATTCATTTCTAAATTTTCAAAATATATGAAAATTTTCCACAGTCAGGTTTTAATAAACAACAAGTTTTAATAAAGCTTGCTATTAGTTTCAACTAGCGGAAGGCTTTATTAGAATTGAGAGTATTATTCCAAAATTTAATGTAAATTATGCATTATTAACTCTATTTCACTCATGTTCTGACTGAGACATATCCAAGTATTGAATCGGAAATGAGAGAAATTTTGAATTCTCTTCAAGAAAATCAACAACCTTCCTTCCTTTTATCGTTTTTTCTAGTGCTATTATTGTTACGATAAGCTTGCGTTGATTCTGTCAATAACAATACTATTTTTTAAGATGATTTGAACGAGAAACTTAAAGCAGTTAATCAGGAGTTGGTACAAGCTATGAACACAGGCAATAATTCTAATAATTCAAATAGCAACACTGACTCCCCAACAAAACCCCAGCAATCCCCTGCTTCAACTACAATGACAACAAATAAAACAAACAATACTAGTCAACAACAAAAATTGCTCAATAATACATCCAATGCTTTAATGACATCTACGTTAAATAATCAGGTTTATACGAATGTCTGAGTTATACAAACGAGTTCATAAAAACTACAAACGATTTTTTAATAACCCTACGAACGAGTTCTAAAAAATCTTTTAGATTGCAGCTGTAGGTATTAGGGATCGGACTTGAAGAGGATTGAAATCAGATCTCTAAAATCTCATCCAGATAACTTTTTGAACGAAATCTTGTCTAGGTCTGATCTCTAGTATATGTATACGGTAACTCACCTTAAAATTAAATTCCCTAACTTTTCTTGAAAAAAGTTCGTTTCATTATTATTTGGAAATACTATTTGGAATTACATTCTTCTGCTGAATAAATTCAAAATTAATATTTGAGGAATAGTTATGCGAAATAAAATTCACCTATCTTTGAATTATTAAAATTTTTAAATTTATAATTTTTAAAGATACAATGGGTTGGCGCATATCGACTCGAGAAAACATTGGGCAAGGGCCAAACTGGTAGAATAAACATAATTAAATAATTAAAAATGAATTTTAAATTAAATTAAAGGTCTCGTAAAGACTGGAACTCATTGTGTAACGGGTAAAAAGATTGCCGTAAAAATTGTAAACAAGGAGAAATTGAATGAATCTGTCCTTCAAAAGGTTTTTTCTGTACATATTAAACAGAATTTCTGAATTAATTAGGTGGAACGTGAAATTGCCATTATGAGGCTAATAGAACACCCACATATTTTACAATGTAATTATTTTACAAACATAATTTTGAGTAATTATTTTTTAGTATATGATGTTTATGAAAATAGAAAATATTTGTATTTACTTCTTGAACATGTATCTGGTGGAGAATTGTTTGATTATTTGGGTAATTTCAAAAATTTAATAAATTATTTTGATTACTAAAAATTCAACAAAACCTTCTTTTTGTTGGATTAATTGCCACTTTGAACTAGAGACCGGACTTAAGTGATAGTTCGATAATATCGGTATCGATTATCGATAATATCGACATCGATATATCGTATCGATCCGGTCTCCACTTTGAACTGATAAAATTGAAAGATGGTTTAAGGAACCGGTACCATGTTACCATAAAAGGAGTTAAGGAGGGTTAACTGTATCAATTTACTTCAAAACCTAACGACAGCTGTTTTTTGTCGTTTAAAATAAAAAATTTAACAATGCTTATCAGCTGTATAAAATTAGGATTAATGAAAACAAATTAGTATTTCATAGTGTCAAAAATTCTGAAAATGAGGGTGAAACAAATAAACGATTTAAAATTAGACAATATTTTATCACAATTCTATTTCTCGAAATATCTGCTGTGTCACTATAACGGGAGATCCCATGGCTCTATCTTAGGACATGCGTCCCATGAACTTTAGTGCGTCCCATAAGAGTATATGCGTCCCATGAAAGTATATACGTCCCAAAATTAATATATATCTTAGGATTTTGAGATTTTGTAAAGATTGATAACTTTTATTTTTCATATTTTCTAGTGAGGAAAGGTCGTCTAATGGCAAAAGAAGCTCGAAAATTTTTTCGGCAAATAATTTCTGCTCTTGATTTTTGTCATGCACATAATATTTGGTTTGTTTAGATGACAGTATATGATCCAAAATTATTTTAATTTTAAGCCATCGTGATTTAAAACCAGAAAATTTATTACTCGATGAAAGGAATAACATTAAAGTTTTTTTAAAAGTTTTTAAATTAAAAAAAAATATTTTTTGAAGATTGCCGATTTTGGAATGGCATCTCTTCAAGTTGAGGGTTCAATGCTTGAAACTAGCTGTGGTAAAGAATAAATTATAAATTTTATATCAAAATATATATCAAATAATTTAAAGGTTCTCCACATTATGCTTGTCCAGAAGTTATTAGGGCAAGTTTTGTTAATTCAAAAATTGATCTCTAAATAAGATTAAAATTTAAAACCTTAGGACTTATTAATAATCCTTTTTGTGATAAATAATTTTTTCCTTTATTAAAAGTTGGTTATTAACCGTTACCGTGATTTCTCGATTAATTCCCCTAGTGAATTATTTTTTCAACCCTTCTTTGGCATGGGGAATTAATCGAGGGAGGGGAATTATTCGAGTTTCAGCATTTGAACATGCAGTAAGGCATTTGGGGGTGGGGAATTATTGTTTCAACCCAACTCTAGATTGGGGAAATATTCGAATGGGGGAATTAATCGAGAGAGGGTGAATTAATCGAGAAAATACAGTACCCCTAGTTTCGTTTATTAACTTCTTCGGTTCCGGGTCGGTTAATATTATTTGGATGGTTGGAATTAACAATAAGAATCACTGATATTGATACTAAACCAGGTACTTTTCTGTTTTGCCACACCCCACCCATATATTCGCAGGATATATTTTCATTTTTCCTTAATTCGTACAGAAAGGTTAGTCTTCTCGGTACACCTCAGTTGAGTCCCGACTCAGTTGAGTCCCGGACCCTATAACTTATGAAGGGACTGTCATTTTTTGTTACTCTTTGTACCATTAGATAGGGCATTAAATAGGCTACAATATACCAAAAAATCAAAATCCCTGCCCGACTGGTAAAAAAGTTATGATCGATAAAGTGCCGAAAAATCAGATTTTTTTGAAAAAGTTAGTTTTTAAATCATAACTTTTTTATCAATCGGTCAAAAATTCTGATTTTTTGATATGTTATAGAACTTTTGATTCTCTATCCAATGATACCAATAACATGAAAAAGTGACCATTCCTTGATAAGTTATAGGGCCGGGACTCAACTGAGTCGGGACTCAACTGAACTGCTCCGTAGTCTTCTTTCTTCCTCAATTTCACCCAATTTTCCCTCTGGCATGTTCAATGAGAGACACCAATAAAGAAAAGATTAATTTTTCTTTCCAATGTCATCAAAATTGAAATCAACATTTGGGGAAATCGAGTGAGCACGGAAGATTAAGTCAATCCACAGGGAAAATTAAGTGAAATTGGGGAAGAAAGAAAACTGACCTTTCTGTACGAATTAAGGAAAAATAGAAAATATATCTTGCGAATATATAGGTGGGGTGTGGCAAAACAGAAAAGTACCCTAAACCATATACATACTTAATAGAGGGGGCGATAAGATTACCTATGGGATGAAATCAACTTAGATGATTTTTTAAAGATAAGTGTTGTCACATAATATTATAGAGATTAAGTTCAAGTTAAATTATTCAAAAATAATTTAGGGTGAAAAATATGATGGAAGAAAGGCAGATGTTTGGAGTTGTGGGGTAAATAAATAATTGAATTCAATTTTTAAAATAAATTTCAAAAGGTAATTCTTTATGCATTACTTGTTGGGGCTTTGCCTTTTGATGTTTGTTTTGTTTTTTAAATAAAATTTATTTTAAATTAAAAGGATGATAATCTTCGAAATTTATTGGAAAAAGTAAAAAAAGGAAGTTTCCACATTCCCCATTTTGTTCCATCTGACTGCCAAGGTCTTCTACGCTCAATGGTAGAGGTTAATCCGACAAAAAGAATTTCTTTACAAGATGTGTTTAAACATCCTTGGTTTTTGTTAAAAATTAATTAACTAATTCTTTAATTTTAAGGGTAATAGGTCCAAATAAAGGTGAATTAGAACTTGAAGTGCCTATGGCTCAAGTTGTTGAGGTTGCCTAATTTTTAGCAAATATTTTTTTACATTTTTGTTCTTTGCACAGACACATGTAATTCCTAACGAAGATAGCATTGATCCTGACGTTTTTCGGTCAGTTTTTAATATTTTAGTAATGTCTTATCATAAGATTTGATCGAAAGACGAATTAAAGTCATCATATTTCTATGAAAAGTGTCATTCAATAAAATGAGTTTTTCAACTAGAGAGCCATTTATTAGTAAGAATACGGT
The DNA here is from genome assembly GCA_963681835.1 of Meloidogyne enterolobii. Lineage (NCBI taxonomy): Eukaryota > Metazoa > Nematoda > Chromadorea > Rhabditida > Meloidogynidae > Meloidogyne > Meloidogyne enterolobii. The sequence continues at coordinate 808,315 of CAVMJV010000089.1, forward strand.
ATATCTATACTCTAATTACTATATTCAAACTATAAATCGGACCAAGATATGATCTCAAACGAAAATCTCGGTTATCGAGATTCTTTCGAGTCTCGATTTTCGTACGACACCAAGTCACAAAATGAATGAACATTAATTCTTGAATAATGGTTAAACAAATCTCGGTTATTGGAATAAAGACTTCTAGATATATTTATCTGATTCGTTCATTAATTTAAATCCCTAATCACATCCTAATACATGATCTTCAAAAAAATTTTTCCAGACATATGAACAATTTGGGGTGTTTCAAAGATAAAGAGAAATTAGTAGCCGAATTGCTTTCTACAAAACACAATACAGAGAAAATTGTTTGTTTTGATACTTTTTTTAATTTTAAAAAAACTTTTTTGAAGGTTTATTTTCTTTTACTTGATCGAAAAAGGCGGCGGCCTGCAAAGGAGGAAGAACCGGAATCTGTCCTTCGAAATTCTACTTTTGATAATATTGTCGATCCGCCTCGAAAACGAGTTGATACAAGCAAACCTAGATTGCCTCCTTCTAGAATTTCTGACGGGTCACCAATGAATCCAAGAAAGAATAGGTAAAAGTTAAATTGAAGTGAATATTTTTGACCAAAATTTAGAATTTAATTTCCTAGTTTAGACTTTCCATATAAACATTTTTTATTCTTTTAAGATATCGCCTTAGACAGTCCTCTTTGGGTGGATCACCTGAGGACTCCCCACAACATTCCTCATGTTCCTTGTACCCACAATCAGCTAGAGGAAATGCTTTTACAACAAGTGGGCTTTTTATTGGTTAAAAAAGCTTGTCATTAATTTTAGGCCAAAAAGTAGAAGAAGCATTACTTTCTCTCTCCTCTGGAAAGCATCGAATCTCCCTTGGAAGCAATCATTCCCGAAATTCAAATAACACAAATTATCAACAAAGTCGCCAACAAAATCACCATCATTATTTCACACAACCAATTAATCCTATAATTGTTCAAAGAGCCTCTAGAAGGGACGAACAGAATACCAAACAAGAAATACAAACACAACAATCGAATAAGTCTAATGGTACAAATATTCCCCCATTGTTGTTACCGGCAAATAAACCAAGAGTGCCTATTACAACTACAAATACTGGTAATAGATTAAGGAATTGGCAAGATTATTAACAATTTAGAGGGGTTGAATACCAAGTATGTAGATATGGGTATGAGAATTCTGCCCTAGTATCATTGGCAAGTTTGCCCTAGTATCGCTACATAAATTATAAAATTAAGGCATACTGTCTCCTTGTTATATCCCCGTAATTCTAAATATTTTGCCTATATTTGAGCTGGATCTTTGAGAGGTTCCAATGTTTATATAATTTATAAAAAAAGGTGTTGTTGTTACAACAACAACTACCCCAACAGCCGTTGCTTCTTCAGCAGCTTCTTCTTCTAACTCCATTGCCTCCTCTTCGGGTATTGTTTTGATGAATTCTCCATCAATGAATGCCTCAAATAATTCCATTACTGCTGTTTCCTCATCTTCAAATTCTTCAATTATTGGCCCATCAGGACCTTGGCACTCTAAAATTTCAACAACAATTAAAAACTCAATTTTGGGAACTCCTCGTTTCCACAGAAAATCTGTTGGAGGAAGTAGTAATAATACAAATAATGGATATAATGCTGGTAGTAATGAATCCGATACAGAATGCAATGGAGGTGTTTCTTCAACGAATTTGTCTGACTCGACATCTGAGTAAGGAGAATTTTTAATATTATTTTTGGAGGTGAAATAAGTACTACACTAATTAGCTAACACTCTCTATGGAGGCACACTTTCATAGACTGCACTCGTTTAGAGGCTCATCAAGTTGGAGTGTCCAATGGCCCTTGAGTCGTAAATACGTTTAAAATTTTCAACCCCACAATCCCTCGACGAGATACATCAAATTATACTAGTGATTTCGGGATTTTTTTATTGGAATGCCCCTTCCCTTCCATCTATAATAGCAAAACTAACCCATTCTTAGAAATATTCTCTAATGTATAGGTCTCGCAAAAATTGCAATTTTATTTAAAAAAAGAATTTTCAATTTTAGTCTCGTCAAAAAATCATTTTTCGGTTCATTATCAATGAGTGGAGCAGATAGAGACGATACTCCCTGTATTCCTGTTCAAAACAAAACTCTTCCAGAGATTAAAGCTGAATTAATACGGCTATTTTTAACTGTAATATTTTCTAATTTTTATTCTTCCAAATTTTTTTTGGAATTTTTAGATTCACGAACTTAGCCATTCTGTTGTCGGCCAAAATTCGTTTAGAGTTGAATACAAACGTTTGCCTTATTTAGGATTTTCTAGGGGCGTAAAATTTCAAGGTTTTTACGAAGAAAAGTAATTTAAAGTGGAAAATTAATTATTTTAGTGGATATTCTAACACCTCCAAATCAACGAAGAGACTCTCAAAACTCGATTAGTTGTTCCGAAATAACTGATTTTTATGTTGTTCAATTTACTTTGATTTCTGGTAGATTTCTTTGACTTTATTTTAATTCTGTTTTTAGGACCTCTTCGAAGATTCCGTCGATTATTTGAACATTTTTCCACCGTCCTCCAAAGTTCACAAAGGTAGCCAAAAATATTATAGTTGAATATAAGTTAATTATTCTTGTAAAATCTTTGACAGAAATGCAGATCAGAGACCCTCAGCATCTTCAGGTTTCATGGTAAAACCGCGTAAACTGTCTTCACAGTCATCTGTCGGCTCTGAAGATTCTGCTGCAGCCGGCTCTGTGGACAGACAAGATTCTGATCAATTAAAGTATTCTCAACAATTTAGACAAAAACAGTCTTCTATTCAATCACAAATTAATCCACCCGTGAGTTTTTTCATGAAATTTAATAGAATATATAAGGCTACTAGTACAGAGTTTTATTTGTTTAATCCTCTAATAAATGTTGAGGATATTTTCTAATTTAATAAGATAAATTAAAGAGATTTACCCTTAGATTCTGTGTGTTAATTTTTGTCTAAAATATTTATTACTTAATCTTTTAAACAAAATTATTTATCTCAGTATCTTACCGAATATTACCCCGGGTAATTATTTCTTCGATATTTCATTGAGGCCTCGCAATTTTAGAGGGCGATAATTAGTAGAGAAAAATCTTTTATTAAAAATCTGAAAATTTTTTATTAAGCTTGCTGAAGATGAGAGTGGTTTCTTTGCGGATTCTGTCAGCAATTCGAAGACAGGTAAAAAAATTTATTTTCAAAATTATTTATCCCTCTTTGAAATTTATTTTTGTTTTATACAATTTTTGCTGTTTTTACCCATTTTTGCTAACAGCTTTGAATTTATTTTTAAAAAAGGCTCATTTTAACCCTCTATTTTTTACCCGTTTTTGCTTTAATTATTTCTTGTCCGCTTTTGTTTTTTCGTTCTTTTTAGTTTTACGTGCAGCTCTTTCATGTTCTACTGCTTCCCCAAGAATAAATTATAATTCAACAAATCAACAACAAGAATTATTAAACGAATCTCCACCTCCTTCTGCCCGTAGCAGAACTTCTCGTAAAAGTGATGCTTCCCTTCTTGGAGTTGTTTTAATTAATCGACAAAAAGCTTCGGTTGCATCTTGGGGTAGTCCAGCAACTGCTGGGCAAGAAATGAGGGCTCAAAGAGAGGCTGATAGTTTAGATAATAGAGGATTAGGTAATTTAGTTTATTTTGAAGTTTTGGAAAAGAGGTTTTGGAATTTGTTTAGACCAGAATTTGGGTGATTTTTGTAGTTTACGATTTCTTCAATTTAATATTAGTTTTTATTTTTCTATACTAATGATCTTTGGGGTTTTCTTGAAGAAATTTTTTGTAATTCTCTAAAATAGGTCCTCCCTCTCTACTAACCAGAGATTGGTCGGAACAGTCAGAAGTGTCGGAAATCGGAGGAGCGGGAAATCGGAACTGGCTCAAAAGTAGGAACTCAGACATCGGAAATCAAAATTTTTTGTAAATAGGAAGTAAAAAAACGTTTGAAATCGTAATTCCAACTCACCTCTACTACTAACGAACGTGCTTAGTCCTTTTAGAATGAGAGAATTACAACTATAGTTCATTTTAATCTTTAACTGATAACACAAAATCTTGTCCAGTTTAACTTTAAATTCTGGCTCTATTAATTAACTACCTATATAAAATTCCAATCCCTCTCTAAAAAGGTATTGACGATGTCCCACGCCCAAAAACAGCAATATCTAATATAATCCAAATTCAACAACAACATAAAGCGAGTGTTTTCTCTTGGAGTAGTCAATGTTCGAATACTTCTGTTAATTCTGATGATTCTCTAATTTTTACAAATAATAATGTACTAAATAGTACTGGTATTTTTTGTGATATAAATAAAAGGAAAGAGGAAGAATTAAATAATAATAATATAAAAAAAGATGAAATAAATAAAGAAATAAATAACAACAAAATTAAAGAAAATTTTAAAACATCTCCAGAAGAAATTTTGGAAAATAATAAAAATTTTGGGAATAACAGCAATTCAACATAAATTTTTCGGTTTTATTATTTTTTATAAAAATTTTGTTTTTGTGTTTTTTGACGATTTTTCCCCTACAAAAATTTTTCCCTAAATTTTGGATAAAAAATTTACCACAAAAATATGTTTTGCCTTTTAACAACATAAATCCTTGTATATTTTACAGTTTAAAAGTTTTTGTCTGCTTTGCTTAATTGCTGCTTCTTAACCTAATTTTTTATTTTATTTTCCCTTATTAACATAAATTTCTGTTTTATTATTTTTATAAAAATTTTTATAATAATAAAACCGAATATTTATAAGTCCACATTATTATAAAAATAGACAATTGCCGTCCCGATTTTCAAAATCGTGAATGAAATTTTTAGTGCATACTCCTTGAAATATTACGTTAATTAAAAACACTAGCAGCTAAAAAGATTATAATTAAATTTCTGTAATTTTCCTCTTATATCAGTCAAAATAACTTGATAACATTTTTGAAATAACGGAGGATACCTTAAATATTATAACAAAATAGCTGATTGTTAAAATATTTCTAATAAACCTATAAAATTTATTTTGAATATTCAGAAAATCCTTTGAGATTTCCCCAACAAATTTTTAACTTTTCAAAATTTATTTTTTATTTTTGCAGATATATTAGATTCAACTGATGTTTTTGTACAAGAAACTATGATAATAACTGAAACAAAATAAAAATTTTAGAATATATTTTATTTACTCATTTACGTTTGTATTTAGTTTTATTTTTATAAATATTTTTTAAATCTCTTATCAAAATGTTATAATTAAGGCTGTGATAGTTAGGCAAGTAAAATCAGTAAAATAGGCGCCTAAAATAGGCACAAAAAAGCCGAAAAAGGCACAAAAATAGGCATGTAAAAAGGATATTAGACCATAAAATGTAGATAAAAACAGAAAAAATAACCAATTAATCGTCATTTTTTAAATTATAAACTATTTTTTAAACAATTTTACCATTTATTCGTCATTTTGAATCATTTTTTGAAAAAAATGGAGTAAATTTTTTTAAAATCCCGATAATTGACAAAATGGAAATCTCGCCCAACACACAAAATGCCGCACCCCAAAACGTCCCAAAACCAGATCGTCCCAGTTCAAAATGTCCAACAGAGTAAAAATAAACAATTTAACGAACTAAAAATTAATAATGGGACTTGGCACTGATTTTTTCTAATTTGGGACTGATTTTTTTAGATTTTGCACTGATTTTTAGGCAAAATTTCGAAAAAATCGCTTAAAAAGGCAAAAATAGTACCAAAAATTTCAAAATAGGCAGAAAGGCACAAAAAGTCAAAAATAGGCAGAAATAGGCATATTAAAAGTCATGCTAGACTTATCGGACCGAGCTAAAAACACGTTTTTTGAACGTATTACATCATCCCAAGCTTGCAGAAAAAATAGGCATTTGCCTATAAATCACAGCCTTAGTTATAATTCATGTTGTTCCTTTTTCTAGCCATTTATTAATAAATACATATAGGCACCAATTGTTTTTTTTAAATTTAGGTTGAAGTTCCTAAAATTTCAAAAAATTATCAGAATTTATCTTTGGATGTTTTAATTTATTTTTAATTTATTTTTGAATGTACATAATGTAGCTGACCTATGAGAAAATTAGACTCGAAACATTACCACCGATTTGCTTCTGTTAATTCAGTAAACCTTTCCTTGTGAACCGAGATACGGGGACCTGAAAATCGTAAAACTATAAGAGGGGCCAGGCTTATTTTTGAAATGAAGATCCGAATCAAAATTGAGTCGTAATTACGAATTGCAATTACGAATTAAGGCGTCTTTTGAGTTACGAATTATGATTACGAAAATATCGGAAAAATTACGAATTACGAAAATAAAAATTATGGAAAAATATTATTGCGAAAAAGCCTCTCGTATTTACTTTGCCCATTATATTTTTGAAGGAAATGGAAAGAAATATTTATATAAAAATCCCACTTAATCCCTCCAGATCCACTTATATCCCAAATTATAAACTTTAATCCCTTCAAATCCCCACTAATTTCTCCAGATCCTACTTAATTTTTGATTAAATTAGCGAAAATATACCGAGATCTGATTATTTTTGAGCATTTTTCTCTAAAAATTTTTTCCCAAAAACCCCGTACCCCGACCCAAACCCCGGCCATATCTTGCTCCCCCGACCCGAACCCCGCCCCGAAACAATTGAAAAACCCCGTACCCCGACATACCCGCCCGCGAACATTCGGGGTACAACCCTATTTATAATTTGAATTATTAATAAATATTTAATCTTTTTAATTAATTTCAATATTTTTTATAAATTATAATTTACGGCATTTTTTGAGTTACGAATTATAAAAAAAAATTTCGTAATCGTAATTTTAAAGATTTCGGAATCGTAATTCGTAATTTAAAAAACGCCGTAATTCGTAATTACGACGCAACTCTGCGAAAGCTCCTCCTCTTTAATGTTAGCATAAAATGGCATGAAAAATGGAGAAACCACATTTTAATTTATTTAAAAAAATTTTTTTTAATTTTAAAACTCCGAAATTTTCAAAATTTTATTTCGAAATTGGTAATACCTCGATAATTTAAAAACAGAGCCAAACACTAGTTTAAGCAGTATTTAGTTCAACTTTATTTAAAATAATTTTTAATTAATTTTAATTTTAACTATTTTTATTTAAGGAAAATCCTTTTTTCCTTAAAAAAGAATGATAATTAATTTATCATTTAACAAAATTCTGCCGTTATTGGCATTAAATTTGTTTTTACTGAAATATTCTTATGGAATGTTTCCTCCTCACATCAACCCTCATCATCAACATCATTCAAATCCAAACAATTTGGTTCATAAACAAATAGAATTAATCGAAAAAACTGAAAAAAAATTCAGCAAAATGTTAGAAAAAGTTGACAAATTTAAAGGTTCTTAAGTTTTAATAATTTAAATAAATATTTTATTTGTTTTTTCAAATAATTTTTCTATAGTTTATTGAAAAATTTTAGAAAAATGTAGACAAAAGAGTTGTAGTTAATTTTTCTGTAAATTCTCTAGAAAAAAATATTTTCTAGAGAATTTTTCAACATTTTTTTAAATTATTGTTTCAACTTCTATTTAGAGAAGGTAACTAATAGGGAGGGGATAAATATTTGAGGGGTGGTAATTAATTGAGTAAATCGGTAGGGAATTTGAAAAATTAAACAAGAATTCAGATAACGTTAGAAAGGTTAAATAATAATTTTTTTCTTTTTAGTACGAATTACCGTAAATGCTCTAATTGAAGCACATGTGCTTCTATTTTTCGATCCCCTCGTAGGGTGTGCTTCTATTAGAGACTGTGCCTCAAATAGAGACTGTGCTTTTATTTTTCGATCTATTTTTCAAATTTTTAAAGAAAATTTTATACCCCACATAACGGAAAACAAAAATTAGATTTGCATTAAATTCATAAAATTTATAAAATTTTTCTAACCAACTAGCTTCATAAATTTTTTTCATCGTAAATTTTCAAAATTTTTGACTGCTGTGTTGAAAGAATCAAGCTCTGATTTAATCATGGATAACTCTTAATCCCCAAAATGCTCTGATATCATGCCCAAATCGCCAGTATCCCTCTTAATCACCCTAAATCTTTCGACATCAATTTAACAATCCGATATCTCCTTTATCTACATGAAATCCTCATATAGCACCACTCGATACTTAACTAAATTCGCCAATTCCCTCTACTACCTTTGATTTAAATCACGAGTGTTAAAGGTCCTGCTATTTCTCAATTTTACATTAACTCACATATTTTTCTGCGCAATTTTATAAATAAATTTTCTGATTATCCGGGTACGGATCCGGCTCTAAAAATCCGGATTTTGATTCAGAAAATCCGGTCCTGACTAAATTAAATCTGGAAACAGGATAAGGTATTTTTCACATGTCTAACTCTACTGGTGTGCTTTTCCAGTGTATACTAGGGAGTGTGCTTCTATTAGAGACTGTGCTTCAATTAGAGACTGTGCCTTTATTTTTCGATCCTCTCGTAGGGTGTGCCTCTATTAGAGACTGTGCTTCAAATAGATACTGTGCTTCTATTAGAGCATTTACGGTAACTAAATTATGATCCAAAAAAATTCAAATAATTTTATTTTTTATTTTTTTAAATTACACATTTTTTAATTTAAATTAAAATAATTTCTAATAATTCTTAAAGATATTTCTCCAGAAGAAAAATTCAAAATCACCCAGGAGAATTTTTTACCTATAAAAAAAGTCGAGAAATTTATTTCAATTTTGGACAAATGTATTCGTAAACAAGAGGATTTAAAGTTTCCAAAGTTGGAAATAACCTTGAATTTTACATATGAATTAAATACAACAAATCCATTTTTGGATAAATACATTGAAATTAAACCTAAATTAATTTTGGGTAATGTATTGAAGCAATTTACTGATAAATTGCCAGGAGAAAAAATTCCCTACAAGGAATTATTTGATAAACTTAAATTGTTTTGGTCTGATAAAGTGGAAGAGGATGTTCGTTTTTATTTTTTAATTAAAAAATATTTTAATTTAAATTTGAAAGTTTTTTTAAACTTCACAAGTTAATATGAGGAAATTTTTTATTAAAAATTTTTGAAAAATTTTATTTTATACTTTAATTTAAGTTTAAAACCCCTAAAAATTAGTTGATTAAAACAGACTAGGACATGGATACGGATATGGATACAGATATTAATATAAAAATGCCTGCGGATATCCGTCTGTATCCGCCGTAAATATCCAGATACGGATACCAAAATCAGTATCCATGTCTTAGTCTGGATTAAAAATATCCAAAATAATTCCCTCTTGTACAAAAATTTATTCTTTAATTAACTTTAGAGATTAATTTTCTTTTCATTTATTTGTAGAATATATTAGAATTGGAAGATATTAATAAAAATATTTCTGATTTAAATGTTGAAAACAAGAATTCTGAATTGCCCCTAATTTCTTTGGAAACGTCACAGAAACAAGAAAAGAGTAATTTCGTGCAAGAATGGGAGGACAAAACTTTTCAGGAATTATTTGGTTAGATTAATCCTTTAAATTTTGAATATTTAAATTGTTTAAATAATTTCAGGTGACCTTACATTTAATCAACCATCAGAACAATCAGCACAAATTGTTTCGCCCCAGCATACTCAACACGATGGTAAAAATTAATTTAAGAATTAAGTGTACAAAATGGCACGATATTTGTTTATTCATCAAGGAATAAGCGTGCAGTCAAGGACTTTTAGTTTGGGGAATTTGATAAGACTCGAGTATGGGATTAACTTTATCATAATTTGGCCAGGCCCGAGGTTTTGAGCATTTCCATAGGCAAATGCATATGAGTTTTAGGGAAAGTTTTCCGCCTTACGATAATTATGCGAGTCGTAATCCTTTTTAAGAAGGTTATACCTATTTCCTTAATAATATAATATGTATTGATATCTACAAAAAATTTTTTTTATAAATTTTAGAACAAAGTATTGTTGGATATGGCCAACAACGTCCTAAAAAAGACGAAGATTCACCTCTCTACGAACATCTTTTAAAGCTTCGAAAAACGGTTAACAACCTTCTGAAACAAATTTTTACTAATTTGTTGTTGGACTTGATTATAATTCATTCAAAAAAATGGGAGAGGAATTTGAAAAGACTGAGGAATTAATTAAAGAATATATGGTGGAGAGATATTCATCTAGATTTGACCGAAGAAAGGAAATTGAACATCTTCGCAAGTTGTATAACGAAATAATTAAAGAAAATAAAAAGTTTGAAACAAAAAATTATTGGACAAAACACGTTCTTGATTTAAAAAATAAAGAATTTAAATTAGTTATTGGAAAGGTATAAAATTTTTGGCCGTATCTGAAAATAATGCTGCAATCATATTTTTTCCTTCATTTTTTCCTTTCCATATTTTTCCTTATTTTGTACAGAAAGGTCAGACTTTTTCACTCGTTCACTTCCAATGAATTTCCCTGTGGCATGTTTAAATGTAATTATAGAGAAAAGATTAAAAGCAAAAAATAAAAGAATATTACATTTTTGTGTTGTAAAACATGGACAGACAAAACACGGACGGACAAGGACAGGCAGACAAAACACGGACGAAGACGGACAGAACATAAGGACGAACACGGGCAGACAAAATACGGACGGACTCGGACGGACAAGGACAGACAGACAAAACACGGACGAACTCGGACAGACAGCAAAACGCGGACGGACAAGGACAGACAGACAAAACACGGACGAACACAGACAAACTCGGACAGACAAAGCACTAGTGATGGTCGGGAGTTAAAAAAAGCCGAGAGTCGGGAACCGAGACCGAGACCGGGAATCAACCCCGAGACCGAGTCCCGGGTCGAGACCGAGAGTCGAGACCGAGAGTCGAGACCAAGAGATTAGGAGGGATATCACTTGATATACCCTTATATATCCTTCCTCCATATCCTTTCAAATTCCCATAAGCTCCGATATCCGACAAGTCCATTGATACCACTAATATTTAGGGCCGTATACGATAATTCTTGTATTTTGTAAGGCTTTAAGCCATAAATCCTCCAATTTCATTCATTTTTTGCGCCGCAGGCGAAAATTTTTAGAATTTTGGAGGTCATGAAGCCAGATTTCTCCCATTTTCTACGCCGCAAGTGAGTATGTATACTGAGGATTTAGGCGCCTTATGCGAAAATTTTAAAAAATTCATGATTCAATTAAAATTTTTATGTCTTTTCAGGTTAAAATATTTAAAAAAATAAATTTGAAATCAAAATCAAAGTTAAAAGACATTTATTTTTGAAAAGAAAAATTTTTTCCAGCCTAAATCCAAACCCTGGATTCGAACCCAAACCTAACAAAAGGCAAAGTGATTGAAGTCAGTCAACTTAACCACTCAACCATCGACCATCAAAAGGAAAAATGGGAGAAAATATATGTAAATATTTCTTTCCCTTTTCCTTAAAAAAATTAATGTCTAAGTACGAGGGTTACGAGTAAAATTAAAAAAATTTCCATCATTAGGGGTGTAAATTTAGTCTCGTTTTCCGAGACCAAAACACCGAGACCGAGACCGAGAGCTCAAAAAACCCGGGAAATTTCCCGACTCGGGAACCGAGACCGGGAATCCCGACCATCACTACAAAGCACGCACACACATCGGACAGAAAAAAAGTAAATGCTCACAAAATTGAAGAAAAATAATCTACTATTCCGCTTATAGTCTTAAGGCACAAATCAGAAATAGAGAGAAAAATATGAGAAAATTAACCATTTTTAAGAAATAAGGAAAAAATATGATTGCAGCATTATTTTCAGATACGGCCAAATTTTTTACGATTTTTAGAGAAAGTATTAACAATTTTTTGTTAAATTTTATCAGGCCATTTAATATACCCAGATAAGTCCTTTTTATTCAAAACTCGAAGGGGTGATAAAACTCACAAAAATTGAGAGATATCATAAATTAACCAGATCCTAACCCTGCAGAGCAAATTTATAACTAATTCTTGGGTATCTAATTCTTGGGTATCTAAAAAAAAAAAAAGAGAATAACTAATTCTTGGGTATCTAAAATCCATTTCTGTCATAGACTCAACCCAAAATAAAACTAAAAAGAGATGATTAAAATTAACTTTAACTTTATAAAATTATTTTTAAAAATTTTTAAATCTAGCAAAAAACAATTGAACTTCAATACATTAACGAATTAATTAAAAACGATTATGGCGGTTTAGACAAGGAACTTACCCCTTCACGAATTCTTGATGATAAAGTTTCAAAATTAGAAAATAATAATGATATCAGAAATATTGTTTTAAAAGATTTATGGAAACAAAATACTGAGAAAGTACTTATATTTCATTTGGAAGGTAAAGAAAAAATAGAAATGAAAGCATTAATTGGCCAATTGAAGGATTTTTATGAGCAAATAAATAAAATATCGTCTAATTTTTTTAATACAAAAATGAAAATTGATACATTTGTCAGATTTTATTTATGTTTTAAAAAATTTTCTCTCCCTCATAGGACTTTAGCTAATTAATGGTGGAATGTGGATTAAATTGAGACGAAGTTGTCACTTACTAGCTCCCACTCATCCGAGTGAGTATGACCGATATACTGTAATCTCGCTTACTCTTATCGACAATGGAATTAATTAAATCGGGACCTCCAGAACAAACATAAATTCGTAAAATTGAAAATAAATTTCCCGAACACAATAATATTGCGCCAATAATCTATTTATAAATCTCTTTCTACTTAATTTTTATAAAAATCAAAATTCAGCCACTTTACAAACTTTGGAGTCTTCACAATTCTTTGTTAAATGCAAGTAGTAAAGTTTACAAAAATTTGACCAAAATGCTCGTTTATTTTGTCAAAACTCGTGATTTGAATAATTTTGAAAGCAAAAATTACAAGGTATTTAAATGAGATCGCCTTGTAATTAGAAATTTATTAATTCAGTAAATTCGCGGCTTTTTAATGATTAATTTTATAGATAAATCAGGAAGAAATTGAAGTATTCGAAAATCATCAAAAAGGTGAAATAAATTTAGACAAAGAACAGAAAGTTCGGTTTGATCACTTCAAAGAGAGCTTTGAGACATGGATTGTTGCAGAATTTTGGCTAAAAAAAGCTCTTAAAGATTGCGCAAAATTTTTTGAAAGCAAAGATTACTACACGTATGAACACGTTCTTTTGAGTTCACTTGCTGATAATATAGAGAAAAATATGGAATTACCAAAGGAATGGTTGATAGAGGAGAAGAAATTTCACGATACAATACATCAAGTTCGTGATGACACTAAGCATAATATGCTTGAAAAATCATCGGTCAGTTTGATTGTCCTCATTAATCATAAAACAAAATTTTCCCACGGAACAAAAACAAAGCCTAGAACATAAAGGGGCCAAAGAGAAATGATTTGAAATATTCCCCCAATGACTCTCTCTCTTTTTTTACATTCTCGATAACAGGCTTTATCAGATATTTTAGATACATGTTTTCAGTTGAAATAAATTCAACCCTTTAGCAGGAGATTATGTTTTTGTAAATCGAGTCAACTTTTATAAAATTCAAAAAGTTAAGTGGGTTTAAACCTTTCCCCAAATCTTGTTAATTTTAATTCCTTGTCAGAATTTGCTCAAACCCATTAATTTTAACCAATTTTAACAAAAAATTTAATTTAAGGTTTTAATCCGCATCAACGCCGGAAAAGTTTTATTAGCCTATACACGTATGAAAAATATTTTCAAAGCCTTCAATTGCGATGATTTTGATAAAGAAAAACCTCAAATTTTGGCCGAAACATTTGAAAGTAAAATTAAAGGTGAAGCTGACAAAGTTATTCTAAAAAAAGTTCATGAGCGTATTTTTGAAAATTGAGGCAGTTGCGCAATGTGTTTTCGAGAAACCCCTTTGATTTAACAAAACATTTCCAAATATAAGTTCTTCCAAATTTATTTTTCAATTTTATATGTTTGTGCATATAATTGGCATGATTTCATGTAATTCTCTTCAAAATATGTTATCATTGTCTCCAAGAGCGAAAATTTTCAATTATTCGAACCCAAACATCAGAAGCAGGCTCTCACAAAAAAAAAAGAAGCAGGCTCAGGCCGATGAAAATTCATGGTATCAAGACCAAGAATCTCGGACCTCTAATATTCCCGGTTTAGTTCCCATTGATTCCTACGACTCCTAAAATGGTTAAATAATAACTTTCAAGGCAAGATAACTTTGAAAATCAAAGCATATTATATACACAAACATATCATCTAAATTAGGGATTGGACAGATCGAGTACTCGAACGATTATTTAGCTAATTTCATGTACTTGTATTTTTTACGAGTACTCATTTCTGTTAAATCTCAATTCATTGTATATACCTAAATTATTTTATATTTACTGTGTAAATTCCCATATTTATCAACAAAATTAGAAAAAAAATTTAATAATTAAAAACCCAAAAAATCTTTATTTAAATTTCTTTATGTACTATATATTAGGTTTCACCGGAACCAAAATTTTGACCGGAACCGGAACTTCCGGTGAAACTCTATATCTCCATGCGTTTTATTTTATTTTCAAACATTGTAAATTTAACTTTCATTTCATTTTTTAGATTAGAATAAACTGTAAATACCCCTAATCTTGATTTAATTTTTAATAGTGAGGCAACGCACCGTGATGGATAACATGCCGTTATTCCCCATTACCATCACCTCAAGAGAAAATTTAAGAATTTTTGTCCCTTTTTTAGAATTCAAAGAAAATTTTTGTGTTTACTAGAGACACTTCGGTACTTTCCTGTTATGGGCCCGATATTAATCATATGTTATTTGAAAGGGCTCGTCGAGCGAAGTCGAAGGACACCAAAATTATGAGGGGTCGGAACACCGGGCTGAGATATTGGGCTAGAAATGGTCAAAAAATACACCATTCTGAGCCCGATATCACGGCCCAAACTTGTTCAATCACGGTAATTTTGGTGTTATTCGACTTAGAAAATAATTCTTTTAAAAATAAAAAAAATTATTTATGTATTTAATATTTATTTAATTAACATATATTTTAAATTACATCAATTAACGCTACCATTTTCAATTTAATTAAACATCTCCCTTTTCAGAACACTCAAAAATTAATAAGGAGGCGGCTTCTTAGTTGGTTTTTTAGGATAAGCATCAGCATTTATAGCAGGCACAAACACCATAGAGCAAGCAATCAAAAAAGCAACAAAAATTGCCATTAACTAAATAAATTTTTTTTTGTTAATTTTTAAATTAAATTATTTACCTTCATTTTTAGTAGAGAGTTATTAAAGTAGTTTTTAGTTAAAAGAGAGAGGAGAGAATGTTTTTGAATGATTTGTCACTAAAATTCAACAACTATTTATTCTATCCAATTTTGAATTTAATTTTCTTCCTTGTTTACGTGGCATACTTGATTGAAAAAATAATTATTTTGTCATAATATTTTCACAATATTTTTGATAATTATCGTGTTGTCAACATTTTAGAAATACTGGCAACTTTTTTAAATATAATCAACATTTCTTTATATTAAAAAATAAAGTCAATGTTGGAATAATTTATGTATTTGATTCTTGTCATTCTTTCATAACATTTTTAATTGTCGAGAACATAAATAATTTGTTTAATACTCCTAAGAAAATTAAAAATATTTTTATTTCTTGAATTCTCTAATAAACACTATTTAGATCACCAAATATTTTACAGACATGACAACATGAAAGATAACAATTGGAACAATTACTAAGCAAAAATCGCCACGTTAAAGGAAATACCTATTTATTTTTCAATGTTTATTTAATAAAATTCATGTGAATTTTTAAAAATATTATAAAAAAAGGCAACAATTAAAAAAGTTAAATATTATTTTAGATTAGTAAGACATAACTTTATTTTTAAAGTGTTGGATATTTTTTAAATAAAATAATATAAAATGATGTAAATTTATTTTTTTGAGAAATAAAAATATTAAATGATATTCAATTGTTTAATTAATATACATATTAACAATAAGAAAAAATATTTTAAAGTATGCCACGTAAACAAGGAAGAAAATTAAATTCAAAATTGGATATAATAAATAGTTGTTGAATTTTAGTGACAAATCATTCAAAAACATTCTCTCCTCTCTCTTTTAACTAAAAATTACTTTAATAACTCTCTACTAAAAATGAAGGTAGTAAATAATTTAATTTAAAAATTCAAAAAAAAATTTATTTAGTTAATGGCAATTTTTGTTGCTTTTTTGATTGCTTGCTCTATGGTGTTTGTGCCTGCTATAAATGCTGATGCTCATGTTAATGTTAAAAAACCAACCAAGAAGCCTTATTAATTTCCGAGTGTTCTGAAAAGGGGGATGTTTAATTAAATTGTAAAAGAGTGCTACTTGATATTTATAATAATTAAAATAGTAATTTAAAATAGTATGTATGTGTTAATTAAATAAATATTAAATAAATAATTTTTTATTTTTAAAGAATTATTTTCTATCAGATTTTATATTAGGTAGTTACTATTGTTGTTTACTATAAATGGGTCGGAACAGTCATAGGTGTCGAAAATCGGAAGAGCCTGAAATCGGAACTGGCTCGAAAGTCGGAACTCGGAAATTGGAATTCCGACCCACCTCTGTTGTATACTACCTAAGTTATTAGGTTTATAAGTTTTTATTCTGTCGAAGAATTTCATTCCAAGTTTTAACAAAAAATATCGACTAATAATTAATTAATTTGAAGTCTTACTCTCTTTAAATTCATATATTAAATTTGAAAATAAGCTTTAATTAACATTTTAATTAATTTTTCTTTTAATAACTGTTTCCTAAAAAAAATATTTTAATTAATTATTCCCAGCTTTCTTGTTATTTCTTATCGTCCAATGCTTTAAAATATTTCTTTTGTTAAACTAAAATAGAATTTGTTGCCTTAGCTAAGCTGTGATTACCGAGACTGTTTAAGGTTTTTAACTCTCTCAATAATTTTTTAGAATTCTCTAAAATATTTTTTAAATTGTTTTTTGTTTTAAAAAAGCTAGCTAGTACACAAAGAGAAATTAAATTTCTAACTATGATAAACGAGAAAATATTGGGAATATAAAAAATATTTTTATATGAAGTATCTGAATTTTAGAATTTATTTATTAAGAAAAATTAATTAATTAATTAAAATTAAGTATTTTTATTTAAAATAAATTTTGTGAATTTTTTAACCTTTAATCTTTAGCTATTAAAATGAGCAATAACAAAAAGCGGAAATGTTTATTTTGTGCCAGTTATTTTATTTTTTGTATTTGAGTTTTCTAAGTAAATAGTAAATTAATTTTAATTTCTGATCCTACAAATTGTGGTAAAAAAATTATTTTTCAAAATTTTTTTATTAACCGGAAATAGTAAAATTTATTTTTTACTCTAACCATATTTAGTTATCTGAAGCTAATGCTGAATAATTTAAATTAAAATTAGGGTTTAATCCAAATATTATTTGAAAATTATTTTAAAGACTGCCTATTCGTTTCTTTAATGTTATTAATATTTTCATTATTCTTCAGTGTGTTTAACATTATTTGTTGAGTTGTCAATAACTCAAATTGGAATATTGGGCAATAAAACATAATCAAAATAAAACTATGCAATTTTAAAAAAATAGAAACAAAGTACGTCTAATTGTGTATACTTTAAAAATTTATTAAGTTTTTATTTTGCTTTTACAAGCTAGTTAACATCCGGTCATTAAAAATGTATTTTTAAGCATTTATTAATACACAACAAACTATAAAATAATTAAAATATTTTCTAAACATTTTCTTAGAATTCTGAATGTACTATTAAATATAAAAAGGCTTTACTTTTAAGCGAACAATTAATTCTTTTATTTTTTCGAGAATATTAAAATAAATTTTTATTTTCGAGTATTAATTAATTATTTAATTTTAATTATAATTTTGAAATTTTTTGTTTTTTTTGTTTGTTTTATTTTATTTTTTTTAATATTTTCATGGAACACTTTAATGTTTTGAGAATATACCTGCGTTTTTTGATTAATGAATATAAGCCTTTAATTTTTGATAAAATCAAACACACAACTGATTCTTTCAATTGAAAGTAAGAGAGAGAAGATTACTCAGTTTTGTGTTATTAATTCCTGTAAAGATATTGGATTAAATAAAAATTAAGGTTCAACCGTTTCATAAAATAACGGTTCATAACGGTTCTCTATATTAAAGGAGCCACCAAAAAATTTTTAACAAATTTTAATATTCTTAGAAAATTTATTTTTTTCTTTTTTTATATAATCATTTCCGCTTTTTAAATTTATACAAAAAATCCCTTCTTAAAAAAATTTTATTCTTAATTAGTAAAATGTCAAATCAAATTAATTTTGAGGTATTTTGAATGAAACACTAAAATAGTTTTGAAGATAACTTTTATCTACCGGTTGTGCACAAGGTGAAACACACGCACAATAAACTAAAAAATATTTGGTAGAAAATATTTTTGATTGTTTAAATATTCAATTTTAAAATTTATGGATTTATGGCCTATAGTATTCAAAGAAGGAAGAGAAATTGACTTATTGTACACCTAAAAAGTAATCTTTTGATACACGCTTTACTGAGTGTAGACAACCCTCATGACAGCTATAATTATAATAAATTCTGTCACTGGGGTGATATATTAGAAAAATTCTATTGTAATAATATAACATTTAACTTGTGATCGTGCCGGTGTACGATACGGTCCGATCACTATTTTCAACTATATCAAGTTTGATGTTCCAAAATCATAGCATACCTAATAAAGCTTTGAGGATAGTATTAATCTCTCATAACTCATCTTCAAAAACAATTCATTATTCTAGTCTTTAATTTAATGTTTTTAAATCATTCCAAGTCTCTAAATCTACCTCCAATTTTGTCATAGCGAGCACTACATATGCTAAAAGTTACAATGCTTTCCTTAGAAGCACTCTCACCAATTGCTAACTAATAAAGTTTTGATTTTTGTTTTTATTCAAAATAATTTTGAAAAAATTTTTTTATGCATCTCCCAACTCGTTTTATCGCTCAATTAACCTTCAAAAATCAGTATAAATTCATGTGAAGATAATTTATTCTAATTTATTTTTTATTTTTAATTTCCCAAAATGTTGCGTTTATATTTTGTTGTGATTAAATAAATGACAGACTATTTTTTGATAGACTAATGGTTGTCAGATGGGGTTTTAGAAAAAAGAGGGGTATTTCCTTGAAAAGGGTGAATTTTACAAAAAAAAAGTTAGGGGTTAGTTAAACAAATTTTTAATTTAATTAATTTAATTAATTATTATTTAATCACTAGAATTATCAGTTTGGAAATCGTTTGTAATATAATTCTTATATTTCAGCTCTCATTCTCGCTATATTTGATAATCGAGGAATCCAAATTTTCGCATCGAAACTGAATTTAGCTCCAAATTAAATCACTAAAATCTCTAATTTATTAGTCTGGTACTTTAATCAGATTATTTCTCGATTGATTATCCTCCCTCGAATAAGTATTTATTGTATTTTCCCAATTTAAATATCTTTTTATTTTATTTAATTAACCACAAAAAATTAAGATAAAAGATAATAATAAAAATATAATAATAATAATTGCTTTCGCGCAGATTAAAAACTCCCCCCCCCCCATTTTTGTCTCTTTTTCTCTCAATAATCATTGATTATATATTAATAAATTATTTTAGTATATTTAATTATTTATTATTGTCTGCAACCTTTACAGTCATTTAAAGTAATATTTTAGTATATAATTTGTTGGTTAAACAACAAAATAATTAAATATAAATATTTTATTTAGAGAAATAATTTTTAATTTTAAACTTAAATAATAATTTTTATTTAAGTTTATCTCCTTAATCTCGAATGTTTTTTTAGAAATTTATACATAACAGAAATACAATTATTAATAAGCTTTTGCGTGCCTAATTAAATAATATTCAATAAAAAGTACATTAATTTAGCAGAAAGTGTGTTTTGATATTTTAGAATGAATTAAAAGCTTCGCTAAAACATAGAAAATTCCTTTCAAAAGTGGGTGGATTATTTGTTCAGAAAATACTTTTTTGAGAGTTGATATCTATAATCTTAAAGAAAAATTTTTGATATCCATAAATAGGTGGTTATCGCTTGTGACAAACTCTACATAGTCATGAGGCAAAAAGACCCCATGAAATTTTCAAATTGGATCCCATCCCTTAATCTTTTTGTTTTTATCAATCCTAGGGCTTTCTGGATTTAAATTACAATCATGGGTTCCCCCCCCCCTCCTTCCTCTTAATGACCGCGTGGAGGTTACAATTATATTTTTCAATTTTTCATCATGATTTTTTTCAATTATTAATCAGATCTTAATATACTTGTTTTATGATTAGACTTCCTTATTATAAAAATTTTTTATTCTTTTGATATTCATTTTCTTAAAAATATTTTCAATTTACTCTGTAAAAGTTAGGCAAATTTACAGAAACATTTCAAAATAATATGTCACAAACAGAAAAAATAGGTCAAGACAAATTTATTTTTAATTTTACAAAAGTTCCTTTAAAATTTTTGTTCGTTTCCCCGAAAATAAATAAATTGGTTTAAATATATTTTTACGTTCATTTCCACATTTTCTTTACAAATATCCCCCCCCCTCCCCTCCTTCCTCTAAATGACCGCGTGGAGGTCACAATTATACTTCCCCCTTTTTTCTTTTTATTTTCAATATTATTTTACTATAATTCTGACCTAATAAGAAAATATATTTTTTGATATTTTATGTCATTTTTCGACAAAGTTTAAAAATGGTAAAAATGTTTTAGATTTGTCCCAATCACATTAGGCAATAAACTCTTTTCCCTACCTATTTACAGTAGGGAAAGAGATTTATCAAAAAATAACAGAAATGCTTACCTAATTGCTCAAATAATTATCTTGGGTAATTATTACCTATCGTTGGAAGGGTTAATCTAGAGAGGGCATTGTGAATCAGCCTATGTCTAATGTAGGGATGGAGATGTAATGATGATTCACCTAGAGCATTTAAAACGCCAGTTAAAGAATCTCAAAAGATAAAAGTGAATAAAGCATTAATCGTCGGCCCTGTTGCTCATTGGTAGAGCTCCTGTATGTGGTGAGCGAAAGCGCCTAGCAATAATTGTCAGGAGGTCGCAAGTGAATCCTTCCCGGTAGCTATACGTTTGATAAACTCTTTCTATAGCTAGCTCTAAGACGTGTTTTTTGGCATTGTACCGAAATATTAATATACCGGGCAACTCATTTTCCGGACCTATATATTGACTAAGAATTGCATGTAAATAGAGGATGTTATGCTAAATCCAGATTCATAGTCCAAGTATCTGAAGCAATATTGCCTTTTATTTATGTAAACCCCTGTCTTTATCTCGATTTTTTTACTTTCTACGTCAATATTTTTATTCTTTTTTTCCCAACAGTTACACTTGCATATACACGTGAAATTAGTTAATTTAATTTTTATTTATTTTGTAAATACAAAATTAATTGATAAAATGAAAAAAATTTTCTTTTTTAAAAAGGAAGAATTTTAAAAAACCTGTCTGTTTTTATCTTTTGTGTATTTATATAAAACTTGAGTACTTTTTGTGAAAAGATTAATGAGAGAAAATGAAAAAAGAATAAAGAATGATTTTTTGATTGAAAATTTTTTTATTTTCTCTTGTCTGGAAATTTATTTTTAATTTTTTTGACGTGATTTTATGCAACTTGAAAATAAATAATTACTCCTTTTAGAGGCAGTAACTCTCTTTAGTTTATTTATTTTTATAAAAAAAAATATGTATGAGTAATACAAGTTTAGAACTACAAAAACTTTAGAAATCTCTGTTAGAATTAACTAGATTATAATTAGACAAGTAAAGCACTTCGTATCTCGGCACAATCACTCACTATATAATATCTTAATAACTACATTTTTTCTACGATTAATTTTTGTTTAATCTCAATACAAGCCTAACAATTTTTTGTTCCTTCTTCATAGGCGACAAATATTAAAGTCATACTTTGAATAAAGAGATTATAAATTCACTAAGTCCATTAGAGATATTTTTTATCGAAAAAATACCGACCGACCTCTCAGGCCGAGCTCTAGTATCCATAATCTCTTATGGCATTCAGACCCCATTACGTCACTTTTTCTACTTCAAGGTCTCTAATATTTTTATACAAACATCAAAAAATAAAAACAAAAAAAACATAAAAAATTTTTTTTAATTAATTGACCCTTTGTTAATTAAAAAAAGGAATTTAAATTCTCTTAAAATTGACTTTTTTAATAGTTTTTTTTTCAAAAAAGATTAATGTGATATTTCTGTTACGCAGTGATATTGGATATTAAATTAACCAATCTCTGACTACTTCCCATTTTTATTATCATTTTTATATTTTTGTAATTTTACGTTTAAAATTAGTCAGCTGTTTAATTTTTATTTCCTTTGATTTTAAACGAAAAGTTAAATAAGCCTTCTAAATAAGGTAATTAATTAATATTGTTACGTGTGGTTTTGTGAACTTTTATTTTGTTGTTTCCAATTTTCTGATTATTTATAATTATTTTATTATTTATTCTGAATTCCTTTTCTTTTTCTGATACTTTATTCTGATTTGATATTCGGATTTGTTATTCTGATGATATATTCTGGTTTTTATTTTTCCGTTAATTATCTGATTTTTATGATTTGATATTCTGTTTATTTTCTGATACATTATTTTGATTCTGATTTTGTTCTGATTTTAACTTGAATTTATTTTTCTGATTTTTATTATGAGTTTTTAATCTGTTTTGTTTATTCATATTCACTTTATTTCACATAAAAATTTTTTAACACTAATTAATAATTAAACTATTTGTAGATACATATTTATTGTCTGGACATATTGTCAGATATATCTATACATAATTAATTTCTGTACAAATGTCACTTTTCTAATTATTATTCAATTAAAATATTGGGGAAACAACACCTTTTCCTCCTCTCCCAAATATTTTCCGTCGATGCTCCAAAGGTTTATAGAGGGCTTCGAAGTTAAATTAACATCAATATTCAATACTCAACATTTATTTTCTAACAATTTTTGGATTTTTGTCGGATTAATTTCAACATTAAATTACTGTAATGCTTCTGTTTCTGTTGAACAATGCTGCATTCGGGAAAGAATACCAAACATTTGTGTTCGGACTCTTTGCAACCCTGTAAATTTATTTTTGTTAATTCATATACCTAATTGAGTGAATTAATTAAAAGACAAAACACAAAATTGCTAATATTTCCTTGGTGCTTTGAAAAATAAAAGATATACATATTTAAAAAAAAATAAATTTTTAATTACAAAAAAATAAAATTTTTTATTTTCAAGGCTTCCCCGCCCAGTGATTTCGATGTCTATGACGTTTTCGATAGGCGCAACAACTGTTCTAGATATTTAGATTCAGTTGCTAAATGCCTTGCCGCTGGTCGCGATCACTCCCCTTGCTGTTCGAGGGAAGCTAAAGATTTGGAAGAAAATGCCTGTTTTGGCAAGTTTTTTTGAGAAGCTAAAAGCAATGGAATTTAAAAATACCAAGATACCCTAAATTATTTTGATTTTAAAGAAGATCATCTTTTTATTAATTATTAATCTATTAATTATCATAGAAATAATAATTACAGTCAAACTATCTTTTTATTAGTTACTCTCTTCAGCAAGAGATTGAAATAATTTATTCAAAAAATATGGTGATTTAGTATAGACTTTTGTTATTAATTTTTCAGGATTATGTCGAGGGGATGGCCATTTTCACAGGGCAAGTGCCTATCAGACTTGTATTGCTTTAAACCTTGCATCGATGTTTTCGTGGTTATTTGATTAATATAGAAAATTATTATTAAATTATAATTTAGTTTTGAGAAGGGATATCAACAAATTCCATCACCACCAAGGAATTTACTTATTGGGCAAGTCAGCTCTACTGAGGTGAATTTTAAGACTTTGTCATAAAATTATAAGATTTTTTCTTGTATATCGTATTGAACTGTTTTCCTTCATCCTAGTAATTAATACAAATACGGATTTTAGTATCTTCTTCCAAATACTGTTTATAGTTTGAGGATAATCTCATTAAAATTCTCTCTCTCTGAAAGCAAAAAAATTAATTTTTTCCTTAGTTACCCACTTTCATCATTTATATTTTAAGCAAATCAAAAATATTTTATTCTAATAAAAGGCAGAATTGAGTTGGCAAGAACCAGAACACAATGCTAAAATAGTTGATCATTATCTGCTTTATATATACGAATTGGAAACGGGTTCAGAAAAGTCTGATTTATCAACAGAATTGAGAATAGAAACGGTGTCTAAAGAAGCTCGAATTAATCAATTGGAGCCTGGAACACGTAAATTATTATTAGATAATAAAATTTTGAAAGGAAAATTAGCAAAAGAATTGTTGACTACCAATACATATTAAAGATTAATTGACAATCGAGACCGATCTCTATTTGTAAACCAAACCGCTTATACCTTTTCCCTTTGGACTGTTGTAATAATGGAAAACTAAATTTTAAAATTTTTAAAATTTTGTGCTGTTTACAAGGATTGCCTAAAAATTTTTAGGTTATCTACTCCAAATAATAGCTCTCGGCCTTGGAATTTCTAAAGATGAAAACGAACTTCCACGTTCTTTACCTACAGAATTGAGATTTAAGGTGATTATTTCCTCTTAATTTTTTTAAACATTTATCTTTTCTTTCTTAAAGACATCTGGAATTGCACCACAGGCTAGACCTTTCAAAGATAAAATATACGCGGCTTTAGGTTCAGAAACTTTATTGGCTTGCAAAATTCGGACAAGGCATTAAATATTTAAAAAAAATATTTTAAAAATATTTTTAGTGGAAATTCAACGAGAACCAGTCTTAAAATAAAATGGGAGTATCGACAAGAAAAACAACGACACGGGCATTTCCATGTTGTTGAACCAATAAATGGTGAATTATTTCAATATATCCACTAAAGCTTAAATTTAATTTCAATTAAAATTGAAAAGTAAAAAAAAATTTTATGGCCTAACATTATTTTTTAAGAAAGAATATCACAAAGCCATTATGTCTTTTCAAAGTTCAGACCGAGGGAACTATTAGCCAAGCTACACATTAAAACAACAAAGCCTGAGGATTATGGACTTTACAAATGTAAAGTGGTAGGAAATAGAAAAAAGAAAACTCTAAAAAAACTTTTTTTAAAGTCAGACGATTTTGGAGAGACAGAAGCTACTGTCCATTTAGCAATGAGTACAGTACAGATGCCTCTAGCTTCTCCTCCAGAAATGCCACGACAATGTTGGTGTGTGATTTAAAATATATTTTCTCCTTAAATTTTTTCAAAAAAATTTTTTTCAAGTGCCCGTAGTGGTGTGAATAAACGTTGTTTGTTAATGTGTGGGATGACTGATTCAGAAAATCGTCGTTATGTCCCTAGACCATTTATGAGACAAAATTGTAGTGGAGAAATTTCTAAGGTTTTTGATTATTTTGTTTCAATTTAAAATTAATAACATTCAAAGCTATAGGTACTTGCATGTGCAATGCCTTTGGTTGATGAAAGCGCTTGCTGCTTGATTAAAGAGGTTTTTGAATTATTTTTGTTGAAGGGAAAACTTTGAAATGTTAAAAACTTGACTTGAGAGAGTGTCTAAGGATCTCTCTAAAGTGGGAAATGGAATGGAAACCCCTACCACTATCCACTTAATTACTAATTCTTAAATGAAAAATTGTATAATTTTAAATTCATTAAGGTGCCTTCCCAATGCCTTTACCTTTGCGATCATCAACAAAAAGCACCTAATTTAATGCCTTCACTTTGCTTAGACTATGTTTCTACGGCTGAGGTATTAAAATAAATTTAGGGTATACGTTGGAAGTCGGCCCTAGCTTTTTTCAGCTCAAGAAGCCCAGAAATGGGGAAGGGAACCTCCAAAATATTACCAAATATTTCTTATTCCATTTCTGTTAATTTAAATATAAATTTAAAAAAATTTATTTTTCTAAAGCAATGCCGTCTTTCTGGAATTCAAAACAGGCCAAGTGTCGTTCGCAACCTGAAAGCACAAATTACTCAAGAAAATAATTTATTATCAGCTTCAATTTCTCTTTTAATTAATTATGACAATTCTGAGAGAGCTGATATTTATTATATTTATTGGCGGTCAGAAGGGGGATTTTGGCAGCACAGATCTGCAAATGGGACATCAAAAAAATTAATTTTAGCCTCTTCTGTTAATGAATTAGTTGTTGTTGCTGCTAATGCTTTTGGCTTCTCACAACCTTCGCAGCTTTTCCTAAGAGAGGGAAAATGGGTAAAAATATAAAATTATTGGAGCTTCCAAATCCTTTAATAGAAGCCCTATATATTTTTATTGGAGAAGGCTTTTATTAGTTGATTTGTAGTTTGGGGTTGTCGGTTCTCGATTGAATCGGTGATTTTTCTGTTAGGTTATTCGGTTCTGTTTTGGATATCTGAAAAGTTTCATAGAATCGACAATTTTATTTGTTTTAATATTTTTTCTAACTATAGTGTTTATTTTAATCAAACCTTATATATCTTTAGAGTTAATTAAACCCCTCCCTATATCTATCACTTCATAATTGTCTCAAAAATTTTTTGAACTGATAGAGGATGAGGTTTTCAATCTAGTTAAATCCAGCCTGATCTAATATTTTATTAGCCCTGAATTTTCTATAGCCTCATAAAATATTTAAATTGAAGATATTTTAATTTATCTGAAAACTTTGGGTCTGATTAACTTTAATTAGTTTTGATTAAATTTATTTTGTTTTTTGTTCTTTTTTCAAAAATAGTGCAAATTTTATTTTCTTCAAAAATAATTTCTTCGAATCATTCCTTTACAAAATAACTAATTCCTATAATTTATTTTTCCTTAATTAATTTCCTATATTATTATACAAATTCCTATATTTTAACATCCATTCAAATCCTAAATATTTTTATTTTCACCTATAAATTTAAAACTTAAATGTAATTTTAGTGTATATTCTGTTTTCATTTATTGTCGAATATCCACTATGGCACATCTAATTATCTGAAAATTAAAAACTAAAAAAGATATCTTGAGATCTCTGATTGTCTTAAAAAAGATTCTTGAAAAATTTTAAAAATCTCAGGAAGCGAGAAGTCAGAATATCATTGCTATAGAGATATTTTTTAATTCATATTTTTTGTTATTATCAAATTATTTTTTAAAATGTGATCTCATTTATTTATATCTTGATATTTATTGTATTTTTTTAAAATTTTTTAAAAAATATTTTAATTTTTCGATAAAATTTTGTTTCAAATTTTGTTGAAGTAAGAGAGACTTCTTTAAGACTTCATCGCACTTTAGGATCAAGTGATAGCCCAGAATGGTGATTTTAATTTGGGTAATTATATAAATAGCGGCAGGCTGTCCCTTTAAAGTACTTACTATTAGATGGACAAAATAACCAAAAACCCTTTGTATTTTGGTTATTATCAGGTTAGGACCAATTTCTAAATCAAAAAGTTGCTTTTTTATTAAAATTTAACTGCTCTATCAAAAATTGAAACTGAACACAACGATTTCTTTAGAAGTCTCCCCATAATAAAACCGATATTTGTTTAAACCCCGAAACATTTTTAGAACATTTTTGAAAACCGAAAACCGAGTGACCTAAATACTTTTAAATCGGTCGTAATGACTTTATTATCAACTTGTTAATTTTGTTAGATTTTTTCTTATATTTCTAAATTTTCTTTAGATCCCTTTTACAGAACCCTCTCGAATAAGTTAGCGATATTTAACAGAAACTGCTGACAAACTTTTCTGATATACACAAGACAATTACATTATTTATTTAATTAACATATATTTTAAATTACATCAAGTAGCGCTCTTTTACAATTTTCAATTTAATTAAACATCCCCTCTTTTCAGAACATTCAGAAATTAATAAGGAGGCGGCTTCTTGGTTGGTTTTTTAGGATAAGCATCAGCATTTATAGCAGGCACAAACACCATAGAGCAAGCAATCAAAAAAGCAACAAAAATTGCCATTAACTAAATAAATTTTTTTTGTTAATTTTTAAATTAAATTATTTACTACCTTCATTTTTAGTAGTAGAGAGTTATTAAAGTAGTTTTTAGTTAAAAGAGAGAGGAGAGAATGTTTTTGAATGATTTGTCACTAAAATTCAACAACTATTTATTCTATCCAATTTTGAATTTAATTTTCTTCCTTGTTTACGTGGCATACTTGATTGAAAAAATAATTATTTTGTCATAATATTTTCACAATATTTTTGATAATTATCGTGTTGTCAACATTTTATCAATTTCCTCAATTTTAAAAAAATTGAAGAAATTCTTCTTTAAAAAAATAAAATAAAAATGAAAATAATGATGTAAGAATAAAAAATTGTTAGAATAATTTAAAAAAAAGTTTTTGACTTTTGATGCTGCTTTATAATATTTTTAATTGTTGGAAACCTAAACATAATAGATAAAAAATTAGGAAAATTAATAAAGAAAAGAATTCTTTCTTATTTAAAGAATTCACATGAATTTAGAAAATATTAGAAAAAAAATTTAAAAAAATAAAATTTGATTTCAGATGAGTAAGAATATTTTTTCTAAATTTACTGACGATTTTTTTTAATTTTTAGAAGTGTTGGATATTTTTAAAGGAAATAAATTTTTTGATAAAAGAAAAAATGAAATAAGATGTATGTATGAATGTATAATTAATGGATGTGTTTGTAAATTATATTAAAAACAATAATTGCATGACTAATATAATAACAATTGTGTATGACAAAATAATTATTTTTTCAATCAAGTATGCCACGTAAACAAGGAAGAAAATTAAATTCAAAATTGGATAGAATAAATAGTTGTTGAATTTTAGTGACAAATCATTCAAAAACATTCTCTCCTCTCTCTTTTAACTAAAAACTACTTTAATAACTCTCTACTACTAAAAATGAAGGTAAATAATTTAATTTAAAAATTAACAAAAAAAATTTATTTAGTTAATGGCAATTTTTGTTGCTTTTTTGATTGCTTGCTCTATGGTGTTTGTGCCTGCTATAAATGCTGATGCTTATCCCAAAAAACCAACCAAGAAGCCGCCTCCTTATTAATTTCTGAGTGTTCTGAAAAGAGGGGATGTTTAATTAAATGAAGAAATTTTGAGTAAAATGTTGGGGATTAAAAAAAGACTTACTCTTTGTAAATTAAATAAATGTTAATTAAATAACTGAATAAATTATCTAAAGCTATTATTGTCTAATGCTTAGAGTATAACTTAAAAGTTTTGTCAGCACATCGAAGATTTTTCGAAAGTTGGTCTCCATTTTTTGAGATTTCGGACTCAAAGTAAACAAAAGATTAACAGAAACTAACAACGAATTTGAGCTCAATTCATCATAACTATTTCGAAAAAAATAGAATATACCCTAAAAATCCGGGCCCTAATTATTTACCACTCCTTGCAATATTTTTATTTTTTTGATAATAAAAAAATTACTCAAAAAATATGTATTTTTAAACTAAAAAAGAATTTGTTGAATTAGCCAAGCTGTGATTACCGAGACTGTTAAAATTGTGAATTTGTTCCTCTATTCTCTACATTATTTGCTTTATAAAATTATTTGTGTTATTGAAAAGCGAGCACACAGCCATTAAAATAAACTTCAAATAACAATTTACCAAAACTAAATATGTATGGAGAGTAAAAATAATGTGTAAAAATTAAAATAATTTTGTCTTTTACCTTATATAAATTATAAGGATGACGATATGAACAAACCCCTTAGTTCGGGAGAAAAAAAATTATTTTAGAAATTTTAATTAAATAAAACCTAGCGTTGTTTTCAATAAATTTTAAATAAAAGAAAAAATTTTATAAAAAATTTAATTAAATTTTCAGAATTTATAAATTATTTAATTTAATATTATTTATTTATTCATTATAAGAAGGATTATTAGTTGAAAAAGAAATGCATTTATTATTGTCAATTGTTCGTTGATGTTTTGAACGATTATTGGAAGCAAAATGAACAGAAGTAGAACTACCCAATAACTGGAAAATTAAAATTCTGATTTTGTAAATTAATAATTTTAAATAAATTCTGATATTTAGTTCAGAATTATAAAAACAAATTCTGTTTTTAAATTAATAATTCTGATTAATTAAAAATGAAATTCTGATTTTAATTAATTCTGATTTTTTAAAAAGGAATGGTGAATTCTGATTTTGTAAAAACAGAATTCTGTAAATTCTGATTTTGTAAAAACAAAATTCTGAAATAAAAAAAAGTCATATTCTGATTTTTATATTCTGATTTTTTATTCTAAGTGAATAAAAAAATTCTGATAGTTTTCCAGACTTTAATTTACAGGGTGGGGCAAAAGTTCGGCGACAAATGTTTTTAATGAAATCTATTGTAAAAAAATTTTATTTAAGATTAAAAAATGATAAAATATAATCAATAGGATATAACAATCATTTTATTAAAGTAATTTCTCAAAATGATCGACCCTGACTGAAATACACGCATCCAAACACTTACGGATGTTACTCACAATGGTCGCGCATTGTTCATCGGTTATTTCGTTACAGGCTTGCTCCAAAACAACATTAGTTCCTCCGATGTTGCGTATCGGATTCGGCATACTTTTTGCTCCAGAAATGCCCAAATAGAAATGTCCAATGACTTAAATCCAGTGAGTTTGAAGGCCTTAAATCTTTCCCCCAAGAACCAGGAAACAGCTCCCCACAGAGCTGGATTGTCGTTTTGGCTCCATGCGCGGGTGCTCAATCCTGCTGAAGCGAGAATAGGTTTTCTCCGTGAAGCTATAATGGCCATGGATGCTCAATTACCCTCAGAATTTCATTTTTTAGACTTTAGCATTAATTTTTATAGTCATCACTCTGTTATTGCGACCAGCTGCGACCAGGCGTTTAATCCTTCGACATTTTTGATGTCTCTTATGCTTCATTCGATTGCTAAGTAAATATGAGCGGCTGATATTGTAACTCCAAAGTCTAAGCTTCACTCTGACAATTTTTAGGAGGCTCCTCGAGCTCATTCCGAGATCTGAGGCCGTTTTTCACATCGTTTGTTCAGAAAAACGGAAAATTCGGCATCTGACGTCCGTTCATGTTTTCAGTCGTAACTTCGGTTACCGGCCGGCCACTACTATGATGGTCTTGAGTATTTCCAAGCTCATGATATCGTTTTATTACTTTGGAAACCAACATACAGCAGATATCGAGCCGTCTAGCGATGCACATTTTCGAACATTTTTAAAATACAAAGAAATAATAGAAGGACGATTTTTTAACATTCAGTAAAATTTTTACTTTATGAGATAGGAAAAAATTTTCAAGATAAGATTTGTAGAGCGCGAATCATAGAATATGGGAAATCTAAACAAAAAGCAAAATATAAAGTAAATATTAAGATAGGACAAAATAAAATTTGTCGCCGAACTTTTGCCCCACCCTGTATATTAAAAATCAGAACTAATATTATATTAAATCAGAAAAGTTTTCTATAAATTCCGAATAAATTTATTTTTACTTGATTTCTCCCTTCTCCTCTCCCTTCTCCTCCCCCTTCTTCCTCCTCCTCATTTTCATTAAACATTCTAGTCCACGTTGTTGGAAATAATCGTCTAAAAATATTTTCAATGGTTAGAAAACGATTGTTTGTTGGATTTGAACGGGCAACAATAAACAAAATTCCAATAACCGCAAATAAAGTAAAGAACATAAATAAAAATAATCTGTGAGGGGATGACGAATTATCAGATGATAATTCTGTAGATTGTTGATTTTGAAGTAATTCATCATTTTTAACTAAAAAATAAGAATATTCTGATTTTATTTAAATTCTGATTTTTCTGATTGAAAAATTCTGATATTTTTCAGAAAATATTCTGGTTATTCTGATTTCACAAAATTATGTTTCTGATTTTTAATTCTGATTTTAAACAAAATTCAATTCAATCAACTTACCAGCTCTGTACAATATTGCAAATCCTCCCATTTGAATACTAATATCCGAATTAAATAATACTGCCATTATATTTTTTGTACTGTGTATTGCATTTTTAAACGAAATCATTCCAGAAAGCCTATAAAAAATAGTTTTATTTTAATATTCTAATTTTTAATATTAAAAATCAGAATTTATTTTTTCCTGATTTATTCTGATTTATTTTTCATTATTATTAAGCGTTAAAATCAGAATTTTGTTTTAAAATATATTTTCTGATTTTTAAAAAATCAGAATTCTGATATTTTTAAATAAATAATTAACATTTCCATATGTTTCTGATTTGTATCGTTTCCATCAAAAAGAGCTAGAAAATCATGGTCTGCTTCTGTATAAAATTCTGAAATATTAAAAATTCTGTATAAAATTCTGAAATATTAATTTTTAATGAAATCTATTGTAAAAAAATTTTATTTAAGATTAAAAAATGATAAAATATAATCAATAGGATATAACAATCATTTTATTAAAGTAATTTCTCAAAATGATCGACCCTGACTGAAATACACGCATCCAAACACTTACGGATGTTACTCACAATGGTCGCGCATTGTTCATCGGTTATTTCGTTACAGGCTTGCTCCAAAACAACATTAGTTCCTCCGATGTTGCGTATCGGATTCGGCATACTTTTTGCTCCAGAAATGCCCAAATAGAAATGTCCAATGACTTAAATCCAGTGAGTTTGAAGGCCTTAAATCTTTCCCCCAAGAACCAGGAAACAGCTCCCCACAGAGCTGGATTGTCGTTTTGGCTCCATGCGCGGGTGCTCAATCCTGCTGAAGCGAGAATAGGTTTTCTCCGTGAAGCTATAATGGCCATGGATGCTCAATTACCCTCAGAATTTCATTTTTTAGACTTTAGCATTAATTTTTATAGTCATCACTCTGTTATTGCGACCAGCTGCGACCAGGCGTTTAATCCTTCGACATTTTTGATGTCTCTTATGCTTCATTCGATTGCTAAGTAAATATGAGCGGCTGATATTGTAACTCCAAAGTCTAAGCTTCACTCTGACAATTTTTAGGAGGCTCCTCGAGCTCATTCCGAGATCTGAGGCCGTTTTTCACATCGTTTGTTCAGAAAAACGGAAAATTCGGCATCTGACGTCCGTTCATGTTTTCAGTCGTAACTTCGGTTACCGGCCGGCCACTACTATGATGGTCCTGAGTATTTCCAAGCTCATGATATCGTTTTATTACTTTGGAAACCAACATACAGCAGATATCGAGCCGTCTAGCGATGCACATTTTCGAACATTTTTAAAATACAAAGAAATAATAGAAGGACGATTTTTTAACATTCAGTAAAATTTTTACTTTATGAGATAGGAAAAAATTTTCAAGATAAGATTTGTAGAGCGCGAATCATAGAATATGGGAAATCTAAACAAAAAGCAAAATATAAAGTAAATATTAAGATAGGACAAAATAAAATTTGTCGCCGAACTTTTGCCCCACCCTGTATATTAAAAATCAGAA
This sequence comes from Meloidogyne enterolobii, assembly GCA_963681835.1. Lineage (NCBI taxonomy): Eukaryota > Metazoa > Nematoda > Chromadorea > Rhabditida > Meloidogynidae > Meloidogyne > Meloidogyne enterolobii. Next base: position 842,044 of record CAVMJV010000089.1, read on the forward strand.
CTAATATTATATTAAATCAGAAAAGTTTTCTATAAATTCCGAATAAATTTATTTTTACTTGATTTCTCCCTTCTCCTCTCCCTTCTCCTCCCCCTTCTTCCTCCTCCTCATTTTCATTAAACATTCTAGTCCACGTTGTTGGAAATAATCGTCTAAAAATATTTTCAATGGTTAGAAAACGATTGTTTGTTGGATTTGAACGGGCAACAATAAACAAAATTCCAATAACCGCAAATAAAGTAAAGAACATAAATAAAAATAATCTGTGAGGGGATGACGAATTATCAGATGATAATTCTGTAGATTGTTGATTTTGAAGTAATTCATCATTTTTAACTAAAAAATAAGAATATTCTGATTTTATTTAAATTCTGATTTTTCTGATTGAAAAATTCTGATATTTTTCAGAAAATATTCTGGTTATTCTGATTTCACAAAATTATGTTTCTGATTTTTAATTCTGATTTTAAACAAAATTCAATTCAATCAACTTACCAGCTCTGTACAATATTGCAAATCCTCCCATTTGAATACTAATATCCGAATTAAATAATACTGCCATTATATTTTTTGTACTGTGTATTGCATTTTTAAACGAAATCATTCCAGAAAGCCTATAAAAAATAGTTTTATTTTAATATTCTAATTTTTAATATTAAAAATCAGAATTTATTTTTTCCTGATTTATTCTGATTTATTTTTCATTATTATTAAGCGTTAAAATCAGAATTTTGTTTTAAAATATATTTTCTGATTTTTAAAAAATCAGAATTCTGATATTTTTAAATAAATAATTAACATTTCCATATGTTTCTGATTTGTATCGTTTCCATCAAAAAGAGCTAGAAAATCATGGTCTGCTTCTGTATAAAATTCTGAAATATTAACAGCTATATAATAGCCTTCTGGAGCTTCCAAAAGCCATGAACAATTCATTGAAGGGCAATAATTTTCTGGATGATCAGGGGAATATAAAACGTTCCAATTGTCTTTATTTGCTTTTAAATGAAACTCTCCACATTTACATTCTTAAATCAAAAAGAGAATTTTTTAATTAAGAATTTTGGATTAGCATTCTCTAATTTTTAACAAAAATCAAAGTAAATTTTTTCTGATTTTCTCTGATATTTTGATAAATATTTAATTAATTAATCAATTGATTACCTCCTCTCCACTCATAATTAAAATTAATTTGCCTTGGAATATTAGGATTATTAATCACTTCTTCAGAGCTTAATGGAGAAAATTCACGATGATACCAAATATATACTGGCCCAATTTTATCAAGATAAGGCAATCTAGGAAATTTCAAAAAAAGTCGCCATTTATTTTATTTTTTTACCCAGGAATTTGCCAAACAGTAAATTCAAGTTTATTTTCACTTCCAACATTGCTTGAATCTAATCTAGAAACAAAGATAAAGATTCTCTTTAGTGTTTATTTATGATAAAACACCTATGACATTGAGGATTTCTCATTAGAAAATTGTCAGCACAGACTTCAACAAACTCTGTACTATCACTTAATGAAAGATTAAGTTTAACAAGTAAACGATGATTAAATTCTGATGAGTCCTATAATTTTAAATATTTTTTATTCAGATTTCTGAATTTAAAGGACTTTTAAAGGTTCAATTTTCCAAAAACAATCCATAAATTGACAATTTTTACTATCAAAATTATTTTTCAGTGAATTTTTCTTTCCATTTAAAATTCTCAAATTGCTATCAGTTCCATGACATAAACATTCTTTAAAAAATTTTTTAATTTAAAAATTCAATTTTTTCCTCTATTCTTGCCTTTATTTCTTTTAATATATCCAATCGTTAAATTAAATCCGGAATCAAGTTCTGTAGCATCGGTGGTAAAATTTAAAACAAAGTTTGATGAATCAAATGTAAAAGATTTTATTCCCTTAGCCTCGCCACCAAAACTTAAAAAAATAATTTTTAGTTGTGTTGACACGTTATGGCACGTAATGTTAAAAAGTAAATTAGTAATTCCATTAATTTAACGAACTACAGCTCTTATGTTGATAAAGATTTAATCAATATACCTAATTTTTTCAAGTTTTTTATGTTAGAAAAGTACTTAAAATTTCCAGAAGTCTCGTATAGGTCTATATAGATCTCGTATCTGTATATTTTTTTGCCTTACTTTTGTGTGGGCGAATTAGGTGCTAAGCTTCTAATATGCAGTACTGGTCGATGCCTTCCAGCAGTGGGGCTAGTTCAGTTTAGAGTTCTGATACCTCTCAACGTTCCTACCCACTAGTGATGTTCGAGAGTCAAAAAATCCCGAGAGTCGAGAGTCGAGACCGAGACCGAGAATCGACCCCGAGACCGAGACCAAAACGAGAGTCGAGAGTCGAGACCGAGAGTCGAGACCGAGAGAATAAGAGGGATATCACTTGATGTCCTCCTAATCCCTAAAAATCCATTTATATCCCTCATAATTCCAAAATCTCTTGAATCCCCAAGTCCACAATAACTTTATCTCTAAATCTCTCAATATCCACCTTAATCCACTAATGATATTCACATTAATCGCTTAAAATTATCCATCGATATCCCTCCAAATCCAACGAACAAGTCCCTTGATGCTTACTTTAATCCTTTCGAATCCCCAGATATCCCTCTCATATTTTTTAATCCTATTAAATTAAAAAATTTTTGCGAAAATTTTGAAGTGCCACAAAGCCAGATGTCTTTTGTTAGCGCCGCAGGCGAAAATTTTGAGAATTTTGGAAGGTCAATAGCCAGATCTCTTCCTTTTTTCACCGCCGGAGGCGAAAATTTTGAGAAATTTCAAAGACCTTAGGCAGATATTTTTTTGAAGTTTAGATGATCATGAACCCAGAACTTTTTAATTTTCTGCGCCGCAGGCGAAAATTTTGAAAAATTGATAACTAAATTAGCATTTTTAATGTCTTTTGAAGTTTAAAATATTAAAAAAAAATAAATTTTAAAATCAAAATCAAAGTTAAAAGACATTTATTTTTGAATATAAAAACTTTTTCAGACTCAATTCCACCCTTGGATTCGAACCCATCACTATACGAGTAACTAGGTGAATGAAGCCAGTCGACTTCACCACTCAACCATCAACCAACAAAAGTAAAAGTGGGAAAAAATATAAATATTTCTTTCCCTTTTCTTTAAAAAATTAAATGTTAAAGTACGAGGGGTAAAGTAAAATTCAAAAAATTTCCGTCTTTAGGGGTGTAAATTTAGTCTCGTTTTCCGAGAGTAAAACACCGAGACCGAGACCGAGACCGAGAGCTCAAAAAACCCGAGAAATTTCTCGACTCGAGAGTCGAGACCGAGACTCTCGAACATCACTACTACCCACCCCTTATATACTCCGATATTCTCATAAAGCTTACGATATAAGCTCTCTCTTTTCATCCCCAAAAGGTATCTGCAGTAAATGTAAAAGGTCCATATCTATTTCAGTACGGAAAGAATTAAATTGAATTTGTAAACATTCTACATCGTTTGTAATAGTTAAAGGATTTTCTAAAGAAATTTGTGTAGAACAATTAAGATTGTCACAATATTCTAATGGAAAGCCTGGTGAGAGTAAATTTAGTGGTTGAACACGACTAACTATTAAATTATTTGGAAAGCAGTCACAAACTGAAAAAATTTTGAATAATTAATTTTATTTAGAGAAATGTTTTCTAAGGAAATTTGTATAGAACAACACCTCTCACTGTTCCCCCATAAAATACTTTTCATAATTCCTAAATTACGTTAGTATAGGAGATCTAAATTCCCGATTATTCGTTTCTCCCAACTCGAATTCCCCAAAACCTTTCCCAATCAGAGGTGTTTCGAAATTTCGATTTTCGATTTTCGTTTTTCGATTTTCGAGGTTTTTTTCCTTTCGATTTTCGATTTCCGATTTTCGAAATTTTGTGATATTTTCGATTTCCGATTTTCGAATTTTTGAAAAAATTTGAATTTTTGGCGCCATAACGTAGAAATTTTGACTTATCGGCCATCATAAATTTTCAAAATTTTCGCCTGCGGCGCAGAAAAAGGAAGATTTTTGGCTTATGGATCCTCCAAAATTTTCAAAATTTTCGCCTGCGGCGCTGAAAAATGAAGAATTCTGGTGACTTGGTCTTCCAAAATTCTCAAAATTTTCGACTTAGGCGGTAAAAAAGGAATCCCTGATCTATTAACAATATTGTTATTGCTCCGGTATATTGTAGGATTCGCTTGAATTAATGTGGATTTGTAAGCCCACCCCCATGCCAGAACCTTATGCCTGTACCGCCCAACCTTATAAGTAAAGCGGTCTAGCTCTGTTTCACTATATTAGGGGATTTTAATCAAATCCTCCATTATCCCTCTTAATCCTCACAGATCTCATGATGAAATATTACTATTTAACTTTCCACCCGGAGTCTGGAGACACCATGAAGCGGCTCAGAAAATCACCGGCCCCGGAGCCAAGATTTGAATAGGTCGGAGTCGGTGCCGTAGATTCGGATAACAAAATTTTGGGTTTGGATATCCGTGATTTCCCTGGATCTCCTATTCTAGTCATTAGTTTTCCCCGATTCCTTAGAGATAAAGTAACTTTGGAGAGGAAAAAGAAATAAAAGGAAAGAAAATGTGGGAAGATAACCGATAAGTACCAAAAATTTATTTTTCATTTTTTAATTAAAAAATTTTTTTTTCGATTTTCGTTTTTCGATTTTCGATTTTCGAGGTTATTTTTCTTTCGATTTCCGATTTTCGATTTCGAAGATTTTAAAAAATATTTTCGATTTTCGATTTCGATATTTTTGGATTTATTTCGATTTTCGATTTCCGATTTTCGAAAATTTTTTTGTTTCGAAACACCTCTGTTCCCAATAAAATAGATTTAAAATTTTTAATCCTTAGTTATTATTAGATTTGTAAATGGAAAAAATATCATATACCGTATTTACTCTAATAATCCCCTAGTCTTTATTAATTCCCCAGTCTCTATTAATTCCCCACCCTAGTGATGGGTTGAAACAATAATCCCCCAGCCTCTATTAATTCCCCAGTCTCTATTAATTCCCCACCCTAGTGATGGGTTGGAACAATGATCCCTCAGTCTGTACATTTATTAAAACAATATTAATAATCAAAAAATCGTTAACGACATAAAAACAAATCAAAAGTAAACGGATTACCGGGCTTCCGGTTTTACGGGATTAATCCCGCGGGATCCCGTCCCGGTCAAATTTTGGAGAGACGCTGTAAAGGGAAGATGAATGGTATATCAGAGGATTTGGATGATTAAGGAGTATTTTGAGTTATATCGTTGAAGTTACTGGATTTTAGTGATATTTGGATATTTGAAGGGATCTAAGGATATTGCGAGGGAATTGGCCTTCCGGAGCAACATTACTTGAACAAGGTTTTACCGAATGCGATTTTACCGATCTCCAGTATATTCACCAAACTTTTGACCCAACAATGGGGGATGTTGACTCAGTGATGGGGGAAGTTGTTCCAACAGTGGGGATGACGTTCCAATTGGGAACAACTTTTTTCAGCGAAGATTCAGTTGAGACATATTAGCCAAAAATTTCGATTTTCAACGCCGCAGACGTAAATTTTGAGAAATTTTGAGATTTTTGAAAATCCCGAAATCCTGGACAGGATCCTGAAAAAAAATGAAGGATTGGCAGGATTTTCAGGATTAATCCTGCATGATCCTGTCCTGTTCGAAATTTTAAAACCCAATCCTGTTACAGGATCCTGCAAATGCGATTTTACCGATCTCCAGTATATTCAATCTTCAAAATAATTCCCCACCCTGGTGATGTGTTGAAATAATAATCCCCCAGCCTCTATTAATTCCCCAGTCTCTATTAATTCCCCACCCTAGCGATGGGTTGAAACAATAATCCCCCTGGGGGATTACTAGAGTAAATACGGTAATGTGGAATTAAAAAATATTTTTTTAAATTATTTCCAAATAATAAACAGACTAAAACAAAAATAAATTACCACTTTTAACAGCAATAAATTCAATTATATTAGAATCTAAAAGTTCGTATTCATAAGAAGTAATTAAAATACTCAAAGAATGTGTTCTACTTGTTACAATTAAAGGGAATGAATTGAAGGAATGCCTTTCAATTCTAAAAAATTATTTAATTTTTTTATTATTTTTCTATTAAACTTTGCTAATTGTCCTCCTTGACGTTCCACATAAGGTTTGGGAAAACTTTCAGTTTCAAAAACCTGGAAATTTTTTTGTATAATTTTGAACTTTGGGGTCCCCATTTTCATTTTTCCCTTGTCTCGTCTCTGGTATAGATTCATCACACTCCCTTTTTAATTTAAACAATTTTGGACAATTTCAAATCCTTGGTAAATGCCCAGCTCGCATTTACCTACTGAAAGACATGAAAAGAAATTTTGCAAAAGGAATTTTCTGCGCGTTTTCTTCTTTCCTTTAATTTCTGTCAAATAATTTTTTGACAGCTTGGCGTAATAAATCATGAAAAAGTTTATTTAAAAATAACTAAATAAAAATTTAAAGAATATAAATTCGTGACAAAGTTCTTAAATATATTTGAACTCTTAAAGTGAGCTGAATTATAATGTAATAATAAAACCAGGCATGTTCACAGATGGATCCGCGGATACCGACGAATACGGATATAGTGGAAATATTTACAAAATATACACAATATCCTTAACATAAAAGAATTGGATTCCTGCCCTTCCAAACTTCTCAAAAGTTTCGCCAACAATTACTATCATTCGCCAACAATGATAACGCGAGGGGAGAAAAAAATGATTTTACGAAAAAATCATAAAAGGAAAATCCCCACGGACAGTTATTCATGGAATACCTCAATTTTATTTCGTGAACTGTCGAATCCTCTGATTATAAGCTTTACTGCTTGTGTAGAATTTATAGAGAAGATGCATGTTTGTCTGTTATTAACAGCAGTTGAAGGAAGATATTGAGTAGAATTGGATGCATAATAAAAAGGTTGTGGACATGGAGTAGGATAAACATACAAACTTAAAAAATTTTTTTAAATAAAAGTTATAATAATGATGACAACTAGTGTTTTCAGGTTCAAAAAATCAAACGGTTTCGCGGTTACGGTTCATGACAGTTTTGATTTTTTAGAAATTTATAGTTCCGTTTCCAAAAATTGAAACCGCGGTTCTAGCCGGTTCCGGAATTAAGAAAAGAAATTCGATAAAAATATCAAATAAACCCAGAATTTTGTTTGATTTTATTTAAGTTTGGCGTGAAAAGTTTAAAATTCTCTCTATAATAAAACTGCTATTTGGTCAAAAACTAAAACCAAAAACCGATTTAGAAAATTTTTAGATACGATTTTTAAAATATTTAATTCATTTCGCTGGAAAACTTTTCCGCATATGTCTGTTCCGATACTGGTTACAGTTTATTGCAAAGTTCTGGTTCAGAATCCAATTGGATTTTTTATCCATGATCAAATCAATCTTATAATTTTTAAATCTAGGTATATAATTTTATAAACTAGTTTCAACAGTAAGCAATAGACCCTCTTAAACTTGACAAAAAATTTAACTCATCTTTAGGATTCCGCGTAAAACTAATTTCAAATCCTCTGTTATGATCATGACCGTCTGTTACAAAATGGAAAAAAAGTCCCCCGCCAATAGAGGATGCATAATTAGACCTTTCCCATTCCATATCCACAAAGGCTTCTCCGCTGACACTGAATCAGAAAAATAATTTTTGTATTAAAACAAAATAACTTTTGACCTTGCGTGTTTAACCTTCATTAACTTCGAACCATTCCATCTTGTTTGATAAACATCCAAAATATCGTATCTTTTTTCTGTCTAAAACTTGATAAATATAAAATAAAAAATTTGAATCACCGAAAATGATCCTCCCAATTTTGCATAAATAAAAGCATTTTCTTCTGGTAGAATATTCCACTTACAGTCAAGTGAACCACAATATTCGGCGGGGTCTGATAAAAAATATAATATAGAATTTAAACCTTTGGAGGAATATTTGAAAAATTCTAAATACAGTATTTCCTCTATTTGAATAGCCCTTTAAAGGATGATTGAAAAATAGAATGGCCGTCCATTCTATTAAAGGAACTACGTTATTTTAATATTTAAAATTCTGATTTTTAAAAATTAATTATTCAATTACTCACATCCAGGACTTTTAAATACACCCTCTTTCAAATTACTATCAAAAGTCTCCTCAATAGGACAACTACAATCTCTGTTACTACCCACTGTTTCAGCTGTTTCGGTAGTAATGGGAATTAATTGTATTAAGAGGAAAATAAATATTTGTTTACAGAGCATTTTTAAAAAGTATTCTGGACAAAGGAAGATCAGAATTATGTTTAAATTTAAATTTATAAAAATGAGGAATTAAATTTTTTATTTAAACAAAATTGTGCTTCAAATCTTAAAACAGAATTTTTTAAACTTGAATTATAATTTAATTTTAAGTTAATTAGTTCAAACTTAAAACTTCAATTATAAACTTAAATTAAATTAAACTTAAATTCAAGTTTAAACTTGAATAAATTCTGTTTTAATTATTTAATTCTGGTTTTTTAATCAAACAGATTTAAATGGAAATTCTGATTATTTTAGAGAATCAGACTTATAAATTCTACGTATATTTACATATTTGGAATTAAACTTTAAAAGAAGTTTTTAATAAAAAATAATAAAAATTAAAAATTTATTTTTGTGTAAAAAATATGTAGCTTTTGTCCAGAACACAAATTATTTAATAATAATCTTTAGTTTTTTTAGTTAAATTGATACAGATCAAATAAATATATAATGAACCATTATTGACAGATCGAAAAAATGAATTTTGTACTGCAAAGGAAGTAGGGAGAATGAAGGAAAGTCAGCTGCATAAATTATTTATTTAAAAGTAACAGTGTAGAAAATATAAACAAAACATTAAAAACAAAATAAATGTCTTTTTTTACTGTTCAGAGAATAGTTTTTTGGGCAAAAAATAATTTTTTGGGTAAGGTCTAGGGTTTTTGGGCAAAAACCCTAGGTCTTACTCCCTAATCCCGATACATGCCTCAGGGTCAATGTAAACAACAAATTTTAAAAGGCTATGTTTCTGCTTCTAAAAAATGTTTATAAAGTTGATAGTAAATTTTAAAATCAGAATTATTTAAATTAAAAATCAGATTTCTTTGTAAAATCAGAATAAACCCAGACAATTGCTAAAATTAAAAAGTAATTTTATTCTAAAAATCACAAAAGTGCTTTACCAAAAAAAATCTAAAAAAAATTTATTTAATCTTATATAAAATAATAATAGAAAATATTAAATGACTAAACACATTAAATAAAAAAAATTAACTAGAACTTCCTTTTCTAAATTAAATAGCCATTAATCTGCAATTTATATGTAGAAGGAAGAATAAACAAATGAAAAAATTGTTTATAAACAATCGTGAAATAATTAAATAAAAATGTAAAAGTATAGATTTATATTTTTAATTATTTGACTTTAAAATTATAGTCCAATATGAATTATTCACAAAATTTCCATGATCTCATTTAAAAAATTTAAAACTTAATAAAATATTTTTATTTTTGCATTTTAATATCTTCACATTATGAATGAAAATTCATTATATTTTTTATTTCGCATAAATTTTTATTTTAAGTATAACATTACATAGCTGTGTGCTTGCTTTTTGCTAACAAAAAGAATTTTATAAAGCAAATATTGTAGAGAATAGAGGAACAAATTAACAATTTTAACAGTCTCGGTAATCACAGCTTAGCTAATTCAACAAATTCTTCTTTAGTTTAACAAAAAATATTTTTTTGTCGAAAATTTATAAATCTTGAATGCTGCAAAAATATAAAAATAATAACCGAAAACTTAATTATTTTTTAAAAAATTAAAGGAAAACAATCATGTACATATTAATTTTAATTTATTTAACAGAATTTAAATTACAAAGAAAGAGCAAGTCTTTTTTTAATATCCAACATTTTACTCAAAATTTCTCCATTTAATTAAACATCCCCTCTTTTCAGAACACTCAGAAATTAATAAGGAGGCGGCTTCTTGGTTGGTTTTTTAGGATAAGCATCAGCATTTATAGCAGGCACAAACACCATAGAGCAAGCAATCAAAAAAGCAACAAAAATTGCCATTAACTAAATAAATTTTTTTTGTTAATTTTTAAATTAAATTATTTACTACCTTCATTTTTAGTAGTAGAGAGTTATTAAAGTAGTTTTTAGTTAAAAGAGAGAGGAGAGAATGTTTTTGAATGATTTGTCACTAAAATTCAACAACTATTTATTCTATCCAATTTTGAATTTAATTTTCTTCCTTGTTGTTTTTAATATACAAACACATCCAGTAATTATAAAACTTATTTTATTTCCTTATTTATCAAAGAATTTATTTCTTTAAAAATATCCAACGCCTTTTTTACCAAATTTTTTATCTATTATGTTTAGGTTTCCAACAATTAAAAATATTATAAAGCAGCATCAAAAGTCAAAAACTTTTTTTAAAATTATTCTAACAATTTTTTATTCTTACATCATTATTTTCATTTTTATTTTATTTTTTTAAAGAAGAATTTCTTCAATTTTTTTAAAATTGAGGAAATTGATAAAATGTTGACAACACGATAATTATCAAAAATATTGTGAAAATATTATGACAAAATAATTATTTTTTCAATCAAGTATGCCACGTAAACAAGGAAGAAAATTAAATTCAAAATTGGATAGAATAAATAGTTGTTGAATTTTAGTGACAAATCATTCAAAAACATTCTCTCCTCTCTCTTTTAACTAAAAACTACTTTAATAACTCTCTACTACTAAAAATGAAGGTAGTAAATAATTTAATTTAAAAATTAACAAAAAAAATTTATTTAGTTAATGGCAATTTTTGTTGCTTTTTTGATTGCTTGCTCTATGGTGTTTGTGCCTGCTATAAATGCTGATGCTTATCCCAAAAAACCAACCAAGAAGCCGCCTCCTTATTAATTTCTGAGTGTTCTGAAAAGAGGGGATGTTTAATTAAATTGAAAATTGTAAAAGAGCGTTACTTGATGTAATTTAAAATATATGTTAATTAAATAAATAATGTAATTGTCTTGTGTATATCAGAAAAGTTTGTCAGCAGTTTCTGTTAAATATCGGTAACTTATTCGAGAGGGTTTTTCGGTTTTTAAACTAATGCCGGTTTTATTAAGGGGAGACTTTTAACAAATCGCTGTTTCTGGCAACGATTTTTTAAATCAGTTTAATTTTAATAAAAGGTAGAAAACTTTTGATTAAAAAACTGGTCTAAACCAGTTAATAACTAAAAAACTTTTGGTTAGTTTGATGGTTAGTTATAAAGATCTAATATTATTAAAAATTATATTTTCTTAAAATACATAAGCTAATAATTTAAAATATTATTATATGTAATAGTTTTAAAAAAATCTCATTTATGTATAATATCGCAACTATTTGTTTCTGTCTGAATTTTGCTTCAAATAGAATAAACATCAAAGTAAAACTAACCATCAACTTTAAAATTAATTTCTGATTTAAAATTTATTTTTCTGATTTTTTAAATTTAGAATTCTATAGCCTGATTTTATTCTGAATTTCGAAATTCTGAACTTTTAATTATTTGGTTTTGTATGGTTCTGATTTTTCTGAACAGAAATTCTGGTTAAAACTATAAAAAATTCTGTTTAATAATTTCAGCCTTTTAAAACCAGAATTTTAAAATAAATAGTACAAGTTGAACAGAAGAATTCTGGTTTTATTTTAAAACCAGAATTCATATAAAATTAAAATTCTGATTTGTTAAAATTTTTAAATTCAAATCTTCAACTTACCAGCTTTGTACCATATTGCAAATCCACTCATTTGAATACTAATATCAGAATGGAATGAAATTGACATAATATTTTGTTTACTTTTTATTGTATTATTAAACGTAATCATTCCAGAAAAGCTAAAAAAATATTTTTACTCTTTAAATTTTAGGCGAGGAAATTCTGATATTTATTCTAATTTTTATTTAAGAAATCAGAATATTTTTGAAATTCTGATATTTTTCTCATTTTTTAGCATCAGAATTTTGTTTTTAAAATATATTTTCTGATTTTTAAAAATCAGAATTCTGATATTTTTAAATAAATAATTAACATTTCCATATGTTTCTGATTTGTATCATTTCCATCAAATAGTGTCAAAAAATCATGCTCCTCTTCTGTATTAAATTCTGAAATATTAACAACTATGTTATATCCTTTTGGAGCTTCTAAACGCCATAAACAATCCATTGAATGACAATAAGTTTCTGGATAATCAGGAGAATATAAAACATTCCAATTGTCTATAGTTGCTTTTAAATGAACATCTCCACATTTACAGCCTAAATATTCTAAATTAAAATTTAAATAAATTTTTTTTTATTTTTAGAAATTTCTTTATATCTCTTTATATCTTTTTTCTTCATTATCTCTGGTTATAACAACTGAATTTCTGATTATAAAAATCAGAATTCTTTGGTTTTTACATTCTTCGGTTTCGTTAAAAATAGAAACATATGTTTTTAGATCAGAATTATTTTTCTGGTCTATCCTGATAGTTATTCTGATATTCTAAAATTTATTCTGATAAATAAAGAATTAGGTAACTACGTTCTCTCCACTCATAAGTAAAATTAATTTGTCTTGGAATATTAGTATTATTAGTAATTATTTCTTCAGATTCACGATGATACCAAATATTTATTGAAGCATCTCGTTTAAAAAGAAAAGTAGAAACTTTAGAAACATTAAATTCAATTTTATTTTCAGAACCAACTTGACTTGAGTCTAAGCTAAAAATAAAATAAATTCTGATTTTAGTTGCTCAACTCTTATAAAAAGAAATACATTTGACAGTCAACATTTTTTCCATTAAAATTTTTGGAACAAACTTCAACAAAGTCTTTATTGTCAGCCAGTGAAAGGTTGAATTTAAGAAAGAGACGGTGATAAAATTTTGAGTCCTGGATAAGTATTTGTGGTTACATAAATATATTTCAAATCTCTCTCTGAAGGGGTAATTAATAAAGCGAAGGGAAATATTTGAGCAAATACGGTATGTATACTAGGGATGGGACGGATTACCCTAAAAACGTTCGTTTTTCGACCCGAAACCAGGCCAAAGAAATTTTCGAAAACCCGGCCAGAAGCCTGACATTTTTCGAGGAAATTTTTTCCATAAAAGGAAGAAATCTGGCTTTATAGCACTCCTAATCCCTATATCTGCCGATATTACTCCCGATGTATACTATATATATTTTGATTCAAAAATTAATTATTTTTTCTAACAAACATTTGGAGGTTCAATTTTCCAAAAGCAATCCATAAAAGAACATTTACTACCAAAAAACTTTTTTTGCACTGAATTTTTCTTTCCGTTAAAAATTTTTAGATTGTTTAAATTTTCATGGCATAAACATTCTTTCAAATAAAAAATTTCTTTTATTATTTTAAAAAATTTAAATATTTTTACCTTTATCTCTTTTAATATATTTAATTGTTAAATTAAATTTAGAATCAACTCCTACAGCATTAGTAGTCAAATTTAAAATAAATTTTGGTGAATCAAATGTAAAAAAGTTTATTTTTTGTGCACCACCTCCAAATCTTTAAAAAATTTTAATTTTTTGATTAGATATTTTACTGATAATTAGAGGAATAAATTCTGATTTTTTACAGTATTTTAAAATTTATTCGAAATTTATAGTGTAAAACAATAGCTATTTAATTCCTAAGGCTGTGCAGTAGGTGGCGTGGTATAATGGATAACACATCAGTCCGGTCTACTGAGGATGCTGGTCTCCCAGCACCCAAATAACCTTTTGTACTAGCTAAAGAAGATAATTAGCTATAGCCCAGCTGCTTTACTATCGGATGTTTAGGTGGTTGGCCCAATAAAATACCCATAAAACATACGATATAAGCTTAGTCTCTTCATCACCAAGAGCTATGTTTAAATGTAAAAGGTCCTTATCTACTTCATTCAGGAAAGAATTAAATTGAATTTGTAGACATTCCGTATAGTCGTTTGTAATGAAAGGACTTTCTAAGTATACATTTGTAGAACAATTAAGATTGTCACAATATTCTGGAAAGCCTGGTGAGAGTAAATTTAATGGATGAATTCGACAGAGTGTTAAATTATTTGGGAAGCAGTCACAAGCTGAAAAACAAAGTTTAAATTAATCTTGTTTAGTAGGGTTGGGGCCCAATCCGATCCGGTCCCAAAGATCGAGTCGGGCATTGAATTTTGACTTGAATTTTGACCCGAAAAAGACTCGCTCGTGCCGGCACGATAAAAATGACTCGAACGTCTGCCCGTCTCGAAAACTCGAACCCTATTGTTTAGAGTTATGTAAAGTTATCCCTATCAAAAAACTTTTCAAAATTCGCTGTAAGGCTAAGATAAATTATGTTTGATCTGCTCAGTTGCAAAATGAATTAACTGAGTCTGTTTAATTATCATATTTCTGAGAATTTTTATTAACATAACGAGGACAAAAATTGCCAAATATAGGCAAGTTGCCATTCCTTACGAAGCGGTATATGTATAATTTCTAGTATATTTGTGTTACAGTTAAACTATAGATCTATTAACCTAAGCCTAATACAAAATTTACACAAAAAACTTAATTTTATATCTTCGAGAAAAACTAATTTCAAATCCACGGTGAGTTGAACCGCCGTCTGTGACAAACTTGAAAAAGAGTCCGCCGTTAATTGAGGATGAAAAATTATGATACTCCACGGGCACATTAACATTTTTTTCGCCGCTTAGGCTGAATTAGTAAATAATTATTTATTGTTTTTAAATAAAATATCAAATTTTTTGACCTTGCCAGTTTAGTTTTAATTAACTCTGAGGCATTCCATTTTGTTTGATAAACATCCAAAATGTCGTAATTTACTTCTGTCTAAAACTTGCTAATTATAAAATTAGAAAAAAATTAGGTAATCACTTCAAATGATTTCAATTCAGCATAAATAAAGGTATTTTCTTCTGGGTAAATGTTCCATTTAGAATCAAGATAATTACTGTATTTATCGGGAACTGATATTTAAATAAAATATTTTTATTATTCCATTACTTACATCCGGGGCTTTTAATTACCCCTTTTTTATAATTACTATCAAAAGTTTTTTCTCTATGAGAGTACCAATCAGTGTCATAATAACTATTAATTAATAGTTGTAGTTGGAGCAAAATACAGTAAATAAATATTAAATTATAATAAAGCATTTTTAGGGTGTATTTAAAAATCAGAATTATAATTCAGAGTTATAAAATCAGAATTAAAATCAGAATTATAATCTTTATAAAATAGAAAAATTAAGTTTTTTAATTTAAAAAAAATTCTGATTCTGAATCTTAAAACAGACCTTTTCTAAATCAGAATTCAAGTTTAAACTTGTCTAAATTCTGGTTTAATTTTTTTATTCTGGTTTTTTAATCGAACAGATTTAAATGGAAATTCTGATTATTTTCGAGTAAACAAAGAATTAAACTTTAAAATTCTGATTATTATATATTATCAGGAATTAACTTTTACAATTAAATTTTCTGTAGAAAATAACAGAATAATAAAAGTAGATAATAAACAAAACAAAAAATCATTTTCTCGATTACATTAATAATAAAAAATATTCTCTTTATGTAAAATGGCATTGGTCTAGAACACAAATTATATATCCAAAAATAATCTTTACTTTTAATCTTCGGTATTTATTAATGTAAAATCTAATAAAAATATTAATAATTATTGAAAGGGATAGGGAAAAATGTATAAAATGATATCGCTGAACTCTATGTATATACGTATCTTTTAAGAACAATTTTTTAAAATTTTTAAATGTTCAAATGTTTAAAGTTTTCCTTTTTTTTAAATGTTCACCTTTTAGTCATAAAAAAGCAGAAAATACTACATATGTACATATAATGAAAAAAATAATTTATCAAAAATAAATAATTGAAGTTTAAAAATAAATAATAAAGATTAAGCTTACATAAAGAGATTAAGCTAATTTCTCTCCCAAGACTAGAGTTCAGCGGTATCGATCAGAGTAGATTATCCCAGTTTTTTGAATCCTGATTTTGCTGATACCGAAACCAAAAGATAAATCACAATCCAGATTTCGGCCAATCCCGATCCCGCAGTCGGTATCGAGAAATGCATCGAATCCCGATGCAAATACCGATTTTATGTCAAAATACTGATACCGCTGAACTCTACTCAAAACTAAATTACGACATGCATTTCGAAAAAATTTCAAACACTTTGTTAACATGAAATTTTTAATTAGTTAGTAAAAATTATAACAAAATTATTTTTTATCTACATATTTAGTCTGCGCCGTAGTAAGAAAATAATTTTTTCAATTTATTATTTAATTTAAAAACTTTTTTTTCGATTTGCCGTCATTGATAGCGAGGATTAAACATTTCTATTATCGACATGCGTTTCGAACAAATTTTTCTTTCAGTTTTCGTTACAAATTATTAAAGTTAACTTTTACAATAAATTTTTGAAAAACATTTTCGAATTTAAATAAATTTTTTAAAAATTTACTTCAAAATAATCTCTATTGTATCCACTTATTTTTAATTCTTCACAATTATTTTCTTTCACCATATTTATTTAGTTAGAATAAATTTTTATTTTAAGCATATCAATGGCTGTGTGCTTGCTTTTTGCTAACACAAATATTTTTATAAAGCAAATATTGTAGAGAATAGAGGAACAAATTAACAATTTTAACAGTCTCGGTAATCACAGCTTAGCTAATTCAACAAATACTTCTTTAGTTTAACAAAAAAATATTTTTTGAGTAATTATAGGGTAATCTTTATAATCAAAAAATAAAAATGTTGCAAGGGAGTGAAAATAATTAGGGCCCGGATTTTTAGGGTATATTCTATTTTTTGCGAGAAATAGTTATGATGAATTGAGCTCAAATCTGTTGTTAGTTTTTGTTGATCTTTTGTTTACTTTGAGGCCGAAATTTCAAAAAATTGAGACCAACTTTCCGAAAAATATTCGTTGTGCTGACAAAACTTTTATGTTATACTCTAAGCATTAGACAAGAAAATAAATAATAGCTTTAGATAATTTATTCAGTAATTTAATTAACATTTATTTAATTTACAAAGAGTAAAGCTTTATTTAATTTTCAACATTTTACTCAAAATTTTTTCATTTAATTAAACATCCCCCCTTTTCAGAACACTCAGAAATTAATAAGGAGGTGGCTTCTTGGTTGGTTTTTTAGGATAACCATCGGCATTTATAGCAGGCACAAACACCATAGAGCAAGCAATCAAAAAAGCAACAAAAATTGCCATTAACTAAATAAATTTTTTTTGTTAATTTTTAAATTAAATTATTTACTACCTTCATTTTTAGTAGTAGAGAGTTATTAAAGTAGTTTTTAGTTAAAAGAGAGAGGAGAGAATGTTTTTGAATGATTTGTCACTAAAATTCAACAACTATTTATTCTATCCAATTTTGAATTTAGGTAATTTTCTTCCTTGTTTACGTGGCAAAACAATAGTGATAGAGGAAATTAATAAGGCCCCTCGATCTCGGTTTTTCCAGTCGGTGATCCTCGGTCTTGGTTTTTTCAAAAAACCTTACAACTTTAATTTAAATTTAATTTTCTTCCTTGTTTACGTGGCATACTTGATTGAAAAAATAATTATTTTGTCATACACAATTGTTATTATACATATTAGTCATGCAATTGTTGTTTTTAATATACAAACACATCCAGTAATTATAAAATTTATTTTATTTTTTTATTTATCAAAAAATTTATTTCCTTTAGAAATATCCAACAGTTAAAAATTAAAAAAGAATTTAGAAAAAAAAATATTCTTACTCATCTAAAATAAAATTTTATTTTTTTTTCAAATTATTCAGCATCAAAAGTCAAAAACTTTTTATAAATTATTCTAACAATATTTTTATTTTTGCATCATTGTTTCCCTTTTTGTTTTATTTTTATTTCCTTGATTTTCCAAACTAAATGTTTTGATTTCATATAAAAAAGTCGCAAGTTTACATATATTATTTTGGTGAAATTTGGTTTCCTGTTACGTGTCTTCAAAAAATTTTTTATTTTTAAAAATATATTAGTAATTTATATTTAAGTTTCCAACAATTAAAAATATTATAAAGCAGCATCAAAAATTTGCTTAAATTATTCAAACAATTTTTTATTCTTACATCATTATTTTCATTTGATTTTATTTTTTAAAGAAGAATTTATTTAATTTTTTTAAAATTGAGGAAATTGATAAAATGTTGACAACACGACAATTATCAAAAATATTCGTGAAAATATTCTGACAAAATAATTATTTTTTGTCTATCAAGTATGCCACGTAAACAGGGAAGAAAATTACCTAAATTCAAAATTGGATAGAATAAATAGTTGTTGAATTTTAGTGACTAAAATCATTCAAAAACATTCTCTCCTCTCTCTTTTAACTAAAAACTACTTTAATAACTCTCTACTACTAAAAATGAAGGTAAATAATTTAATTTAAAAATTAACAAAAAAATTTATTTAGTTAATGGCAATTTTTGTTGCTTTTTTGATTGCTTGCTCTATGGTGTTTGTGCCTGCTATAAATGCTGATGGTTATCCTAAAAAACCAACCAAGAAGCCGCCTCCTTATTAATTTCTGAGTGTTCTGAAAAGGGGGGATGTTTAATTAAATTGAAAATTGTAAAAGAGCGCTACTTGATGTAATTTAAAATATATGTTAATTAAATAAATAAAGTAATTGTCTTGTGTATATCAGAAAAGGGTACTTTATGGATATGTCACCCCCCCTCCTATTTTGAGTCTCAGAGTTTTCCTTATACGTAGAAAATGGTCAGAGATTATTTTCTTCTCCATGTCAATCATTTTTTTCTTCAAGCAAAATAAGTTAAATGAGGAAACGAAATGAGTGAAAATGTAAGTACAAAATTCAAAAATATGTGAAAAGGCAAAATAAAAAAAGCAAAATACTTGGAGAAGAAAAAAATGATTGACATGGAGAAGAAAATAATCTCTGACCATTTTCTACGTATAAGGAAAACTCTGAGACTCAAAATAGGAGGGGGGTGACATATCCATAAAGTACCCAGAAAAGTTTGTCCGCAGTTTCTGTTAAATATCAGTAACCTATTCGAGAGGGTTCTGTAAAAGGGATCTAAAGAAAATATAGAAATATAAGATATATATATTGTTTAAAATATGTAGGTCACTCGGTTTAGGTTTTTCAAAAATGTTCTAAAAATGCTTCTTCGGAAAGTTGTTCTCTATTTTTTGAAATTTCGACTCAAAGTGAAAAAACGGAATATTGGGCTTTAAAATTTTAGTCGCGAGGACCTCGTACTCGTATTACGTACCTGAGTACGAGTACGAATTTTGGTACGAGCTTATAAAGTCTAAGAAAATCTCAAGAAAAGAGATAAAAGATTTTGATTACAAATTTTGATATTTATATTTAAGTGAATTTTTTCTCTTCTGTTTTTTCATTTTTAAAAAATTTTTTCTTATTTTTTATAAATTTTTTCATAATTTTTATTTTTGTCAATATCTTTTCTTACTTATTTTCTTATATTTTTCTGTATATTTTTTTCATTTATTTGATTTCTATTAATTTTTTCAATTTAACTTTGATAAAAGATTTTGATTGCAGATTTTAAATTTTATATTTAAGTGAATTTTTTCTCTTCTGATTTTTCATTCTTGAAAAAATTTTTTCGATTTTTTTTTATTTTTTGTTTTGGTTCTACTTGACTTTATGAGTTCATCGACTCCCACTAGCATGCCGCAAACCCCTGCGCGAGCGCGGGGTTTTTCACAAGCGCCTCGCCTACGCTCCATAGGTCTTCACTTAAGCTCGACGGCTTTGACAATCGATGACACGATTGGATCTTATTGACAATCGATGAAACGATTTGATAAAGTTGGGTTATTCCGGATCCCAACGTATAATTCAGGGGTTTTCTCCGGTTGATACTCCTCGTATTACATACACTGGTATGATCCAAGTTACTAAAAGGATTTATTGGTTAGATAAATCTAACAACAAAAAATTTATTTATTAAAAATAATAAATGTAAATACTATTACCCAGGAAAGCGGGCCCTGCTCCCTAAATAATAATAAGTACGCGATCCATTCATAATATTTATTTCATTTATAAAAACAAACATAAAGGTGTGATAAAAGGGAAAAAGCAACCAGAAAAGTAAGCATGCATAACTGATCATTGTAAGGTTGGAGAAATGGATTTATATAAGTGATTGGGACATAAAATATACATGGGAAAATACAATTGTAATAAAGATAAAAATGAGTAAGAATAAATGGTAAATAATTAATTTATAGTTAAAGTCGGATATGCCTTACACCTCCCTCACCCCCCCCCCATGAAAATGGTCCCCATTTTAAGTTAGATGAATTTCTTTTCTTTTGTTGTTTTCTCTTTTTCTTGATGATTCTTTTTTTCAAAAAATTCCTTTTCTTCTTTTTTTATTAAATTCAAGTATTGATTGCTCTTGTTGCTTTACTTTTATATACAAGGTGTCCCAACTAAAAAGCACTATTTTAAAAATCAATAACTTTTTACTATCTTGACTGATTTTAATGTTTTTTGGTATTTTATATCTATAATTTATGAGAATTTTTTTGACATAAAAATTATGTCTAAATTCGAACCCTAACCCGAGATAATTTCGTACTCTACCGTTCTGTTTTTCCCTTTTTCCGCACATGCATTCTTACTCCCTTTTGTTTTTTTTTGAGCAGCGATAGACACTAGAGTAAACACTAGGCGATAGACACTGCATTTTCAATACAGTATCTTCTCTTCGCCATACGCAGGAAAATAAATGAAGTAAGATAGCCCACAATGAAAAGAGGGAAAAAAGAGAACGGTAGAGTACGAAATTGAAACGAAATTGAAATACAGGGTTAGGGTTCGAATTTCGACATAATTTTTATGTCAAAAAAATTCTCATAAATTATAGATATAAAATACCAAAAATCATTAAAATCCGTCAAGATAGTAAAAAGTTATTAATTTTTAAAATAGTGCTTTTTAGTTGGGACACCCTGTATTTCCTTTTTTATAATTTCTTTTTTATTTTTTCTTTTTTTAATTCTTCTACTTCTCTCTTTTTTTAGAGTTTTTGATGATTCTTTTTTTAGTTTTGATTCTTGTTTCTTTTCTTTTGTTGTTTTTGGAGGGATGAATGGAATGGAAAAATTGTTTTAGTAGGGAAGGCATATCTTTTTGGAAAAGTAAAAAATAAAAAGATAAAAATTGAGGTGATTAAAAATGAAATAGAAATTGTGGATAATAAAATTGTTGGAAAATTGAGAAATAATTAAAATTTAAATGACTAATACATTAAAGTTTAAAAAATTGGTATTGGAATATATATGTGAAATAAAAAAATATCACTATACATAGAGGGAAAATATAAATTTGAGGTAAACAGAAATTTGAGGTAAAAATAAGTAAAATATTACTATACATAAAAAAATATGTAAATTTGAGGTAAAAACTACAACGTAAGTCTAACATAAATTTGTGTAAAAAATATCACTAAAAATAATTAAAATACAAATTTTGAGGTATGATTAAAAAATACAAGTAAGGTGAGGTTTAAATTTAATTAAAATCATTTTTGGGGAAATTAATATAAAATTTAAAAAAAATTACAAATTAAACGGGGGTCAGGAAGCACTAGTGCCATTTTCAGCGTCGTCCTCTGCCTCTTCCTAGTTCGTTCCTTCATGGTTGTGAGTTCTCCTAGCAGTCTTTGGCTAGGTGTCCAGAACGTTGGAATCGATGATAAAGTCGGGCTTGTTGTCCACTCCTTCGGCTTGTTGATGGCTGTGATGTTGATGGTTGTCCAAATCCAAGGTTGGCGACGAATTCACTTGATGGTGCTTCTTGACTGATGTTGCTGTCATGTTCTTTCCATTCATCATAGAAGTTTGATGCTCTGACAGTTCCATTTGGTCCAATAAGCACTCCATTTTCATATTCTGCCTCCGGTTCTGCCATCACTTCAATGTAGTTTGGTGTCACTGCCACGGTCTTTTACAAAGCCTTCTTCAAGAAGCGGCGCAAGATTCCACCTGCAGTCCACAGCATTTTTAAGTCGCCGTTCACAATCATTCCAAATTTTCCGCTGCTCAGTGCCACGTTGACTCTTCTTTCATCATTCCAAAACGCACCACTTCCATCAACTGTTGTTAATCCTGCCTTTGTTGTCACGACGATGGCCAGGTCGGCTTCGTGTCCTTGGCATCCATCAGCTGTCGAAACAGTTCTTCCAGGAGTTAGGCGGAAGAACTCTGCTGTTCTTCCAGGAGTTAGGCGCTCGTTGTGTGCGGCGTATGCTCCGGCTTCAATGCATGCCGTTACCTCTGGATGTGACCGGAAGTTGATCTACAAGGTTGCCCTGTCCATCCTAAGGGCTTCATCCAGGTTCCAAATGATGGTATCGAGCCCCAATCCCTGCGCACTGCCTCCGGGAACTCCCTAAATAGATAGATAACTGACTCCTATCCCCTGCTATTAAAAGTTTATTTAGCTTAGGGAAATTTGTTAAAGTTGATAAAAATTGTGCGAAACTTGCCTGACCAGCTTCGTCACAAACAAATACCGTAGTATCTTCAAACAATCCGTCAATCGCTTTTCCTTTGAAAGTACAATTTGGGCTACCTTACCTTCATTGGCCATGCGGGGGGAAACTCGGCAAGCTCGGATGTATAGGTTCACAACATTTTTCTGTTGATCATCCAGAGTCTCGAACAGCTGCGGTGCACTGATCGCTGAGGCCAGCACGTGGTCACCAATTTTTTCCAGGTCCTTGGTCTTCCCAGTCCCAGGGGGTGCCTGAATAAACACCACCCTGGGCTGGCTGTCGAGCATAAGCATGGCTGTTGCTTTTGAGCACCTACTAAATCATTTAAAACGGGATTATGAGCCTCGAAAAGCTCAGCCCATCCGACTCTCGGAGCCGGCTGCTTCTCTGTGCCAAAAGCACAGACATAATTACACCCAAACCTGTCTGGAGTCTCGCTGCTTCCGTGAACTCACCCATGGCAAACTTAGTTGCCCGCTGCAATAATGTTCTCTTGGACTGAAGAGGCTCTACCTCAGTAGCAGCCCCATTCATCACCCTCTCCTTGTCTTCCCAGGCATCGTAGTTACGAGCCTCTTGGTACGCTAAAAATAATCGAGAATCTAATATGTAACCTACCTCGCCTTCTAGACGCTCAGTGTTGACAATATAACCAGTTCCACAGTAATTTGCTTCAGGGGCAACTAACCGGACGTGTACTGGTTGATCTTCCCTCCAAAGTTTGCTCATATCCACCATATACTCCTTCCTTTCAACCACGTGCCTCACTCGAACATTTGCGGTACCATCTGAAGCGGCGCCAGGCAACACTTCAGCTGAGTGATGATCTTGAAGCGTTCAATTTGTCTCCACCCGATCAGCACAAGCAGTGATTGCAGCCGCAAGCACAAGTTCCATCTGGTCCAAGTCGTCTGGTGAGTCATTGGGCCTTGGGGGAAAACTAAATTTCAAATTATCATTTTTAATACCTAATGCCACGAATGGCTGATGAGCCTTACGCTCATTGGGGGCACCGAATAGGCAAGTTTGAGGCAAGACCCAATGCGGACTTACCTTCCACTCATTGGGTCTCAATAAACAAACCGTACTCAATTGTACCGGTTGTCCCATCCTCAGAGCAGTTCGGTTCCCAAGTTGACACAATGGGAGTTTCTGTGCCACCTTCATGCCATTGACAATCACTGTCGCACTTCTAATCGGGTTCTCAGCTATTTCGTACTGCATCCGAACATTTTCAACGCCCGAACGTAAGTGGCCTGCTGTTCAGGTAGAGTTATGTGCGATAATTTATGCTTTAAGGGGTTTAAACCTTTTATTTTTATGAGCGATATTGAGTTACACACGGATCACAAACCTTTAGCATATCTACTTAAAAAGTCAGAAACACACCCTCATTTAGCTAGATGGTTAATAGAAACAACACAAAAAACAAAACACCCTAGCAACAAAACACCCTAGCTGATGCATTGTCTAGAGATGCGGAAGATGTTCCTATTCAAGAGTACAACAACTAACAGAAATGGAAGATATTGTTGTATTCCCAGTCTGCTTTGCAATAACAATGGACTCAAGAATCGTATTAGATCCTTTCATAAATACTTTAACTCTAAGACATGCCGAAGGCAACTCTTATCGAGTGGACTCAACAAAAGAGCAAATAGATGACCCGCAAATAGCCATTTTCTTATATATTGAATAGATCGATTCTGATAATCCCGGACAAATACTGACGTATGAATCAGAGCTTGGAGTTTTCGAGCAGTTTCTTTTAGTAGAAAGTGGAGAAGGAGATAGATTTCATTAAAAATGGGAAATTTCCGGAGGGATTTGATAAAAATGAGTAAGAATAAATGGTAAATAATTAATTTATAGTTAAAGTCGGATATGCCTTACAAAATAAATAAAAATTATAATAATTGAAAATGAATTGAAATAACAAAAAATCGGTTAAGCCATTTTCTTATATATCGAATAAGTTGGGCGGTCATCTTCTTTCTTCTGTCTGGGAAAGTGGCTTGGCTTTTTGACGATCGTTATCTTCCTAGACTGCAAAAGAAAGAAAAATGACTAAGTTTAGTGTAAAAACCATTTATTTATTATTGTATGGGAAAGGAATGGCGCGTCGGCCAATGAGAGATATTTCGCGAGAGAACATTGTACTTTGTCTCAATGTGCGCTCGCGACACCTAAAATTCAATCGGTCTCAAGTAAATTTCCGCTACTGTAACTGCGGAATATCCTAAAAATAGATCGATTCTGATAATCCCGGACAAATACTGACGTATGAATCAGAGCTTGGAGTTTTCGAGCAGTTTCTTTTAGTAGACAGTGGAGAAGGAGATAATGATCGTATTCTGGTTTTTGGTCGTGAAACTTTTCAAGGTTTTTTAATTTTGGAAAATTTTTGTTTTATAATTCAGAATGGACCATTGGGACCATTCTATCAATGGTATTCTATCATTCTATCAATGGTCCCAATGGTCAAGGAGGGCGTGTCCTAATTTTTGGGACACGCCCTCCTTGTCGCGGGCCACCTTGTCGCCCATCGTTGTAACCTTGGGATGAAGTACGGCACGTGGCAAGCAAAGTTTAGGCGGCTCCATGACAATTGTACAGTGGGACAATTGTACAGTGAGACAATTGTACAGTGGACAATTGTACAGTATTAAGAGTTTTTTAAAATAAATTTAATGTTAACCCAAAGTATCAAAAACATAAGATCAACACTAAATTTTTTAAATTTTATTATATAACATGGGGGAGGTGTTCCAATGACGGAACAAACTTCAATTCGTTGAATGAACAGCGATGTGGGTGATCAATCGTGCGACTGATCAACCAAGAGTGATCAATCAGTTGAGTGATCAACCTAGAAAGTGAAAATCGGAAAATGTTGAAAGATACCAAAATCGAAAACCGAGTAATGATCAACCGGAAGTGATCAGCGAGCAATAAACGACACAGATATCGATCACCTTAGGTATCAATCAAGATTCCCGTTAGAGATTAATTAATCAATCGATCACTCTCTCGGTTGATTAATTGAAAAATTGATCAAAATAAGCTTCCCCGCCATTGAACAACTTCCCAGTGTTCTATAATAAAAATTAAAAAATTTAATGTTGATCTTATGGTTTCGATACTTTGGGTCAAGTGTATATATATTTCTTACTGATTATCGTAAAATTAAATTTCTTTTTAAAAATCTCTGAATACTGTACAATTGTCCACTGTACAGTTGTCAACTGTACAATCGTCTCACTGTACAATCGTCCCACTGTACAATTGTCGTGCCACCGTTTAGGCCAACCTTAAAAGAAAAATCAAAGGAAAGCTTGCGACAAAGTGGCCTGCGACAAGGTGGGCCTGAGACAAGGTGGCCTGAGACAAAGTGGTCGCGTCAAGGTGGCTCGCGACAAGGTGGGCCGTACCCCTAATTTCTAATGTTGGGACACGCCCGAAACGGCGCGGGCCAAAACGGCGCGACCGAAACGGCGCAAGGCCAAAACGGCGCACGGCCCAAAACGGCGCAAAAATTTCCCATAAGCTAATCTTACGTGAGGTTTAGCTCGAATGGTGATGTTATCTTTTGCGAAGTGAACAGAAAAATAGCAGATGTAAAGGTCGCATTTGGACAACATCTTGTGATAACAGAGTGATAGCAAAAAGTAAGAGTGATAACAAAACTATTTAGATCGTATAATTACTAGTAAGTATAACTGCGAGAAATAACTGCGGGATTCAGATAGTTCCAATATTACTAGTTAGTTTCCCCTATAACTACATAGGTATATTACTAGTTAGTTCCCCTATTACTACTATATTGTTATCCCCATATTATTACTGTAACCATCTAGACTTGGTTATTTTTATTCTGGTCGTTGATGTCGGAACATTTCACCGCTGCTGGAACAACTTTTCTCAATGATGGAGCGATCTTCCAAATTGGAACAATTTTCCTCATTGCAGATTTTAAATAATTCGAATAACAAATAGGTTAATCATAGAGATCAATTGATCACTCTCACAGTTGATCACATATGATAACACGATTAATCACTATTACTGTGCAGTTTTGGGTTTGCGCCGTTTTGGGCCGTGCGCCGTTTTGGCCTTGCGCCGTTTCGGCCTGCGTCGTTTCGGTCGCGCCGTTTCGGTCGCGCCGTTTTGGCCCGCGCCGTAATGGGCTGTACCCTCTAATGTTCGTGATAATTTTTCATGTTCAAACAAATCTAATTTTTCGGCACTTTGTCGATCATAAATTTTTTACCAGTCGGTCAGGAATTTTGATTTATTTGTATATTGTAGCCTATTTAATGCCCTATCCAATGGTACAAGAACAAAAAAAGTGACCATCCTTCATAAGTAAGTGTCCGGTACTCAATTGAGGTGTGCCCCTTTTCTCATCCTTGCTTAACTTGGAATTGGAATGTGTTCTTTCATGTTCTTCCAGGTTGTCTTAAACTTAAATTTTTTTCAATTTTAGATGCTTAATGTCTGCAAAACAAATTATCGAAATTTTCCTTCCTCTCTTACTAAATTACGTTTTCTTCATTATTCACGTTATTTAAAAAACATAAATGAATTAAAAGAATCAACAAGTAATTTAATTCCCAATGAAATTGAACAAAATTTACAAAGATGGGAGAAAGGAATTAAACTTGGCTTTGATTTCACAGAAAATCCCAATCAACTACAGAACCAATGGATGGGGTTATCTTTGGAATGTGTTGATTTTAAACAACTTTCAAGTGCATTTATTACTTTATCAACAAAAAATGTTTGTTTTTTATATTTAATAATCTCGTACTTTGTCTATATCTTCAGGTTAAATTTCCTTTTGTCCTTTTCTGCCTCGGGATTTTTACTGTGCCGGCTATTTTTTCCTTCCTAATAATTTGCCTTATTTTTGAGGCAAATTAATGATTGACAGCAATAAAGAAAAATAATCTGAGTTCCGAATAGGAGGGGGATATGAACAGAGTAGCGATAATGTTGTTTTCGGGAGCAGGCCAGTGTACCGCCGAGCTATAACTTTGTCCAAAATTGTCGAATCCGTGGCGCCCTGTTAAGTTCGATTCAGCTGGTCGAGACGCACGAACCATGCCAGGGCGCCACGGATTCGACAATTTTAAACAAAGTTTTAGTTTGGTGGTACATTGGGCTCGCGGTACATCGCGGTGTATCCGTAACGGGCATTACTTTTGCACCCAGCTGTATTACTCCTAAACTTACAAATTTTAATTTGCCTATCATTATTTTCAATAATTTGTTTTTAAGCTTTCGAAATCACAACTTTCTTCTTTACGTCTTTTGAATCTTAATGCTGGCAGAAATCTTGATTTGAAGATTTTGGAACCAAATAGTGAAACAATTATTGAATGCGCTTTTTTAAGACTATCCAATTACTATCTTTTAGTTAAAACAAATATTTTTGTTTTTGATGCTTCTAATTTGCGTGGAAATATTAAGGTTTATTTTTAAATTTTTGAATTTTTTTGGGGGGGGGGATGTGAGAAAATTTTACAAAATTGTTTCAATTGTTTTAATTTTCAGGGAAAATGTTTTGACATTCGTTTAAGCAATAATTACTCATTGAAAAAGGCAATTAATTTATTTGGAAATCGAGAAGAATTTACTAAATACAAAGGTTATGATGCAATGCTTTATGCCTTCAAATGTAAAAAAATGCCTAATTTTGGTGATGATCCAGATATTAATAAATTTATGCCTCTTTACAAGGTTAACACTTTGGTAGTTGTGGGTTAACCCAAAAAGTTTTTCCGGACAAATTTATGCTGACATTTATGTACGAAAGGCCAATGGTTCTTCCCTCCTCGATTTCACTCAATTTTCTCTGTGGCATTTCTTTAATGAGAGCATAAATGAGTCCGCAAAAACTGGTTTGGGAGAATCCACAAGTACCCCTTTTTTATTTTACTTTGGATTTCTCTTATATTTTCGACAGACAATATTTTTAAACGTTGAAATCAGGGCTTTTAAAAATAATTTTTTAATTTTCTTTATTTTTAGAATTATGACTCATCGCAGTTAACTGCTCTTTCTGCTTTATTAAATAAAAACCGTCCAATAGTTGCAGTTCATGGAGCGGCAGGAACAGGCAAAACACTTCTTTTGGCTCAGTATTTGGATATTTTGTCAAAATCTGACGAAACTAAAGATATGCCTATTGCCGTTATTTCACCTTCAATTACTTCACTTTATCGACTTATTGACCTTTATTGTTCTATTGCTAGCAAAGAAATGTTGAAAGAAATACCTTTTATTAGTATGATTGAATTTAATGTGGCTGGTTCTTATTTTTCTATAAAAAATCAAAATGTTTTACAACTTGTAAAAATGGCTAGTTTTCATAATTTTCAAAGGATTTACGATGAAGGGACTTTAAGGATTTCAGAAGAATTGAAAATATTGAGGAGTCAAAGAAGGTTTTTATATTAATTTTGGAAGAATTCCGTCATATGTCCCGGAAACCGATTCGGACAAAAGATATGTCATTCGAAAGTGCTCGCCGAGCTGAGTCGAACGGCATCAAAATTAGCTTCGGGACTCATCTATGGACCGAGATATAGGTCCCCAAAAATTGAAAAACAATAGGGGGGAGTAAGCTGATTTTTGGGGTGAAAAATTCGATTTTACAAATTTTAAAGAGCTTTTCGTGCCGATTCGAATGACGCTTTTGTTCCCTTGTCAGCTCGGTGAGCCCTTTCGGATGACATATCGTTTGTCAGAATCGGTTTCCGGGACATATGACGGAATTTT
Source organism: Meloidogyne enterolobii (assembly GCA_963681835.1). Taxonomy (NCBI): domain Eukaryota; kingdom Metazoa; phylum Nematoda; class Chromadorea; order Rhabditida; family Meloidogynidae; genus Meloidogyne; species Meloidogyne enterolobii. Next base: position 871,563 of record CAVMJV010000089.1, read on the forward strand.
ACCAAATTTTTAATATTTAAAGGAACCAGAATTCATTGACTCAACGCATGATTGGTTTAATTGACGAGGAAATTAGCAAATTTATTAAAAAGAGGCGATTTGTGTTTTTAACATTTAGCTTTTCAAGACTACAATTTCTAGAACGAATTGGTGTTAAATTTAGCGGAGTAATTGTTGACAATGCTGAAAGACTAAATGAACAAGAGAATTGGCATGCAATTCTAAAAACGGTTTGTTTTGAATTTATAAAGGGTTTTTGGGTAATTTTGAATTTCGTTTTCCTTTTTTCCTTCCTCGATGTGCACATTGATCAGGCATTCCTTCCTCACTTTCACTAGTACTATAAGTAATTGAAGTTATCTAAAATCCCAGATGCTGTCCTTCCATCAGAAACTTTCTCTATCTTGCCTCGATATTAGCAGTTTTAATAGGCAAAAATGAATCTGCATTCCTTTCAACAACAAAAAAAGAAGAGTGTTTGAGACTCTTGTTCTAGTATTCCAGAAATACAATCATATTTTTCATGATTGGCACAAATTTTTGATTTTTAAATTGAAAAACTTTTAATTTTAATTTTTCAGTCACCTTTTGTCAGATTATTTGGAGACTATTGTCAGTATAGTCAAAAAATATCAAATGAACAATCAAAGTTAGATTATAACAAGACTCTCCTTCAAAGACTTGATGAAGATTTTGATGGTGATTCTAATGTTAATTTTCATCTTAACCGTCAATATACTTCAAATCCAGCAATTCGAGCTTGGGGAGATTCTGTTTTTTATAAAGAAAGGAAAACTATCCCGGCTACTAAATTTGTTGAAAATATGAATTTAAATGAAATTTTGAAGCCAAACATGAAAAGCACAATAAAATTAGTGACAGAACCTTTAGTTTTGGTTGATATTAGCAGATTGGAAGGGGAATGGAAAAAATCAATGTTTGAGGTTTTTTTAATTTAAAAATTTTGCCGCTGTAGTGTAGTGTACCGGTGGTAAAAGTTCGGGATGTGGTTTATGTTACGAGCGAACGTAGACTCCCCGCGAGGCGCGTGCCGCAAAACCACGCGCGAAGCGCCGACGCCCCATAGGTTTATGTTGTTTGTTTTTCTATTGTAACTTTGTCCAAACTTTTACAATCAAGCTGATTTTGGTGTCATTCGGCTCAGCTCGACGAGCTCTTTCGAATGAGCTATTAAATGCTTTTTCAAATTTTTCACCCCAAAATCGAGCTTACTCCCCCCTTTGGTTTTTCAATTTTTCGGGACCTATAACTCGGCCCAGAATCATTTCCTAAAATAGGGAGTGGTACCGTTCGACTCAGCTCGTCGAGACGAATCGAATGAGATATGTCACGTCCTGAACTTTTACCACCGGTACACTACACTATATCCAATTTTGAAAATTAATTGCTCAATTTTAGTCAGAAAAGGTTGCTATTACAAATGTCCAATATAATTACGAAGCTTTTCGAAATTGGGGAATGGCTCTAATAACTGCCCAACACATTAATCTTTTAATTGATAATGGAATTGATCCAAAGGAAATTGCTTGCCCTTTGAGCAGTTTTTATCATCATCTTATTTTGGAAGAAGTTTTTGGTAAATGTTTGATTTTATAGGGGACACTCACGAATCTGGAGAATAATCTAAAAGCCTTGTCTTTTTGGTGTGCGCCAAAATTTTGGCGTTTACTCTGGCGTTCTTACCAATTTTTTTGAACTATATTTTTATTTTTTAGCGCCGCAGGCGGAATTTTTTTTAAATTGCAAGTCAAGAGGCCAGATTTCTTCCATTTTCAGCGCCGCAGGCGAAGATTAGTTTTTTTACTTTTCTGCTCGATCCCGTCCTCAAATTTTTCCCTTTTCCCCATTTCGAGGGGGGCTTTAGCCCCAAAAGCCCCCCTGGCTACGCCCTTGCCAACTTCTCAAATTAAAAAACTATATATAAGACCCGTTATGTCCTTGATTCTACAATGTTGATTAGAGATAGAAAATGAAGGGGAGAAAAGATAATTTTATTCAAAATCTTTTAGGAATTCTTTGGCCACATAATTTATCCAAATCCAAACGAATTTGCAGTCGAGTCCCGCGAATGCTTTCTGGACTTCATTTTTCGGTTTATATTCGTGCATTTTTGGACAATGAATTTGCTAGTACGGAGAATGATTATCTAAAATTATTAACAAATTGGAATTTTGGATTATCAAAAGCGAAATATCAATTTATGTTAATTTGTGACAGCAATAATTTGAAAAATAATTGTATTCCAAGTAAGTATAGAAGGAGGTGTTTGGGGACATAAACTTATACCCTCCTCTTTTTAAGATTAGAATTATTTAAAATTTTTTCTTGGGGAATGAGGACCTTACTATATCGTTTTTTTGTTGTTATTTTTTATTTTAGAAATGGAAGAAATGCTTGAATGTTTTCAATCAACTAGAGGAGGTATAATTGTTGGACCAAACGATATTTTTCCTTTAAAGAATGGGCAATTTGAAGAAATTAAAAATTTAGCTAAAAAGAGATTAAGAGAATTTAAATAATTTTTTTATGTTTAACTTGTTTTAAATTATAATTTAAAAATTGAAACGGGTTTTTAAAAATGTATTTTTTTAATTTGTTAAAGTTATTTTTATGACTCGTTATAAAGATTTGATTTGTCTTTAATAAGAATGGTTCCAACAAGGTGATATTATGCTTATGATGAAGTTGCAACACCAAAGAAGAAGACAAAGATGCAGTCTGTTGGTTCTAAAGATAAGATGAAATGCCGTTCTGAGGGTTCAAATAATTCTGTGGGATAGATGAAGAAAAAGTAAAATAACTAAGATAAAATATTTTGTTTGTATAATTTTGTTTTGTTCCCTTATACCCTTATTTTTGTATGTATTTGTTGACCGGACTTTGTTATTGTATGTTTTGTATTGTGGTGTTGTAACCTCACCCTTTCAAAAAGAGAGAGATGTTGTGGAGTGGTGGCTAGTATTTAAACCTTATTAAAATACTATAAAAGCCACACTTAATTGTCAGACCGTGTCTCCTAATTGTTATCCCAGCCTTATTATATTTCTTCAACCTTATTTATTTCTTTTGTGTATTAAACACATTGTTGTATTGCTACTTTATTGTTGTGCAAGGACACTCGTTACGATATTCTGAGCCGCCAATCGCAGTTTCTTCTTGAAGCTATTCACGTGCTGTCTGTCCGCAGTGGGATTGTAAACGAAAACCATGTTAGTCGTGCCCGTGATGTTCTCCGACGGTGAATTTTTTTCGTTTTACATAAAATATGCAAAAAATTCCGTTTTAGTGTCCGTGGTGGGATTGGCAAGACACGAGCAAAAGGCGGACTATCACGGTAAGTTTTGAGACTTATAAAACAATTTTTGAATTTTTAGTAACCGTGGCTGAGCTGCTGCGAGCATCAATAACACGGTAGGACGATACTATACTTGTGCAAAGAAAGATAAATCGAATTTCTAATAAATGATAACCTGATAAATCGAAATTCTATAAGATTAATTTTATCATAGTATTGTAATTATTTCATATCTAAATTTATTTCACAAAATATTAATTTAGAAAGTTTTTTAAATCACGGACTTTAAGAGAGAAAAGAAAAATAATTGAATTTGTTTCCAAGGAAACGAGGAAATAAATTCTAATAAAAATCCGGCCTCTAATTATTATGTTTACCAAGAGATCATTGTATTGGATTTTGATAACCAAAAATTAACTGAAAAAAACTTTTTTTTTAATTTTTAAGTTAAAGGATTTTTAATTTTGGCGGTTCCAATTCTACTTCTGGAACCGGAACCGGCTTCGGAACACGGGTCCAAACCGGTTCCAGGCATCTATCGGTTCCAGTTCCGGAACCCCCACATAACTCGGAACAACCCTAATAAATACAAAACACTATCCACATTTATTTATCGTGCAAACATATGTAAGTATACTTTAAAATAACGTACAAATGTTAACACAAATTGAAAATATAAAGATGATTATATATATTTTTGAGTGAGAAGAAAAATCCATGTTTTGTGAATTTTAATTTTTTAAGAAAGTTGCCGTGAATGGCAATTTTTTATTTTTAAAGATAAAAGACAAAAAAAATACAAGTCAAAAAGAAAAGGGAAAGAAGGAGGTGATGAAATAAAATATACATAGTAGTAAAAGAAAGAATTGTGTTTTTGTTTCAAATTTTTTTTTGAAAAATACCTCTTTTTGAAAATGGCTTTTATTTAATTCCTAGTAAAAGATTAAACATTAAGTTTAAATATATTTATGTATGTGGATATTACACATAAAAAGTTACAGAGGGAAAATTACTTTTGTGGTTCTTCACATCTGCCCAAACTACTTAACATTTAAATTGAAATAAAAAAGAAAAAAAGAGAGCAGGCCAACGTACGGAGCCCAGCGTACCGCAGAGCTATAACTTTGTTCAAAATAGTTGAATCCGGGACGCCTTGATAAGGTTGATGCATCTCGACGAGCTGAATCGAACCATATCAGGGCGTCCCGAATTTGACCATTTTGAACGAATAGCTCTGCGGTACGTTGGCCTCGCGGTACGTTTGGGTGTACCCACTAAACATAAAGGTGTAACGCTTTTCATCTTTGAAGGGAATTTTTTTTTTGAAAAATTTTTCAATTTAATAAATCATCTAATAATTTCTCTTTTCTGTAACTTTCTTAAATAAATGCAAAATAAACAACAAAAAAAGAAAAAAAGGAAAGTTGGCCAAAAAAGAGGTAATTTTTGAATTTATTTTTTATTTTTTTGATTGACGACCAGAAAATTAATTTCTTTTATTTTTTTCTCTCCTTTTCTTATTTTCTCTCCCCCAAAAAAAGTCAAATGCCAAATAAAAATTTTTACGCTTCTCCTTTACTCTTATCCTTGCAATGGAGCAGAAGATGTAACATAATCTGAAGTATTCGCAACAGAACTTGTATTGATAACAGAAGATGTGGCTGTATTTACAGCTTCCAAACCTCCTCCTGGCGTTGAGGAAGATTTTTTTCTGTTATCTAATTCTGTTGATACTCTCTCTTGGTGTTCTGAAGTTGAAGACATTTCTCCTTTTGCTTCTGGCTCTACTTTGTGGTTACCGCCCTAAAAATTGAGATTAAATTAAAAAAGAAATAAATTCAATTAAATTTTTATAACATTCCCACCAACCCCGGTAAAATTCTCCATTGAGCCAGTTGCCAAACTTGGTGTACTACAAACTTGTTGCTGTGCTGCATATTTGGGGAAAAGCTAAAAGAAAAAATTTATTAGTGAAATTAAGGAATAGATTAAATCCTAAATTTTGAAAAAGCAGTGCTTCAAAAATGCTGATCGGAAAAAATTTTCATTTAAAAACAGAGGGTGGAGAATTTTTAAAATTTAAAATTGGTTCAGGGATAGGGTCCTCCAAAATATGAAAAAGACCTCTGCCGGTCCTTTTAACAAAGAGTAATTATAGTAAAAGTAATGGTTAACTCATTGTGAGAGAATAACAAATCGTTACCAGGGTCCTTTAGGGGGCATTTCCCCCTTTTTGACTTTTTCGCCCCTTTTTTCCCTATTTTTTATATGTCACCTTTTCGCCTCTTTTTGGCCAATTTTGCCCCTTTTAATGATTTGGAAAGGATTACACTGATCGTTGCCCAAACTCTCTCCCTAAAAATTCCAAACCTTATCCTGAAGTTGCGGATCAATAGCCAATTCAGCATCGGAGAAATCAAACAATGGTGGCATTGGATTAGAAGAGGGCAACTTACAATTCGGCAGCCGCAATTCATCGAAAAACTCGTGAGCTAGTGCTTCGAACGGGCTTTAAAAAAAGAAAATTTATTTGAAAAAATGAAAATTTAAAAAACCTCAAACGAGCATCAGGAGTGTATTTCAACAATTTCGAGACTAGATCGATTGCGTCTGCGGGTGTACGTGCACGGAAAACCTTAAAAGATTTTTTCTTGAATTTTTAAATAAAAAAATTACCCTCGACCAAGGATGAGCTCGAATCATTGGAAAACGAAATTCTGTATAATTTGGATTCATTTGTTCAATTTCATCACGCGAAGGTGTTCCCAATACTTTAATTATTTCTACAAGCTGGTCAACTCCTGCAATTTTTAATTTTAAAGAAAAAACAAAAAATGAGTAAATACCAGAATCGCCAGGGAAGAAAGGCTAAAAATTGAAAGTTTAAATTTTAAGGTATTTATGTAATAATATAAATGAAGGGATAACCGAGCAAATTTAGGAAGTTTCATGTCTCACTGGGACATACGAAAACCCCATAGAATTTCAAAAATATAACAAAGATTTCGATTTATCTGATAAATTACAAACCTGCCCCAAAAGAAGTTCGGCCAAAACAGTGCCTGCTGACCAAACGTCAATTTTTGTTGTGTAGTCAGTCGCTCCAAAAATTAATTCTGGAGCACGATAATAACTAAAAGGAAAAGTTTAAATTAAAATAAAAATTAAAAACAAAACCGAGAACATATATAAGCAACATTTGGTTCTCCTGGAACAAGCATTTTGGCTGATCCAAAATCACAAAGCTAAAAATAAATAATTTATTTTTATGTTAAATCTTTGGATAAAAAGAAGTAAGAAATGAAGTAAAGATATCTACTTGAGATCGAGATTTTTGAAACGTCTAGGCCTGTTACTGGGTTATTTTTTTATTGATCTAAGTAGGATCCTCGGCGTGTAGTCCAGAAAAACCCGAGTAAAGTCAATAATGCCTGGGCCTGGACTCTGAGTACAGGAAAAACCCAGGCCTTGATCCAGACCCAGCTCAATCTCTAATATCTACAAATTTTTACAATAGGAGTATACGCAAAAATTTGTCCGCAAATCTACAGTCAAATAGGACCCAAAAAAATTTAATGAATCGAGGAACCAGAAAAATCCTAGCTGCTAATTTCAAAAAAGATTTATTTACGATGAAACTCCCCTTAAAATATAACTCAAATTAATTGAAATTAAAAACCTTTAAAACAGAAGTCTGAGCATTCAAAAGTAAATTTTGAGGTTTTATATCACGATGGCAAATACCTAAAAAACAAAAATTGATAAATAAAAAACTTTATTTAAAAATAACCAATGCTGTGGATATATCCTAGAGCACGAAATAGTTGGTACATATAAACTTTATTGTAAAGAATTGGAATTATCTGCCTTTGTTTGGCATAATGACGAGCAACTGAAAATATTTTTTATTGGGAAATTGATAAAGAAAAATCAACCAAAAGATGGGAACACGAACTAGTTTTAGTTGAATAAAAAATATTTCTTGTCAGTTTTCCTAATCGGGTCAAACACAAAGTTGGAAATATAATCTCACACTTACCTGCTAAATTTATATAAATTATTTACGGCATTCAATCAGTCAAGTAATTTAAAAAGTTATAAAAATAAGTAAATTAATAGAGATCGGGTAATCGCATTTGCAGGATCCTGTATCAGGATTGGGTTTTAAAATTTCGAAAAGGACAGGATCCTGCAGGATTAATAATGAAAATCCTGGAATCCTGAAAACTGAAAAAAGGCAGGATTTTGGACAGGATCCTGAAAAATCCTGTGCAGGGCCAGTCCTGTGCCGATCTCTATAAATTAAGAATAATTCTAGTTAACAATTTGAAAAAAGGATTAGCATTTAGGACAAGAGAAGAACAAAAAGGACTAGTAAAGAGTTTTTCAAATTATTCCTTTGGATCAGGGATGGGACGAAACCCGAACATTTTTTCGACCCGAAACCCAACCAAAGAAAAATTCCAAAACCCGACCCGACTGATTTCTCAACCCGTCCCATCCCTGCTTTGAATTAGCAATTTTTATTTTATCAAAGAATGAGACAATTGGCTGACCTATTTGGACTAAATGGTTGATTTTAAAAATGGGCCCCAACAACAATACTCTTATATAGGTCTATAAGCAATATATTTAAATAACCAAACCTCTATAAACAGTTTCAGGTACATACTCCAAAATTAAATTTAAATAAACTTCTTCTTTCTTGTCACCGGCAGAATAGAAAAAATATTTTAATTTGACAACATTTCGATGGTCTAGTTTTCTCATAATTTGAAGTTCTCGATTCTAAAAATTTGAAGAAAAAAATATTTTTATACAAAAATAAATTCAAAAAAACCTTAAACCGTTTGTCTTGTAAAACTTTTTTAATTGCAACATCTTCATTTGAATGAACCTAAAAATTGATTTAAAATTTCTTTTTTCTCTTAAGATTTACCAAATTAGCTCGATAAACAACTCCAAAAGACCCATTTCCAATAACTTTGGAGTCTGCATATTGCAAGTCTGAAAAAAATAATAAAATGAGAAAAAATGTCAAGCTAGGGCTTTAGATTTTTTGGAAATTTAATTCAGAATAGGGGCCCCCTCCGTCATTTGCCATCGCCTAAATGGAGATGGTTTGCCATCGCCAGAAAAGTCTGTTTCAATATTTTCAATGGGAAATGGCGGCTTTCTGTTCCAATATCCGCCAATTGCCAATGCCATTTTATGGCGATGGTTTGTCATTTCTGGCAAATGGCGGATATTGGAATACCCCCCCCCCCCCAGATCTCTTAGTGTGTAAAAAACTATAAAAGTAACCGAATAATTGTTCGAGTAGTTTAATTTTAAGAGGAATTTCAACACCTTTCAGGCAACCCAACAAGAAAAAGTTCGAGTTCAAAACTACTCGAAACCCTTCAAATTCTCACAAACTCCAATCAAAGATTTAATTTTCTAATTAACATGCCTATATTTCTTTCCGTTCCGGAAGTAGGCGTTGCTGCCCTAACTGTGTGCACATCCTTTAAAATATTATTTTTTATTCAAAACTTTCACAATTTCAACAAACTTGTGAATACTGTAATCTCTTATTTTGATTCATCCTTTTACTACAATAAATGAAATACAGAAATACCAAATTTAGATTTTAAAAAGGAAAAAAATGGTTGTTGGATCAGCTAACTGAGAAAGAAAAAATTTTTTATTTAAAGTATCACACCTTGAGGGAAATTTATTTTATAAAATAACACACACACACACAAGTCCATGTAAAATAGCTCACACAAATAGTTTTACTTCGAGAATTAATCGATTAATTAGAAACGAGAACACACAAAAAAAGGGACAGCAGGCAAAAGCCTCTTCTGCCGCTGACAATAAAGGCGTGTTTTATATCGTCAGTCGGGTAGCAACGGGCGGTATAAGAAGAAAAAAGTAGGGGGAATAGGCCTGACTTTGCGTACTGCATTTTTAGTCTCTCGCCGTAAGGGAAGTGTCGCTTTAAATCAATATACAACAACAGAAATAATGCTAAAAATATGAGAGTTAATACTGGTAATGTAGAAAATAATATGGTGTTACTAGGCCTGTAAGTGCAAAATTCTGGGGAGGAACATGTAAAAATACTTAATATATGGAAGAAATGACAACCAAGGATTTTTGGATATTTGTATAGAAAAAAAAGATTAAATTGTCTAAAAAAATTATTTTTAGATATAATGTTAGCCAAAGGATCGAAAATCCTCCTAACAAAAGATTGATAGGAATGAAAAGGAGAAAAAAAAACTAAATTTGGCATCAACATCAAAGTTTAAAGTATAAAAATGTGTAAAAAATGATGATAAGTTTTTGTGGGAAATAAATTGTGAAAAATTACTTCCTTATATTTTAATGACTATATGTAAAAGCTTTCACACACAATTTACAATTAAATATATTTTTTAAAAATCGAGAATGTCTAATAAAAAAATAGAATGAATATTTAAATTTTTAATAAAAAGATTAAAATTTCAGAACAATTAAACTGAATTTCCTCAAATTTTTTAAAAATCAAAACGCCAAAAATTAAATTACAGTAAGAAAATATAAGGCTCTTAATCAGAAAAAGATTTTTATTTATTTTTGACAATAAACAGGATAATCTTCGGAAAATTCCCACTTTCACTTAAATAAAATTGAGAGAAAAAAAAACTAAAATTGATTGGGGAATATTTTATTTAAAGGTTCAAAGCTTATAAAAATAATAAGACTTACATAAATCCCCATTCTTACGAAAAAAAACATTTTATATAACCGATGTAAACTTAAATTACCTTAATTATATTTTTATAACTTAAAATTGTCCTATAAATTAAAAATCTCGTGGCGCGAACCTTGCGGACCAATTTTGCTGATTCAAAATTTGCGAAACGAATTTGCGTACTGAGTAAAAGAGCAATAATAATTAGTTTTTTAAATTTTTTGGATCTTCCGAAATTTTTATTTAATTTTTTAAATTAACCCAGGAAAGTGTCAAAACATTTTAACTCGAACAAAAAATAGTTGTTGATATTTGACTCAAAGAGATTTTAGAGCAATAAAAGGACCCTTCGAACACTCGAACGAAAATCAGAGTGTACTAAATTATTTTAAAATATCGACTTGAAGTAAATGTTCATCGAAAAATTCGAGCTCCTAAATTTAAATCCACAGAAGAAAATCTTTTTTTAAACCTTTTTTTAGATTTCCCAAGCAAATCAAGTAAAGAATACAATTTAGCAGTTAACCAGTTAATTTATTATTGACCTGACATACCTTATATCCTTTAATAACTACCCTGGGTAATTATTGTTTCGACCTTCTACTAAAAGGTGTAATTAATAGAGGCGGGGTAATTATTTAAAGAAGGGTAATTAGTACAGGTTATACGGTATTTTATCAAGACAACGATGTAAGTGTCCATCCCTTTCATTGTCATTTTTTCTTGAATAAATAAAAAATAATTATTTTATAAAATTTTTAATTCTTTTATTTTCCCCAACAAATAAACTAAAATATATAAACAATAAAAAACAAATTTACAATTAAATTTTGTAAAATCAAATTAAAATTAATTTTTCCACAATAATTATTAATCTCCTCTTCTTCCACAAAATATCCACCACTTCCACCAATTTCATTTTCTCCATTTTTTATTTGCCGAATACTCAAAAATTCTATTTATATTTTTATTTCTTCAAAAAAATTTTTTTCTAAATTTTATCTTACTTGGTTGTTGATTTGTTGAATTATTTAGTAATATATTTTCGAAATTTTCGTTTAAAGTTTTGTTTTGTTCAAAATTAAAAGAGGAAGGAGAAGGAAAAGAAGAAGAAGAGGACAACAACATTTGTTTTTCATTTAATAATTTTTGTTGTTTTTGATTTCTAACTTCATCATTCAAAACTTGATATAAAGGGGGAAATTAAAGAATATATTTTAGCTGTAATCCTTAGGGAAATATAAATTTTCTGTTTTTGTCTTTTTCAGTTTTTGAAACCAGAATTTTTGTAAAAGAGAAGGATGGGGAATACCAAATTTAATTCATGGAATTAGGGTTATTCCCCGACAGGGGAGGGGAGGGCCACGGGGAACAATTTCCAGGGTTGCAGCGCCACAGGGGCGGGGACGGGGAAATTTTTTTCTTTTTTACCCCTCGATCCGAACCTCGTTGAGAGCTAAAACGGACTAAATACATTTCTTGGGACCGAATGGAGGTAACGATGGAAAAAAAGTGAAAAGGGATCGGACGTATCTGAATATAACGTCAAAAGTATCCAAAAAATGGCCCCATTCCTTTGATTTACTTATTTTATAAAAACTCATTGTCAGTAAATAAATCCACAAAATTAACGATTAATTTTACCATTAGTTGCAGAATTTAAATTTTCAAAGTCATTTAATGGTTGTTGTTGTGGTTGTTGTCTTTGTACCATTCCCCCCTGAACATATAATGAATGTTCTTTTGGAAAATTTTGTGTTGTTATTGGAACAATAGAAGATGTTAAATCCATATTTGGTAGTTGTGTGCTTAAAGGAAGTTGTGTGGGAGAAGGTAAATGAAGCTCTAGGTTGTTGGGTGGCTAAATTTTTAATTTAAAAATGATTAATGTTAAAAAATGTTTTGTGAATTTAATTGGGGTTTTCTTCTGAAAATCCGCAACTATGTATTTTTTTAAGAATAAAGCTAAGAAATTCCAAAATCTTCTCCTATCGCTAAAAACAATTTTTGGTACTTTCCTGTTATCGGCCCTCCATTTTTTCTTTTTTTTTCTCAGTCTACTTCTGAACAGAATGGTCAGATTTTCTTTCTTTCTCAGATTCACTCTATTTTCCAGTGGCAACATTAACAAAGAAAAGATTCCCAAAAACGAAAAGAAAATTACCACAACTGTTCAATTTTCTGTGTATTCGTCGCGTCTTTAGGATTTTTCCTCAACTTTTCTTCATTAATGTCTCATTTGAATATGCCAATGGGAAATGGAGTGAATTTGAAAAAGAAAGAAAATCTGACCATTCTGTACAGAAGTAGACTGAGAAAAAAGGAAGAAAAAATGGAGGGCCGATAACAGGAAAGTACCCATTTTTTGGCCAAAATATCTCTAAATTCCCTAAAAATTTCACGTAAAATTATTTTCGTCTAACAAAATTCACTGGAAGATTATTATTATTAAATTTTAACGTAGAAGTTGCCTTTAATTCAATTCCCTCACCGTTAAATTATTTATTTCTTGCTTTATTTTTAATTCTGGAAAATGTAAATTTATTGGAGAATTATTATTTTTTTCTTCCAATTTATTTAATATTTCTGTTGTTTTATTTGGAAATTCTGCTAAATTATTTTTTGGAGAAAATAATATTTTCGTTGTTTGATCACCATTTATTTCATTTTGTTTTTGTCCATTAATTGTTGATTTTATATCTTCATTTTTCTTTTGTTGAATAATATTGTTTAAAACGTTAAAAAGCAATTTTTGTCCATTTTGGCCAGTCGGTAAATTATTTGAATTATTAATTGTTCCCAAATTGTTGTTAATCTAAATATTTTAAAATAAATTTAAAAATATATTTTTTGGGGGAAGAAAAACTCTGAATTTAAAAATTAATAACGTAAATGCTGAAATAGTGTCCCTCTCTCAAATAATTATCCCCTCCAGCGAGAGGTTGAAATAATAATTACCCTGGGTAATTATTTCAGCAAATACGGTATGTATTATTTTTAATTTTTTTAATTAAATACTATAAAATTTTTTTATAAAATTTTTTCTTAACTGTTTTATTATTTATATTTTCATTATTTATTGGAATTGTTGAGGCCTCTGAATTAATTTTTGGTTTAATTCTTTGTTCATTTTCAAATTTGGAAGGTGCAAAAAATAATTGTTTTTGTTGTTGTTCTAAAATATTATTTTTGTTGTCACTTTCTGTTTATTTATTTAAAAAACAATTTTATATTAGAAAATCTTTAATGAAAATTTTTCTTAAAAATGTAAAGCATATAGCTATTTAATTCCTAAGGCTGTGCAGTAGGCGGCGTGGTGTAATGGCTAACCCATCAATCCGGTCTACTGAAAATGCTGGTTCGCTCCCAGCCGCCGAATAACCTTTTGCACTAGCTAAAGGAGAGAAATAGCTTTAGCCCAGCTGTTTTACTATATCAAAAAAGAACTAAAGTATGATGGTAATCACGGACTTCTGATTGAGTTAAAATCTTCTGATTTTTAATTAATAATTTTGTACCGGGTAAAAATGGAAGGGATTTTCTAACATAATTTTTCTCCTGTCTTACTCTTCCTTTTTTTTCAATTTAAAGAATTATCAACCTTTTTCTGTTGATTTTTGTCCTAAAATTAAATTATTATTCTCTCCAATTTCTTCCTCCTTTCCATAAAATATTGGTTTTGTAAGCGGAAATGTTCTGTGATTTTGTGTTTGTTGCTGTATTGGCGAACGCATTTCTTCATTTAATTGTTTTAATAAATCCATTTTTTCTGAAATATCTTTTAATCTCCTTTTGAGGGTTTCTAAACTTTCTTCTTGAAAAGTGTTGGGAATTTTGTTGTTTTCTGAAGGTAGAAGACTATCTCTGTTTTTGGTGACAAAATTTTTGAAGATCTGGAATTTTTATACAAAAATTTAGAAATTCGGAATAATTTCGGTGATTTTGATATGAGACTGGAATTTATGGTGGCGGAAATTTTACACTTTTTGTGCCGCAGCAAAAATTTTAAACAATTTAATCTAGTAATTGTTTAAATATTTTCTTCAACACAGGCAAAAAAAGAAAGTTAGAGAGAACAAAAATTGTGGGAACCAAAACAGAAAGAGTTTAGCAGAAGTTTAGCTATCGGGCAGGATTCAAACCTGCGACCTCCTCGTAGTTATTGTTAGGCTCTTTCGCTCACCACTTGTAGGAGCTTCTAGCACTGAGCTACCGGAGCATAGACTAATGCTTTCTCTTTTTCCTTTTCAGATAGTTTAACCCAAGCCTAAGCGTTTTAAATGCTTTAGGTGAATCATCCTTACAAAACCTGGTATATCCAAATTAATAATTAAACTTGCCTCTAACGGAATTTTATTATTTTCAGGTTCTTGATGAAAAATTAATTGTTGTTGTTGTTGTTGTTCTCCTTTGTTTCCCTCTTCTTTTTTTGATTTTTCCAACAAAATATTTTGGCATTCATCACAACAATTATTATTCCCATCATCTCCCCCACTTTCTTCATTTATTCCTCCCGTACATTTTTCACATCTACTTTCACAATTCTCTTCTGGAACATCTTCCTCAATTATTTGGGGTTTAACAGAATTTCCTTTTAAACAATTACAACCAGATAAACTGTTTGGCTGTACAATTAATGCAGCAACGGGAATTGGAAATAAAAGGGTTTTTGAGGGGGAAAATGATTTTTGATTTAAATTTGTTGGATTAATTCCGTTATAATCTATTTTGTAATATTTTTGTAGTCCATTTTCTGTTTCGAGTAAAGGAATTGGCTTTGCATTTGGGATAGAAAATGTTAGTTGTGGGGAAGTGGCAAAATGGTCATTTCGGCTTTAAATTTAGAGAAAAAATTTTTTAACTAAATTTTGGATATAGTTTAGTATACCGGAGTTTCAGTTCCGATACAAGACCCATACCATTAGATTCGTCTCAGCGAGCTGAGTCGAACGGCACCACTGTTTTTTCCGGAGATGCTTGTGGACCGAGATATAGGTCCTCGAAAATCGAAGAACCATAGAGGGGAGTAAGCACATTTTTGGGATGGAAAATTCGATTTTTTGATTGATAACTCATTCGAAAGAGCTCCTCGAGCTGAGTCGACTCCGGTATACTAAACTAAAGCCAATTTTTAGAGAAAAACTTTGAATTTATTTCATTTTCGTTAACATTATTTCCTTCAGAATATTGCCCGTTTGTTAAATGATTTGTAGAGGAACAACATTGACAATTATTACAGAAACTTGTGGCTGTTGTTAGAGACACTATTACCTATTTTAAAAGAAAATTATTACAATTTATGAAATCTATTACTTAAAGAATTACCGAAAAGTAAAGAAATAATCCAATTAAAAATTTCAAAAAAATATATTTTTTAGAATTTATTGAAAAAATCATATTTAAAAATTTTATTTTTTAATTAATATTTTATTTTTTGGAAAGAAACAAAAATTCTCTTTTTAGGAAAAAAGCAACAACCAACACCTTTTCTTCATTTCCTCATCCACATCTCGAATTTATTTAAAAGCACAATGTGTCCCTCTCTCTCCCTCTGTCCCTAATCGGGCTAATAAAAGTAGCAAATATATTATACAATTAAAAACAAAATTGTGTGTAAATAATGAAGTTCCAAGTATAGAAAAACTTGTTTTTTAAATAATAAAGAAGTTGTAGAGATTTGGAAATTATAAGAGAAACAAAAAAATATCTAATAAATTTATAGAATGAGAAAGAAAAATTAGTTTTTTTATTTGTAGATTTTTATGGCTAATTAATATTTAATTAATTAATTAATACAAAATCAGGGATGTCATGCTGAGTTCGGGCTGAGTTCTCAAAATTTTCATAATAACGATAAAGTTTGAAATTTTTTAATTGATAAAATTTGAAAAAGTGACAGGTTAAACATGGGTATTTATCGGTTATACGCCCAGAAACTGAGTTCCAGCCGAATTTGATCGGCTTTAACCTTTTGATTCCATTCAAATAAATCATGCCATTCGAAGGCCCTCAACAAGAGGAATCTTTTTTTCCAACTTAATGGATCAAGTCTGCTCACACGTAAAATATTATAACTCGATAAATGTGAAAAACACCAATTACTTGACTTAACATGTTATAACGGTGTACGGAATTTTCGTCTCTGGAAATTTCGTCTCCAAGACTTTTCGGAACTTTCGTCTCCAACATTTTCGGAATTTTCGTCTCCAGCGGAATATTCGTCTCCAAGGAAATAAACGGAATATTCGTCTCCACAATTTTCGTCTCCGCTAGGAATTTTCGTCTCCAGAGGAAAATTTACCCGTTGATGGAACACTATCCCCCGTTGACGGGGACTATCCCCCGTCGACGAAACAACTTCCCCCGTTGATGGAACACTATCCCCCGTTGACGGGGACTATCCCCCGCTGACGGAACAACATCCCCCGTTGACGGGGAAGATGTTCCGTCAGTGAGGGAGAGTCCCCGTCAACGGGGGATGTTGTTCCGTTAGCGGGGGAGGTTGTTCCGTCAACGGGTAAATTTTCCTCTGGAGACGAAAATTCCTAGCGGAGACGAAAATTGTGGAGACGAATATTCCGTTTATTTCCTTGGAGACGAATATTCCGCTGGAGACGAAAATTCCGAAAATGTTGAAGACGAAAGTTCCGAAAAGTCTTGGAGACGAAATTTCCAGAGACGAAAATTCCGGCACCCGTTATAACTAGGGTGCGGCAAAATATGCACAAAAATCCAAAAATATGCGAATGTATATGTACAGAAAAAGCCCTAAATATGCACTAAAATATGCAACAGAGTAGAGCAGATTACAAAAAAAATAGAATGCTGTATTCCGCCCCAAGTCTTCACTTTGGAATATACATAGGACGTTCTAGAAAATATTGAAAATATTAAAATCCAATAATCAGTACAAACTCCCAAATAATACTAATTTATATCTAAGTACATTCAAATCCCAATAGAACTCACTCTGGACTAAATTGCTCATTGTCAGTCATAATAAAGAGAGAAACTTGCTATCGAGATTAGTCAACAATAATTTTTAATTTTCCAATAATTTTTTTTATAATTATATATTTACTATCTACAAAACTCGGTTAAAATAATTTTTTTCATTTTCTTTAATTAATAAAATAATTTTCTTTTTTATTCTTTCTTTGTTGCGGTTCGACCAATTTTTTTAACGTTAAAAATGAATTACGAGAAACAACAGCAACAAAGGCACAAATATACAACAAAGACATTATACCAAATATTATCCCAACTAAATTTATTTATTTTAGTTCAGTAATTGAGGACAACATTAAAAAAAATAAATAAAATGTTTTCTTTTTGTTCCTAGAAAATGAAAATTTATTAAAAGAAGAACAATGTTTTTTGTGTTTTTTATCTTTGTCTTTATTTTCTAACAAGACTATAAAATGGATGTAAGATGGAATCTTATAGCCAATTTTAATTAATTTATTAATTAATCTAAAAATGAATAATTATTTTATTTTTCATTCCTTTATTGGACTGTTTTTTATTATTTTAACTTTTTTGTCTCATTTTCCTGGGAAAACAGAGGCTGATGGATGTTGTTGTTGTACAGGTCCATGTTGTTGTAGGTTGGAAATATATTCTTGTTTGTTTGGATAAAGAGATTAGGATAAAAAGCAGCTGAACATTTC
Organism: Meloidogyne enterolobii; assembly: GCA_963681835.1. Lineage (NCBI taxonomy): Eukaryota > Metazoa > Nematoda > Chromadorea > Rhabditida > Meloidogynidae > Meloidogyne > Meloidogyne enterolobii. The sequence goes on from CAVMJV010000089.1 coordinate 889,273, forward strand.
CAGAAAATAGCAAAGTGTTGGAAGGGGTTAATAGTCCATAAAGTTCTCCGAAGCAATATTATATATTATCAAGGCCTTGCCGGTCAATCATTCACTACCGACTAATCGGTGGTTTTAATTTTTGCTATAGTAGCTGGAAAATTTTTGTTACTCTTAAAGTGGCATATTTTTCGACTAAAATTATTAAAATTAATGTTTAAGAATATTAAGAATATTAAGGATGAATTAATATTTGTAATGCGTTTTTCTTCCTTAATTAGCTAAATATTTTTAATTATTTTTACCCTTAAAGTTTAAACGAACACCCTTTGGTGCACAACTAACAAGGGACCATTCTTTACTGTCACTGCGAATTTGATATATTTTTTGGTACCATTCGATAGAGGACCCTCGACTTAGTATTGTGGCGCTATCCGTTTTCTTGCAAAATTAGTTTGGGCCGAGTTATGGCCGTTCAAAGTTTCAGTCTATGGGAGTGGTTGAGTATAATGAAAAAAAGCTAAAAGATGCGCGCTGTTACTTTTTTCCACTTTCTCTGCTTTCTTCACATTGCCTTACAAAGAGGAAATAAGAATGCAAGAGGCGCGAGAATAAAAAGAAGGGAGAAAATGTCAGACACAATAAACAAAGAGAAGAGGAGTAGGCGGGGCCTTTTTGAGGATGAAAAATAAGAGAGAAATTGCTTACTTACCCTAAAACTCCAGACTCTAGCGGTCTAACTTTGAACGGCCATAACTCGGCCCAAACTAATTTTGCAAGAAAACGGATAGCGCCACAATACTAAGTCGAGGGTCCTCTATCGAATGGTACCAAAAAATATATTAAATTCGCAGTGACAGTAAAGAATGGTTCCTTGTAAATAAAACCCTTAATTTTTAATTTTTTTTTAATTATTCTTTCAAGGCCTTGCTGTTCTTGTTGTCTTTGCCATAAAGGGCCAATCTGCATTAGGTTTTGACTCTCTAATATTTTTTTATTTTATTTCAATTATTTTTAGACTTCCATGTACCTGTCCTTGTTGTTGTAAATGGTACAAAATTTAAATTTTCATAAAATATTTTTAAAATAATTTTCAAGTTGTGGGTGTTGTTGTTGCTCTCCCCAATCATGTTAGTTTATTTAAAAAATACTTTTTGTTTTTTAAATTAATTTAAAGGCCTTTCATGTTGTGGAGGACGACGAAAGAGACGTAGCCATAATATACGTGATTTCTTACCGAAATCAAGTTGCTCTAAAAAGAATAATGATTTAAATGAAAGTAGACTTTTACTTACAAAAACTATATTTTATTAAATTTTAAAATTGTATTTAATTTAATTTTTTGTTAAAGAATTCAACACTTATTTATAGCATTTCACCGGAACCGATATTTTCATCGGAACCGGAACTTCCAGTGACCTCTAATATTAAATTGCTAGATCCTTTTCTAGCTTCCTTTTCTAATAATTTTAATTAACACAATTGTGGAAACTTATTTTATTATAATAAGATTAGAATTGGATTATAATTAGTTCTCTATGTTTGATTGTCGATCAGTTACTTCTCGGGGGTTTTTTTCGGAAATCGAGACCTTTGTTGATTCTTGATTTTATATTTTTAGTTTAAGCAAATGAAAGGGAATATTTCTGATATTTCTGACATTTTAATTATCCCCAACATTATTTAATTACTTTATTTAATTATTCTAATTTATGTGGATAATCTTAAATTTAATCACAGATTATTTTTCCTTCAAGTAGATTTTAAGAAATTTTTCTGTCCTCCAATCGATTCCCAACAGAGGCTGTTGTGGCCATTCAATGTTTTTCTTCTCTATTCGATTATTTTCGACATACTAACAAAAAAAGTAGATTTATTGTTGAATTAATGGGGAAGGATCACCGGAAGGAGGGAATCCTCTCTCTCTGTCTCCCTCTCTCTCTCTTCTTCTCTCTACACAGCCTTAGATCGAGAGTATTGGTCCAAAATATTTTGCGTGTTTAGTGGTAAATAAATAAATATATTTTTGCTATTTAGTTAAAGGCTGCAAGGACAGGCAGTTGTCAGCAGCTGGAAATTCATCAGCTACTTAATGAGAAAAAGCAAAATCCCTCTTCTTTCAGCTAGATCCAAACCGCCCCCATTTCCTTCTCCTTTCATTTATTTCCACAAAATGATGCACTTTCTTCTTTTTTGACTTTTTTCTTTTATATTATTTATCTCTTTATCCTTTAAATACCTCAAAAATCCACATTTTTATATACTTATTGTCAGACGTAATATACCCCCCCCCACCACCACCCCTACCAACAATAACAACATTCACCCCCCTCTAAACATTCCTCTCTACAGATAACCACTTTATATTAGACAAATCACGTTGTTTAAAGCTTTTCTTGGTTGTCTTCTCGAACGACAAACATACTATTAGCTACTCTTCAATACTGATCAAAATATATTTATTTATTTTTATATCCTCCATATCCCCCCACTTAATCGACTTGACTGTTTAAAGGAAAGAAAAGGCAAACAATTTATTTTTTCTTGCTCAATTTATCGTTTCTTGGAATTGTTATAGTTATATATTCTCTTGAAAGATTTATTGAAATTTTTTTGTTTAAACTTCTTTAAACTTTTTTTTAAAAAACTTGTTTATATATTTTAAATATTCATTTTCTAATTGTAAAATGACAAGTTTACTTTTCTTTAGCAGAGCTCGATTTTTCACAAAATTTTAGGGGACGTGTACTTACACACTCACTAATTCCCCAATATTTTTACTACATTTTTTGCTTTCCACTTGAAATTTTTACTCATTTATTCACTCAATTTTGTATCTACCCTTTGTTGATCTCTATATCGTAAAAATATCGTTATAATATTAACACTGCAGTTTAATAATGATCCCCGATATACCTCTAGTCCAATGTACCGCCGAGATATAACTTTGTTCAAAATTGTGGTTAGCCTCCCTTTATTATTTTAATTAAATTCCTCACAACTTTTAGATAATATTAATATACTTTTAAATTATATAATATAAAAAGTCAACAATTCCAATAAACATCCAATTAATTAATAATTTTAACGAATTTAAATTTTTATAAAATATTTGACTGTTTACTTACTAAATTTCAAATTTCATCCAATTAAAATGGAAGGAGAAAATGACACAAAAGTTATAAAAAACTCAGAACCTATTGAAAATGGACATGAACCTTCATCTTTAATTATTTCTATTCCAAGCAGTAGTAATAATATTGGACATTTAAATATTAATAATAATGTGGCAAGAGGTAATGGTATAATTAAAATATGTATTAAAATACATAACTAGTGTTGTCGGTTCTTGGAAAATCTCCGGACATCCGGAATCGAACTGAAAAACCGAGCCGAAAAATCATCAGTTCATCGGTTTGGTCCAGAACCGATTACTCATAATATTTATTAAGACATTGATTAAGTTAATATTTTAAGTGTAGGACTGGGATTTTTTTCATATATGTATCTTTAAATGAAAAATTTTATATAGAATCCCGAATTCCGGGGTGAACGCATGAGACGATTTCTGAACGGAATCCAACATCGACATATCTCCAAAAATCTCCATTTATACAAACTAAATTTTCTCTAATTTTAATTCGTTTTCAATCAAAATATTATTAAAAATCCTCCTTCCCTTCCCTTTCACTTTCCTCAATCCTTTAATAATTATTTTCTAACAGTAAGTGGCGATGATTCTAGCGATGAAGACCCAGCAGAATATTTACGCGATTTACGTAGACGTGTTCAATTTAGTGACAGATCACAACGTGTTTTGGATGATTCTGATAATTTACTTAAATCAATCAAAAATAGAAGAGCCCCAATACCCTCCCCTTTAGCCAATTCCTCTTCAACTTCTGCTGTTGGAGGACAACATTCTTCCTTTTCTTTGGAAAAGCGTCGAAAAAGTGGAGATTCTACTATACAAGATAGAGCAGAAAGAACGTTTATAAGAAGTAGAAGGTCTTTAAGTCCAGATAAACAGCAATTAGGTGGAATTGAAGATGCTTCTACGTAAGGAATTTTATTTTAAAATTAATTGCCTAAATTTTTCTTTCCTATGGCTAAAATCCTTTTTAAAGAGGAAACTGCTATTTTAATGAATAAACTTAATAATTATCCTTCCAATAAAATTTTAAAATAAAAATTTTATTGAAAACTTTTTAGTTCTTTTAAGTGTTTTTTCCTAGTTTACAGAAAATTCCTCATTAGTTTGGTCCTTAACTAGAAAACTAGTGTAGAGATTTATCTTTTTTACTCATTAGAGATTCTCAAATCCTCTAAAAAGTTCATGAAAAACAAAACAAAATATTATTTTATTAAAATTTAGAAGTCGTTATTTGTTAAACACACCAAAATTCCCTCGTATTGACTTCGACGATTGGATTACTGAAGAATTAACGGATAGAAAGCCGGCATGGCATCAATTAGAGGAAAGTGTTAAATCTTCATATAATAAAGTAAATTGGATATTTTAATTGAATTTATAAGAATAATTTGTTTAAATTCTGGATTTGTAGTTTAAAAGAAAACCCTTTATCCTTTACTAAAATATTTTAAATTTAATTCCGTAAGTTAAGAATTTGGGGATTTTTTTATAAACCATTTTGATTCATCCATTATTTGCTATTCCTTTAGTCATATCAAGATTTTTATTTTATGAGAGGTTCAATAATAAATAAATAACTTTAATAAAAGACTTAAAAAATTTCTCAATTTATTAGCCTAGAGCAACAGCTGAACGAAACAGACAATTAAATGAATATCAAGACACCCAACTTAACCATCTGGAATTTAACCGTGCCCGTCGTCGGCATCAATCAACAGATTTACCTTTCACTGAATTAACACATTTAGACTCCGAAAGTTTTTTGCCTAGAGCGCCTAGTTGGATGGCTAATGATGCTATAGCCCCCAGGGGAATGCCCAAATTGATAAATTCTGCTGGAAGTGGTTAGTGTGGAAAAGGGAGGGAGGGGGTTGGAGGATATTTGAATTAAAAATTATATTTTAGGTCCTTATGCAGCACCTCATTTAAATAGAACACAAGGAATTGAAAGACCAGAATTAACTCGTTATAGCAAAATTGCTGATGATATAACAGGTAATATATAATTAAATATTCTTGTTTCTCTTCCTCCTCAGCTAGCTCTCTGAATTCCCTCCCAAGTTTTTCAATTAATATTCATTTCATTTAAGCCTGAGTATTTTTATTATAGTTCCTCGTTTACTCGTATTTTTAAATTTAATTTTCTAGCTCGTCTTCTAAAAACTTCAATATTGCCAGAACATATGAAAACAATAACTAGTAAAGAATTTAGAAGTGCTCCTTTCCCTTCTGCGGGAAGTTCAACAGAACAATTCGCAACAGAAGACGAAATGCTGGTAAAGCTTTTTTAAGTAAATAAACAGCCCGGTAAAATTAAGAGAAAAAAAATATAATTTTCATACCCAATAAAAATAAATTTAAAAAATAAAAAATTAGTTTACGTTACATTTATGTAAGAAATGGGATTTTGGTTGGGAATTACCGAAATTTTTTTTGAAAAATTGGGAATTTTTTGTCATATTTCTCCAAAAATAATTACAAGTTTGTATAAAGGTTTTAAATAGTGTTGTTTACGACCGGTTATTAACCGGTACTTCCGGTTTTCGGTTAATCTAAATTTTAGAAACCCGGTTTTCGGTTTTGAGTTTTAGGCAAATACCGGTTTTATTTGAGGGGAATTTTAAATAAAATCACTCATTTTCACAAATTTCCGGTTTTCTGTTTTTAAAATTTTCTAAAAACGGTTAATTTCTGGCAAAAAAATTTCTAAAATTCCGGTTTTAAAACCGATCGCCAACAACTTCATTTTTAACAATAAATGGGAGGAGTTGTTATCTTTGACATTTAAAAATAATTTTTTGTTTAAAAATAAAAATTTAAATTTAAAAAATAGCAGCTCAATCTTCTCTTTCAAATCTTTTAAAGTAATTTTCGTCCAATTTTTCTTCACTCTTTACTCCTTACTTTTCCTTAAACTTTCAGAATTTCTTCTCGTTTTTGTTTGAAATATTCACAAAATTTTTCAAGTTTATCCTTTTTCAATTCTTTACCTTCACTAAAATAATTGTCTACTTCTTCACATTTTTCTTCGGCTTTCAATATTTGTTTAAAATTATATTCCTTTTCAAGCTTCTTTATATATTTATGCAATTTCTAGAAATTATTTTAAAATATTCTCTTTAACAAATTTTCTGATCATATCCGCATGAACAGATATCGGATTGGATTTTGACACTGTCTGTGGCACAACAAAAATCTTATACAGTAAGACCCCAGTTACTCATTTCGATTTTAGCTTTGTATTTATCATAGTGACCCTATCTATACTTACAAACCATTCTATTAAAAAATCCTGCCAAGTTTGCTAAAGCAATTATTATAATTGCCTAAAATCAGCACTTTCGCCTAGAAAATTTTGTCTTCCCAACATTCAAAAAGTTTTTTAAATTAATATTTTTAATAAAGAAATAAACAAAAAACCTCCAATTTTCTTTTATTTCGAAATTCGGCAATGTTGCACAAATCTCCAAAACCTACTTTTACCTCAATCTCCTCTCCAACATCTTCAGTTTTTCCAAAATATTTTTCATAAATTTCTTTATAAATTTCAAACTTCTCACCATTACTACTATTTAACTTTAATTCATTTATTTCCTCCAAAATTTTTTTCAATCCCTTTTCTCTTTTTCGGTTACTTAAAACGGCATAAGCATCTGATAATTTGTATACAAAGCCTAATCTATCTATTTTTTCACCACCTAAATTTAATTAATTATTTTCAATAAATCAGAATAAGCCCAGATATCCCCCCCCCCATACTCTACATTTAATAGAAATCCCTCTATTGTTAATAAAGAAGGCAATTCATTCTCCTGTAGGATTCTTCGGTTCTGACCCGAACTGAACAGATACCTGAAAATTTCCCGTACCTGAAGATAATACCTGAAGATTTACCAAGAACTAACAACCCTAAACTCCAGTGTAACTATATAGAAATACCCCTATAAAACTTCTATCAAAAAAACTCCTCCCTTTTTTAGTATCTTCAAATTCATTAAAACTATTCTTTAATTCAGTGTCTACCATTTGCATACTAAATTTATTTTTTATTTCCTTTTCTTTTGTAGATACCGATAAATTTAAAAGAAATTGGTGGACAAATAAATAAAACAATAAATTCTTACAAAATATTTTCATCTCTTTAAATAAAAAAAATATTTAAATTAAGAAAATACATATATTTTAATTCAAATATTTTCAAGAACTTGCAACCCCTAATTGAAAGTAACATGAAGTTAAGGTCTATCCAGCCTTAATTTAAGTTAAAGAACCTCCTCTTATGTTGTTTGGATTTTAAATATAGTAAGAAAAACTTCCCCTCCTCTATTAATTCTAACTGACTTGTTAATAAATTAATAGTAAATTTTAAATTTTCAATTACACGCTCTCATATAGTAAATTTTAAATCAATTAATAAATTATTAATAGTCTCTCATTCAAATTTTCAAATCAATTTTTCCCCATTATGTATTATTGATTGAAACTTAAGATTCGATTTTTTAAAATTTAATTTTTTCTTCTTGTTTTGGATTTTTCAAGCCCAACTTACAGAAACAAATTTTCTTTTCAGCGTTAAAAGGGAAAACCCGGAAACAAGATTTTATTAGAAAGCCGAGTTATAAATCCTAAAACCAGGTCGCGAGTCCGAGTTGAACTTTATTTTTTGGATAAAATTTATAAATTCTGGAGATTGATTAAACATTATATTAAAAATAAATATTAACTAACTAATTTTAATTAACTTTTCTCAAACACAGCTTTAAATTATTTCCAGTTTTATTTGTTAATATTTAAAATCGGAGGTGGAATTTTAAACCGATTTTAAATTTCAATCGGAGTCAGAAAAGTGTCAGAATTATTGCAAGTCCGAAAGTTTAAAAATTTTCTTGAATCGGAGAAAATGTCTGGAATCTTCCTCACACAAATGTCCTTAAATAGGACTTTTAAACTTTAGTCTAGATTTTATTAGAAAGAATTTTCGAAAAAAGTTCTTAAGAGTTAGAACGGAGGGTAATTGTAAGGAGGGTAATTGCTAAGGGGAGTAATTAATCGAGAAAATACGGTATTTTGTGTAAGTATTTTCGATTGTAATTGTTGGGAATAGTGTCTGAGAATCTAAAGGTTCCTCGATTTTACATAGAACAAACCAAAAGTATTTTTAGGATAAAAACTTTAAAAATAAATATAATATTTTTAAAATTATTTTAGTTATCAATTCCACGGTCATATTACAGTAGACCAAACAGAGACGATAAGGATTATTTTGATTTTGATCTTCAACACTCTGTTGATATGTAAATAAATATATATTTTTATTTAGTTGATTAAAAATAATTAAAGTTTTCTAAATTAGCTACATAATTTCCAAACTTTTAGACACTCTAAATTTAAAAAAAAAATTCGGAAAAAATTTATAATACATACCTAATTAGAACAAAAATTACCCAATCTTAAAAAATATGGGGCAAAAGAACAAGTACATTATTACAAAATAATTATTTATTACAAAATGTCCCTCCCAATAATAATTATGAAATAGTATACTAAAATTAATAAATTTTGAAAAAAATATTTTTTCCTTTTTAGGTATCGCCGCCCTGAAGGGAAATACCTTCCAACACCGTAATTTAATTAATATTTTAAAAATTCAATTTAAATTTTTTTCTTTCCAATTTTTAAGTCCACAACATTGGGAAACAAAACTTTTAAATGAATACAAAGCAAAAGGAGAAGCACCACTCTCTGGGTATATGTTCACAAAAGGGCCGAGTGATTACAGGGCTGCGGGGACTAGTTATTTAAGTGCTGCTTTAAGGTGTTTTTTTGTTTTTTTATCATTTGTGTTCGCAAAAGGATTTTCCAGAAATATAGAAATTGAAAATAGTAATGGATTTTGATTGAGAAAAAAAAGAACTAGAGAATTTTTAGGTCCGAAATATTTTAGAAATTTAAAACTTTCCCTACATTTATCATTTGTTTTTTTATCATTTGTGTTCGCAAAAGGATTTTTCGGAATTGCTCCTTACCCACTCCCTCCTCTCTCAAATGTTCAAAGCTCATCCCTATTTGAAGAATTTTTTGGTAATTATATAATTAGGTAATCGTGTAACCCTTTTAGATGTTGAAAATTTTTATTTTAAAAATTGAACTTTGATGTTTTAAATAAATTTTTAAAGAACTCCGAGTTTCTGGGAACACCGTTTTGCTCAAATTGGTAAATTTATATTTTTATTAAATTCGAAAAGCTATGTTCTTTATATAAATACTTAAATAGGTGCTTCTGTGCGTGAGGCGGATCCTGTAAGCTTCGAAAGTTTGGAAAGGTATTTAAATTTTAGGGATTTTTTGATGGCCTTTCTTTTTGTTAAAACATTTTCAAAATTATTTTAACCTCAAAAACTTGTCTATAATTCATTCGGGACGCTCTTATAGCTGAGTTGATTGATAACAAAATTAGATATATTTATTTATTTTAAGCAAAACTTTAACCAATTAAAAAAACTTAAATATTTTAATTAAAGAAACAGACCACGACCTAGTCGATTCACAACATATTCAGACCCAAATTTTGAAGATTATGAAGATCCACGAGCAGATGACACTTGATATTATTATAAATTTAAACATATTTTATTGTTAATTTTTTAAATCATTAATTTTCTTTTTAAGTTTGTATATGCATATTTTTTGGATTTTTATAAAAATTTAACTTTGATATCTTTAATTTTTTCTGGTAAAATTTATTATCTATTTAAAATTTATGTTTAACTTTGCGGTCAATTTTTTAGACCAGTAATTTAAATTAGTATTTATAAAATGCCTTTTTGATATTATTTAAAATTACTTTTTCCCTAAAACTATTTTCCCATTTTCTTCAATTCTTTCTTTATATTTGAATGTCACTCCCACAAGTACATATGTATATTTATAAACCTCTTTTACTCAAAACCGCCATTTCTCCTCATTCAACTAATTATATTCAAATATTTTTTTATTTTTAATCAAATACATTCATAAATAAAATAAAAATTTATAAATAAAATTACCAATTACCCCTCATTTCTTGTTCTTTTTAGTGGATAGAAGCAATTGAAAAAGCATATCCAGTTATTGTATTAAAATTATTCATAGCAAGTATAATGTACAATAGTTATCGAATTACAACAATACAGTGAAGGTAACTTTTATACTGATAAAGGACACTGATTCGGGATAATATAAAAATAATGCTTTAATAAAGAACAAAAATATCACTCTTCAAAAGTTTGGAAGCAGGAAAAAATAAATTTTCGAAATTGGCTATCTTGGTTGGTAGATAAAGTTACCAGATTTTACCTTCCTTTTTAGTTCTTTTTTGGCGATTTGGTACAATATGGGTATAAGTAACATTTTCCTTTCCTTCCTTTTCTTTCTGGTTAAATGACATTATGAGCAAGCACAAACTGTGTTTACTGTGTGCTGTTAACTATACTAACAATTATTTTTAGCAAGACCCTATTATTTGATCATAGAAAATTACCCCCAAACAATAGAACTGCAACTTATTCATTACTACCTGGATCAACTATCTCCTTTGAATTTGCACAATTTGATTATGTCGTATTTAATTACAAAATGATCAGATTATTGTTTGATGAAGAAAAACCTAATTATTTAAAATTCGTTGGATTACACCTTAGGCCTCAACATGATAATATTCTAAATTTGTGTGAATTCGCTACAGAAACTTTAATAGTCACCAACTATTTGAGCATTTATTTTTCTTCTTACTACAATTTCAAAAATAAGATGGATATTTTATTCAATGTATTGACGAAGGAAGTGATTTACTTCAATTAATTATATTTCAATTAAATTGCCAACAATTTTTGGGTGGATTATACAAATATCTCGCATAGGCAAAGTATCTGACCTAATTGCTCAAAATTTTCTCCCTAATTTTTCATTTTAAAGTTCCTTTTCCGACAAAAGTCCAACAAAAATATATGCATCCACCTTATTTGTTTTTAATTTGTGTATTGATTCTCATTTTTTAATTTTTAAAAATAATTTTTTAATTTATTTACTGCATAAAATTTATATATATTCAGTTAGCTCTGTTTATTAATTATGTTCGGGAGTTGATAAAAAAGCCAGGAGTCTAGACCGAGCCCGGGAATTAAGCCCGAGATCGAGAGTCGAGACGGACCTTTGATCATTTCAGAAGTTCAAGTTCACAAGTTTCTATTTTTTACTAGATTTAATAATCTAAGAAAAACTCATAAATCCTAAAACCTAAAGATATGGAATGAGGCAAAAAGTAAAGTTTGCTGTTAAAATAGAGGAAGAATATTAGAGAAATACAAATTTAGTGGACAAAATTCTAAATTACAAATTTTATTTCCTACTACTTAAATTATAATAAGCTGACAAGTTTAATAAATAATTTTAATTTATTATTTTTTTACAAAACTAACAACAACAAAAGAAAAATAAATAATATTTATACATACATATATTTAATTTATTTATCCTCTAATTGACCCAACATTTTCTATTTTACTCAAAGCAACTAAAGAAACTGGTCTCTCATCTAAATCGTCTTCAATACTTTCTTCTGTAGTTGTAGCCTCTCTGCCGTCTCTTCTATCACTATTTGACTCTTCTTCACTTCTATAAGAATCGGGTATTGTCACTCCCTCAGCATATGAACGTGTTGCAATAGGTCGAAACTTCGTTCCACTTCCAACTCGCCCCGCTAAGGCTGTCAACGACCTTGAAACGAGATTTTCCATTGGTGTAAGCATTGCTGTTCCGGGTGTTGGCGGGGGTACTGGAATTGTTGGCTGTAAGTGGTCGTCGTGTTCTTTTTTGTCTGCTGATTTGGTACGGGTTTTGCTCTTGCTTCGAGAACGTTTTAGTTGTTGGTGACGAGCCCGTGCTTCTGCTTTTTCTTTTTTCCATCTTTTGTAGCGGCGGACAGACCAAAACTTTAAAAAGTTAATTTTTAGAAAGATTTTTGAGGGTAATGGGAATCTACAAAACTATGGAAACACCCAAAATATCACCACTCCCCCATCACTTCCCTCGTGGTGATATTCTGGGTTTAGCCTATTTTTTGAAAACTCACCATTAGACAAGCACTAAGAGCTACCACAATAATTGGCAAAATAAACACATAGCAAAACCTAAACCAATTTGTCGGTCTAATGCGCCTTTGAGCCTTTTTCTCAACTAAAGGCAATCCCCTTTCTTTAAAATCCGTAAAGTCTAAATGGTCTTGATCCGTGTCATTAACAAAAAGTGCATCGTTTTCTGTGGTTGCTGATTGAGAAATGAAAGAAGTAATTACAAAGAAGAGCGTTATTAGAAGAAGAACAATTTTTGTATTGGGCATTTTGAACTGAAAAATAAAAATTAATTGAAATATAGAAAAGTGATAATTACTAAATGAAGATATGAAGAATGCTTAAATAAATTTAGATCAACTCAATTTTTGTTTTTATAGGATAATATCAGTTGCTGGTGTACCCCAATCCGTCCTTAAAAGTCCTACGGAGCGAAGTGAGCGCTTAATGCTATTCCTTACCAGCATACTGCGACCTGATCGAGATTGTGTGATCTGATCATCAGAATTTGATAATGTAAGGATGATTAACCTAGAGCATTTAAAACGCTTAGGGGGGGGGGGGTTAAACGATCTAAAAAGGGAAAAAAGAAAGCATTAGTCGGTGCTCCGGTACTCACAATCAGTGGTAGAGCACCTCCATTTGTATGAGCAAGGCCGAGCGATCACTGTCAGCGTTGTCGCAGGTTTAATCCTGCCCGGTGGCTAAACTTTTACTAACAATAAACTCTTTCTATATTCAAATTCTTTTTTCCTCTCTTTTTCTCAATTTTAACTCAATTTTTTCTTTTTCTTCATGTTTTTATTTTTCTACAAAAATTTTATTTTAAAATACTTTTTTAAAATAATTTAGGTAAAAGTCAAATATTGTAATTATTTTATTTAAAAATTTTTTTTATAATTCTCTCAAAAATAAATCAACCAAAAATGTTCTTTAGAACCTAAGCTCTTTAATATTTTTTTCAATTAATAAATTAAAAGAATTTTATTTATTTATACCAAAAAATCCAAAAATGGATAAAAGTTTTTATATAAAATCAAAAAAATGAAGGAATGGGAAGGCTTGTTTATATTGTGTCAGAACCAGAAAAGGAACATTTAAAAGAAGATTAAAATAATACAAGGGCTGCAATAGAAATTGTTAAATCTTTTAATTTTCTTTTGTAAAATCAAATTCTTCAATTGCAACAACTCTTAATTAATATAAAAATATATTTGTAATTTTAAAAATCAACTCTTGTTAGTGTAACTCTTTTAAATATCATCTATTTAATTTCAAATTTCTAAAAATGTTTAAACTAGAGTTGATTATGTATTTATTTGGAATTTTTCTACTTTTTTTCTTTAAAATAAAAATAATTACAATATTTTTACTTTTAACAAAGAAATATTCCAATTACAGTCAGATTATCAATTTTATGTACACAGGTGAAATAATTGTATCTAAAGTCGAATATATTCATAATTTAGTGGACTCTTTTAAATATCATCTATAAGCTCCACCCAACCAAATTTATAAAGATTTATCCAAAATTGAGGGTCAGCTGTACACAAAATTAAATTCTGACATAGAAGGGAAAGGTTTAAAACAAGTTTTTAAAATGAGCGATTTTTATAAAGTATATTTTGTGCAAAGGCAAATGGCTCGAATGTTGTATGTGATTTTCAATGAATTTCTAAACTAGTGACCAATTTAAAATTTTCAAAATATTTTTTGGAAATTTCTTTTAAAATATTTTCTAAATTTTTAGTTAAAAATACCGTATTTCCTATATTAGAGCCCCACCCTCTGTTAGAGCCCCACCCTCTAATAAAGCCCCACTTTGGAGGATAGTTGAAAAATAGAGCCCCACCCTCAATTAGAGCCCTACCCCAAATACACCCCCACCTAAAAAATTTTGGAGGAAAAAATATCCAAATAACTTTTTAGATGTATTACGAGAGTTAAGGAAATAAAGGGGGATATTGATGATTTCGTGATAATTGAGGAAGAGGTATCATGGGGATTGGGGATGAAAATGAGGGATTAATCCCGTTATCCGTCAAAATACTCTAATATCGCCTATATTCCTCAAAATCCCTCCTATTACCTCCGAAATCTAATCATTGTCTGAAGGGTTGCAATCGTGTTAGGCACTTGACGATAGTTCGCGAAATTATTAGAGATCTATTAGGGATCTCGCTTATAATCAGTGCTGGAGAAGTTCCAAAATTTCTCTGGAACCGGTTCCAGTTCTGGAACTGCTTTTTGAATTTCTTCAGTTCCAGTTCTGGAACAATGTTCCAAAGCTTCATCAAACAAAATCCCTTCATATGCCTTCTAATACCCCTATCCAGAATGTCCCTCTTAATTCCGAAAAATCTTTCAATATAAAATTAATCATCAGATATTCCCCATAATTCCTTAAAAGTTACTTTTATACCTCTGATCCATCGATGTCAAATACCTCCTAATATAATCCGACCAAATCTACCTATATTTAATTATTAATATTACTCTCATTGAACTATTGGACTATTTTGTTTTTCATTGCTCAAAAAGTTTTAATTTTTCTTGAAAAATCGAAAAATATCGATTCTTTTTCGATATTTTGCGGATTTATCACCAAACCCTCCTGCTTATCTCTAGTTGCAATGGATAATTAATGAATGGGATTTTATCTCAAAAGAGTGTTGAAAAATAGAGCCCCACCCTCGATTAGAGCCCCACCCTCTAATACAGCCCCACCTCGGCGGATAGTTGAAAAATAGAGCCCCATGGGGCTCTATTATAGGAAATACGGTATCTGGTCACGAGTTTTTAAATTTATATTAAATACAAGAAAAGTATTAACAAAATTTCTTATCGAAAGTTAAATAAACGAAATTTTGTAAAAAATTAAAAAAAAATTTTTTAGAGAATAAGAAAATGAGAGTGAAGCATTAATTGGATTTTTGAAGATATTTTTGATTGATTTAAATATTATTTTACCGAGAGTACCGAGTAATACCGACAAATTGTTCTCTTTAATTCTTTTTGTTTTTAAAAAATAAAAATTTTATTGAGAAATTAATACTTTCCCCAATTATAAAGAAATTAAAATGCTTCACTTAATTATAAATATAAAGGAAAAAAATTATTTTTGAGTTAATTCAGTCAAAGGAAAACAATCATTTTTAAAAAATAAAGCAAAAACAAGGAAAAAAATTTTCTTTTTAATTTTCCACCCCCAAAAAAAAACAAAAAAAAAATTTTAATTTTTTTTTCATTCCCTCTCTATCATCTACTCGTGCTTTCCCCTCCACCATCTATTAAAGGTTCAGGTGTTGTTTTAGTTGAAGTATTACTATTACCATCATTATTCCCCCCTCCATTCTTCCGGAACTTTGAATTTAACCACATGGCAAAACATCCAGTTATTGATGAGGAATTACCGCTTTTACCTTCTAAAATAAGAAAATAAATTTTTAATTAGAAAAAAAAGAAAGAGGAGTATGACGAAAGAAAGATTTATTTGAATGATTTTAGAAAAAAAATTATTTGAAGAAACGACGGGAACAAAGAGGAAAAATATAGCGAATCGTTTGACTGTTTGTGGTGCAGTCGGATAGCGCTGTGTTCGTAAAGGAATGGTCGGAAGTTCGAATCCAACTCATGAGGAAATGTTATTATTTTGATATTTAGACGAAAAAACGTTATAAAATTTTTTTTGAAATTTTTGAAGGTGATAAAAAATTTATATTTTTATAAAAATATGTAGGTGACACTATATGCAAAAAACAAGGAAAAGTTTTTTTTTATTTTCCACTCCCCAACAGAAAAAAATTATTTGAGGAAACGTTTATCTATCTAGAAATCAAAATAAAAGCAGCATTTGCTGTGATAACTAGATGGGTATTTTTCATTAACAGGACAAAAATACCAGGCCTCTAAAATATAGGTGACACTTTATCCCACCCCTCTAAAATTAAAATCCTCAATAATCCTTTCACAAAAAATTTCAATTTTCCAACCTTTCTTCTTCCTTTCCCGTTCAACACTTTGAGTTCTCTTTGATTTCTTCTCTTCGTTTTTTGTATTAGTCTTATTAGAAGATGACAAAACATCGTCATGGCTTGATCGATGTGTAAAAGGTTTTGAAGTTTTAATTGTTTTTGTTGTTTCACTTTTACTTGGAGATTGGATATCCGAACTTTTAATTTTTTTATTTTGAATTTTTGTTGTTTTTTGATCTTTAGATGATGAATCTTGGGCAACTGAAGAAGTTTGAGCTGACAATTCAACACCTTTAAATGTTTTTATTTGATAAAGAATAGTAGAAAAATTATAAAAACCTTCAACAATTGCATCCAATGGTTTGCGTAACGAAGCTGAAATTGATTTAAAAATTTTAAGATTGTTATTTTTATTAATAGAGCAAAAATATCAAGCCCTTAAAAATCATTTTTGATAAAGTGGATTAGTCTATTAAAAATATGAGGAATTCTAATCAGAAATCTGCTATTTTTATTACCTGACAATGAGGCGGGATTTCTCTAACACATCACCCCTGGGCACCTAACTTGAAATTAGCAGCTGATGTACAAGGGAAGGTGATATGCAAGAGGGAGTTAAATAAAAGCCCTCCTAGGGCCGAATTAAGATGGTGCATGAAGGGAAGTGATGTGTGAAGGACGCTAATTAGAGAGATTCGATTGAATTTAATTTGTTTCAAAAATGGGATCAAGATAGCAAAATTGTTATTTAAGACAAAAAATAGCAATTAACCTGAACTTGTAGAATATTTTGGAGGCGTTTTAGCAGAAGGAATAACCATAACAGCATTGTTTGTTTGAGCGTTTTGAAAAGAAGTAGCGAGAACTGAATTTGTTGGAAGACTTCCAATACTTTGAGAATTTCTTGCTCTAGCAGCATTTGCTGTAATAACTAAATGGGTATTTGAAGAAACTGCTGACGAGGAAGTCTTTAAAAAATAAAAATATTTTTTATTTAATTATTTTAAAAAATATTTATATTCGAAATAAACAAAAAAATGAAGAATGAAGACTATTGGTTGCAAAAAACTCACAAAAATATCGAAAGTTTTTTCTTGGAAGTGATAATTTCCTCCTCTATTTTATTAAAAAAAATAGGGATGGAAATTAGGGAATACCTATGTCTATTAAAAAAATTAGAGGTAATAGTCTCGTTTCCCAGCCCCATTTTTTCCTCCCAATTTTCTACCCTATGTTTGTACGGAATGGTCAAATTTTCCCCTTTCTTTCATCAAATTTGCCTTTCATATTTTGCCTAAAAACAATCAAAAAGATTAATTTTTTATTCATTTCTTTCACAAGGATAAAAAAGTGAGACATGATGCCAAAAATTATAAAAAACATTTTCAATATTGCCAAATCGTTTTCGCCACAGAAATTCTGGAAGATAACTTTTATAGGTTCTCAAGCCCTGCATCGAAATCATTATCACTCAAACGTAATTTTTCATATAAATCAATAGGTTTGAAATTCTTTAGCTCTTCCATTTTTATTAATTGGGAAAATGATTCTTCTCATTACTCTAATACTTTTTTAAATATCACAAATTAATCTTTTTGATTGTTTTTAGGCAAAATATGGAAAGGCAAATTTGATGAAAGAAAGGGGAAAATTTGACCATTCCGTACAAACATAGGGTAGAAAATTGGGAGGAAAAAATGGGGCTGGGAAACGAGACTATTACCAAATTAGAGATACTAATATAACAAGGAAAAAAATTTTGGACATTGTCAAGCGAATGTAAAATTCAGATAATGTGATGGGATTGGAACAAAATTAATTAAAATAAAATTCAAAGAGTTAATTACCACGTGTATTGCATTTCCATTAGCAAAATCTTGCAAACTTTGGGCTCTAGAACGAACTAAAAAATTGAAAATATTTTTAGAAAAAAAAATTTAAAAAAAACCATTTTTAATTCGTGCCGGTAACGGCTGGGAAGGAAATAATTTCATATCTTTTGTTACTATTGGAGCCAACATTTTTGTATTTTTAGGATTTATTTAAATGTTTAATTAAAATCTGAAAATTAAAAGAAATTTAATTTTAAAAAATTATAAAAAAATTTTGTAAAAATCATTCTAACGTAATTTAAAAAAAATTTAAAAAATAAACTTTAAAAGTTTGTAACTAAAGACCGAACCACACAGCAGATCAAAATAGGTAAAGGCGGCTACTCGCCTTTCATTATGGGATTATGGCCTAGTTGGTTAGTGCGTCCACTTTAAGGCAGAAAATGAAGGAGATTCGAACACTTTCAATGAAACAATGAAAGCCACTGAAACGGCTTAAATTAACAGGCTGATCTGCTTTTAATCAATGGTAAAATATTATTTATCCTTCTCTAGCCCAATCTCTATTTGAGCCCATTTTTAATTAAAAAGTCGAAATTAAAATAAAAAAATTTCAAGAGCGAGGGCTTAAAAATTAAATTAGAATTCTGAACAAAATTTTTAGACCAAAAATAATAAATTGGGGATCAAAAGGGTAACTCTAAAAAATAATTTAAATAAAGTAGAAATTAGACGTTTTCAAAATTTATAAAAAAAAGATACAAAAAATACAAGTGTAGTTACTATATGTAGTTAGTAAACGAGACACAAAGTAAAAATTGTTGTGATTTTAACCTAGAAGTTTAAATGCTCTGATAATCGGTTAATAAATACTAGAGATAGGCACGGGACGGGATCTAGCACAGGATTTTACCGGACGCGGGTTTTGCGCTGAAAACGGGATTACCGGGATCTAGGGATTAATCCCGCGGGATCCTGTCTCGATCGAACTTTTGAAACGTAATCCCGTTCCGGGATACAGGGAATTTTTTTTAATTTTCGGGATTTTTAATTATTTACATAAAAACCCCAAGAAAAGTTGAGGGAGCAATTAAAAAAATAATAGAAATTTTATTGAAAATTTTTTTAAGTGATGCAAAAATTATTTTAAATTGCACAGAAAAAATAAAAAAAAATAAAATAAATTTTTAATGAATTAATTTTTGAATAAAATTACTCAGAAAAAAATTAAAGACTTTTTTAAATTTATTTAATCTCCCTAAGAAAAGCTATTTTTCATATAAAAATACACCTACACACAAATAAATCCGTAATTTTATAAATGAAAAGATATTAAAAAAGAAACTAATAACAAATATCAAGTACTTACTAGCTTTTCTGCTACTTTAAATCGATTTAATTTTCTCAGGATGAGTAAGGGATATTTTTTGAGCAAAGCAAAAAAGTCTGCTGACTGGTAGATTAAGCAGCTGAAAGGGACGTTTGAGTATTTTTGTTTTAAAAAGATGGAAATTTATTTAAATTTAAATACTTGGAAGTAAAATTGAATTTTAATTTACATAATTTAAAGCTTGCAAAAATAAAAATCGTTTCCATTCGATGTGTAAATTAAATGTGTTTAATTAAAAATACTCAAACATCAAATTTTGTTTTAAATGCTAGACATGCACAATAACACGTTGACTTGACGCGAGTCAGATAACTTTGCTAATCTTAATGTTTTTGTATAGTGAGATGATTCCATCAGTTAAATGGGTATTTGTCTCGGTACACAATCAACTTGTACATAGAATAAGACATCACACATGCAACAACTTTTGCTGGCACTGAACACATCTTTAGAAGATCGGTGTCTGAATCTGACAGTCGTTCAACTCTAAATAAGTCTGACAGTTTCTAAAAACTGGGCAGCCGCCATTTACAGCCGATTGGGTGCAGAATTTTTTAATTACACTTCACTTATTCTTGATGATCGTAATCCCATCATATTTGTTATATTTTAGTAAAACATATACATAAGTTAGAATCAGGAGAAACCCAAAAAAAATTTTCAAATTTATACTAGACGACTGTCATGGTTTATTGCTTCAAAGGCGGCCCTCAATAAAAAAACCTTCAATTGTTATGTACATCTCAAACTTTATTTTTAAAAAATTAAAATTTATACTCTAAGTGAAACAATTAAAATTTATCAACAAAAAATATACACGTAAAGTATCAACTATTATTATTACTTTTCTTGACCTCGTTAGTTTTTAGTTGCCATTGGTAATTAAATAGAAGAAAAAAGAAATGTCGCTAGCGCGATATTTCGTCAACATGCATAGAAACATGCTTTGAGATGTGTTTATATATAAAAAGATTGTTGAAAAAAAATAATATCGACTGGATGTCTTCTACAGCTTAATGAGAAAAAAAGGAACATCTCTTTCCTCCTTCTCGTCATTTTAAATTCAAAAATTGTGGATACCTTAATTATTATTTCCTTTCTGCTTGTACATAGAAGAGACAGTCATTCTCTCTTGTATAAATGTACATGTTCCTTTTCCGTTTTTATTCCCTTATAGCAAAACGTCTGTCACTACTAGGTCACTAGGGGAAGAGAAAAAGAAAAGAAGAAATTCGTCTTCTCCTTTTTTTATCCGTTTACACACTTTTTTTTATAGGCATATGTTCATACACTCTCTTCTTTTTAAAATCAATAATACTCGCAACAAAGCACCAAAAATCGCGTTTTTTAGATCATCTTAGCGTGCCAGCCGGCATTTAAAAATTTTTTTAGTATACGTAATAAAGGCTTAATTTGGAAATTTTCTACACGTGTATTGATGGAGAACCCTAAAAATATTTGCCAGTCTTTCCCTTGTTTGAGGTGAAGGTTTAAATTTCAATGACCAATTATTGACAAATCCCTAGTTAAATTTTTTTTCATAAAAAGCAACAGGAATTCCCGGATTTTTTTTCCGTTTTTGTCAAACATAGTGCTGGAAAAAAAGATAGGACCGAGGCTGTTAATTTAGTTTTTATCAATTATCTCTTTTCGATTAACTTTTCGAAAAAAAGTTTCAACACTAAAATTGTAGATTTTTAAATGCTCTTTAAAATGAGTATAAATATCAAGATAATTTACCGACAAAATTTTTCCCAAAAAATTTTTTTCTGGCACTGTATTTATCGATTTTCTTTCGGACAAATTTTTAAAAAATTCTCTCATTTTCTATAAAATCTGTTTATTTCGAATTTTTCAGTTATTAATTTCTTTGGTATTTTTACAGACAGACTTAAAATTTGGATTTTTTCTAGGTTTATTTTCTATCGATTATTTTTATTTAGTTTATTTTTATAAGTATTTGCTTAGTGGCAGCTTTTAAAATTTAAAAAAATTCAAAATTAATTTAACGCATTAACTAAAAATTATAGTCTACTAAAAAATTATTTAAATTTAATTACTCTTATATTTAATCAAAATTCAGTTGCCAACGTTAACACGAGAGAGAAATTGATTTTTTATATCGCTAACTATTTTTTATAGGCGTCAGCTGGTTTCTACTTTTTCTTTATTTTTTTAATTAACAACTAATAAATAGTACATTAATTTTTACAATACAATTAATTAAAAACTGTAAAACTCTAAACAGTCAAAACGGAGCCGCAAAAGAGACAAAACTTCCGTATTATTTTTAACAACCATTGGTGGCATAGAACAAAGTCTACGTTAAATAACAAGTGAGTAGCCAGAAAATTGTTTTTTATAAATTGTTGGGGTCATCTTGGCGCCTTTTTCGATTTGGCGCCAATTACACTTTAATCGCTTATTTGGCTGCAAATTTTCACATGATGAAAAAAATGTGGAAATTAATCATTTGAGAAAGGAAATTAACAAATAAGCAGCTTTCGAAATCAAAAAAAAATACTCGCGAAGATTGCCAAATAAAAATTTGGTAGCAAATTTGTAGTAGAGAATATGCTTCACGTCAAAATTGGGTGCGCCGAAACGGCTATCCAAAATTTAAAAAATAACCTTTTGTAAATTAGTCTTTGCTCTTTAAAAAATCAATTACTAAAATAAAATATGGGAAAATAAGCAGCGGCAATGTACACAAAATTTTCTATTAATTTAGATAAAAATCAGGCACATTAATTCTGTCTTGTACATTTTTCTACTCCAAAATTGGAGTTTTTTTGAAAAAACAAAATGATGGTTGATGACATTGAACCACCTAAACCTACACCTATATTTGGAAATGGGACATCGTTGGTAACTAATGGAATTAACAATTCTTCATTAGCTGCCCTTATGCATTCAAATATTCAATCATCATCTTCTACAACAGCGGGTCCAAGTTCTTTATTTCTGGGAACTCCTCTTTCTACAATGCTTCTTGCGAGTAATCAACAACAACAAAGCTCAGGAAGTAGTTCTAGTAGTGTTGGTGGAGGAATGGGGTCGTCTGGATGTAATGGAAGGTTACAACCTAGACAAAGTAAGAAAGGATTAGTTTTTTAAAATGTTAATCGGAACACTTGTTATTATTCTTTACTCTTTAATAAAGCTAATTTTATCCTGATTACACCCAAAAGATCAACGCATTATGTTTTTTGATCCTTAAAAAGGATTTTAGTTTGCTTTATTTTTATTATTTCTTTAGGAAGGAAAGTTCCAGATGGCGAACTATGTGCTGTATGTTCGGGTAAGTGTTTTAATATGCATTTATACAGGGTAGCACCCATGACTCGAACCCCGATTATTTTTTGGCAAAAACCCCGACCCGAACCGCGAAGGCTTACCCCGACAAACCCTGAAATTCGACACTCCCGCACACCCGAAGGCTCGGGGTGCTACCCTACATTTATATTTTTGTCTTGTTTGTTGTTCGTCTCGATTTCTCTTTTTTTTGTGACCTTAAATATCCTTTAGATTGGATATAATATAAGAAATTAATTAACCGATGGTTCCAATTTTTGTTTGATGTTTATTTCCAACTGTTTTTATTAGTAAATTTGTCTTCATTTTTTCTACTAATTTTTAGACAAAGCAACTGGCTATCATTATGGTGTTGCAAGTTGTAATGGTTGCAAAACATTTTTCCGAAGGACAATAGTTTCTGAACATAGTTTTGGTAGTTGGTTAATTAATTATTTAATAGAAATTTAGCTCTTTTAGTTTGTCAATATAATGGAAGTTGTGATGTTACTAGAAATGTTAGGTGTGCTTGCAGGCATTGCAGGTTTTTATTTAATTAGAAATAAGCCAAATTTAGAGAATTAAATCGGGAATTTTGCGAGTTATTGGAGAATGATTAGCTTAAGATTGGAGAATGATTAGCTTAAGATTGGAGAATGATTAGCTTAAGATTGTATCCCTCTTTTTTTAGGTTTCAAAAATGTGTTGCCGTCGGGATGGACGCCAGAGCGATACAAAATGATCGAGACAGGTATTTTATTAATAGTTTATTCATTAACTATTTTTTAATTTTTAAAAGAATTGGCCCAACAAAGAAGATGCGTTTATCTTCTGGCGGGGCAGTTGAGGGAAGAAAACGAAGTTCTGTCGATGAGGATCAACTTTCTGTGGCTTCTTTATCACCACAAATGAGACAGCAAGACGGGAAATTGTTGGAACATATTGTTGCAATGTATATATTTTTGTTTTTGGGAGAAGTAAAAAAGGCTTCGATTTGTGATCATTCGAAAATTCTGATATGTTGGGAAATTTTCTAGTTTCTAATGTCCAGTGTACGAGTTGAGATTCGAACTCACCGAAATAACCCTTCCCCGTTTGTTAATATCGGGGGCTAATCAAGGCTACCAAATAAAGCTACACATTTCTTTTTATCCTACCAAGGACGTAGCCAGGAGGGCTTCTGGTTCATTTAGAAAGGGCTATAGCAGGGCTGGGCGAAATTAAAAAATAAAATGCGAAACTTTTCGCGCTAAAAATGCGAAATTTCGAAATAAGCCCAGCCTCTCCACCGAACTGGCTACACCCTTGGTACCCTACAAACCTTTAACATCCATACGCAATTCCTCACTAATTGTAAATATTCGGAACACCTCTCACCACTTTTGAAATAAATTTAAAATTCATTCTTTTAGAGAAAACCTTTGTAATGTTCTTCGCAATTGCTGTCTTGAAGAAAGCAAAGGTGTTAGAGAAACATTGACACAGCCTTCATTACTTTTTCAAGCACAAAACTTACGAAAAGATGTTTTAATTAAAAGTCTTTTTATTTTTAATTATTTTATTTTTAAGGTCAATACAATATTTAAAGACCTTTATCCAGGTTTATTTTAAATTAATTATTTTAAAAAACCTTAATTTTTAGCTTCCATGAATGATATTCAAATGTGGAATATCAGGGAGCTGAGGCTTTGTTTGGAATGGGCTAAGACTTTTGATGAATTTCAACGACTTTCTGACAATGACCAAGTTTGTTTTTATATTGAGCGGGATCGGACCATGCAAGGGCGTCTTTATCAATTTTAAGTGAAGTTATAAGCAGAGCTGCGTCGAAATTTCGATTTTCGACGTTTTTTTCTACCGATTTTCGAATTTCTTCATAAAATTTCGATTTCGATAATTTTAATTTATCGATTTTCGATTTTTTTCTGCAAAATTGCATTATCTTTTCTCTTAATATTTTATTCCTGCGGCGCCAAAAAATGACGAAATTTGGCTACTTAGCCTCCCAAAATTCTCAAAATTTTCGCCTGCTGGTTATAAGTCTGCGGTACCATGGGTTTGCTTTACCTTGGCCTGCTCCCTTTTTCAAAATTAAGCAAAAAATGCTAGATCTTATTTATAAAAATTATTTTTTCTCAATTTAGTTTTCGCTAGTCCGAAACTTCGCATTCACTTATAACATCCTGAACAGGTTTGTTTTAGTCATTCTTTTAACTCTTCTAATTAAAAATTTCTTAGAGTCTTCTATTCATTGGATTACGGACCAGATAAAATTGTTTATCCAAATGGCGCATATATTTTAAGACAACCCCAAGATAGTGTTAAAATACCTGGATGTAAGTTTTCCATTAACAAAACATCATCCAAATTTTATATAATTAATTTAGGTCGGTCAATATATCATCGTCAAATGGATGGTCTGTTAAAAAAAGATTAGAGCTGTATTGAAAGTTTTTGAGATTTTAGAGAATATTTTTTTAAGTCTCGTTTTTGATCTCACATTTTTATTTAAATCCCTGTAACGCTGGTCTCTCTATCCTGTGGGTTTTCTTAAATTCAGGTCGACTTACTAATCCAATTCTTGAATTAATATTTTTGATTTGAAATTTACTAAAAAATTCAAGTCTTTCTAACAGTAGTTTTCTGGAAGATTTAAATTGAAAATTTTCGTAAAATTGAAAGGAAATAAAAAACTTCAATACAGCTCTATTTGATTAATTAATTTGTCTAAATTATTTTTTAATCTCTAGAAATTATGATTCCGTTTCGAAAACTAGAAATTTCTATGCGTGAATTTGCTTGTTTCAAAGCTTGTCTTTTCTTCAACCCAGGCATATTTTAAAAATTTTTTGAATTAATTCTTTAAAAAATTTAATTTTAGACGCGCTAGATCTGTCTCACGAAGTTCGAGAGAATATTGGAAATGAAAGAACAAAATATCTTACCGTTCTTTTCCAAATAATTGTTGAAAGACACAATACAAGCTTTGGAGTTCAAAAATATGGAAATATGTTGATGATGTCCCAATCAATTCAGGTGAATTTTGTAGTTGAAGGAAAAAATTTTTATTCTAAAAATAAGTAGAGCAACTAGGAAATGCGAAGGGAATTTTATATTTAAAAAAATTAAATTTTTGGCCAAAAAAATTAACAAAAATTTAATCGTTTAACAAAGAATTATTTGTTTGACATTTTTGTCTCAAACCTCTAGATAAAGAAATAAGGAAATTAATTTCATCATTTACACATCAAAGATGATTGTTTGGAGAGGGGAAATTGTTTCAGAGTTGCATTCCTATAAAACCCATTGGGGAGGGGGAATTGCTTGTGTTTCCCAATATTTGTTTGTTTTTCTTTGTTTTCGCTCTGAGAAAAGAAAATTTTCTATTGGCCTATAAAGGTTGAACGATCAAATGATTTAAACAAATGAAAGGAGAAAAGTAATAAGGGAAACCTGCATACAATCGGCGAGAAAAGGAAACAAATGAAAGGGAATGAAAATATTGTAACGCGTGGTTGTCTGGTTTAGATTAGATTTATGAGTCAAAAAATAAATGTCTGGCCTAGATTTAAATAGTAGATAAGTAACTGGAATGATTTAATTAATATGACAAAAATGTACAAATCGAAATAGGAAAAAATGAACAGAATTTTAGAGTAAAAATTGGAGAGAGATTTGCATTAAAAATGCTAAGATAATGAGGAAAAAATGCAACTTTTTCTTTTAATAAATAAATTAAAAGATTAGAAAACAATTTTAAAAATTAGGGGGATATACATTAAAAAACATCAAAAATTGTTGTTTAATTGCTAGAAATATAGCGACCAAATTTATGTTTATTTAAAGGCGAGGGAGAGTGAGAGGGCCTTCCCACCAAAAAATTTCTTTCATTTATTTAAAATGATGTTTTTAGTCATCAGACAATCATCCTTGACGTGTGATGATGAATAATAATTGGGAAATAAAAACAAAAAATATTGTCAAAAAATAATTTTTTTAATCAAAAATTAATTCTTTTTTAGAACATCATTGACCAAAATGATGAAAATATGCAAGTTATGGAAGTTTTTGGGTAAGAGAAAATTTTTCTGAATTTTAAATTTATTAAAATTTCTTTAGACATTTTTGGAGAATTAATGGGTTTGTTAAAGAATTGTGTATGAAATGAAAATTAAAAAAAGGAAGGAAGTATTTAAAAATAAAAGAAAGACGGGGACATTTAATAAAAATTAATAAAAATCAAAAAATAACAGAAACGCATCAAAGAATCTTTTTAATAGCGTAACCTCTTAAACGCGGACCTCACTCTTTATTATTGCAAAAAATTCCTTTATTTAGTTACTATATCACTTTCTAATTTGCACTTTCTATTTAATAATATTTTTTTATATTTACTAAATTCAGTACAACAACAATTTAATATTTTTCTTTTAAATTTAATTAATTTTGTATTTAATTTTCTCTACAAACATGTATGTATCTATCTATCTCTTTTCTATATTCCAAAAAATCTTTCAGCCCGCTGTTTTTACATACATCAGTACATACATTCTATTTTTATACATGGTTCCTGCCATAGTACTTAAATAAAATTAATTAATATTTAAAAAAGTTTTTCTCTATAAACAATAAAGGGTTAATAAAGAATGAGATATAAAACAGGTTTTTATCTAAAAGTTTAAAGTAGGGTAGCTCCCCAAGCCTTCGAGGTCAGATGTATCGTGGATCGGGGTTTGCCAGGGAGGTCATGTCTGGTTTCGAGGTCGGAGTTGACTTTTGGGTCGATGGGGAGTAACCCTACCTTAAAGGCACATTTCTGGAAAATTTTGAGAAAAGAATGAAGTGATTGCTGATCTCGATGTTCTCCTTTCTGCTACTGTAGAAATAATTAGTATTAACTTTTAAAGGCTTAACTAATTTCTTTTGATATTTGCTTGTTTCATGGATTCTTAAGTAATAAAAATGGAAGGGTGAAGCTACTTTTTAGTAAATATTTTTGTGGCCATTAAGTTTAAAAGCGGTTGAAACAACCGATATATAAATAATTTTACTAACATACTAAATTTATTGAAGAGACGGACTCTATTTCTGTTGCATTCCTAACACCGCTGCCAAAAACCTTGGCCCTTTTGCTTTTCTAATGGCTAGTCTTCTCTTTTTTTAACCCGTATGTCCAGTGGAGATTCTTTGTATTCTCTAATGCAAACAGAGAATTGCAGCAAAATGGTCGATGAAAATAAGTACTATCTGAAAAATCATGGAATTTATTTTTAGGGAAATGTCCTAATTTTTAAAAATTTTAAACTTACATATTTGCTGATCTAGAACTTTTCATCAGTAAATTTGCTACAAACATGTTTGCTTAAGGCCATGCGTTTTTGTTGTGTCTCTGCACAACTAAGAAGCAATACAATAATGTGCTTATTACACAAAAGAAATACAATAATATTGAAGTAATAGAATAAGCTTAGGGTAATGTTTAGGAGACACGGACTGACAATTTGTGAGGCTTTTATAGTAGCCACTACACCACAACAGTTTTAGTGCCCATTTTGTATTTTTTACTAGATTTTCTGTTTAGTTCATGAATATTCCGAATTTTTCAAAAATTTTTCATTCTTTTTAGACAACTAATTTTGTATATTTATTAATTTAAATTATTTTATTCATCAACAAAATGGAATAAAATTTCAATAAAAAGAATGAGTTGGAACAATTTTAATATTCCACCAACAGTCAGTGAAGTAGATGTTGATGAAAGATTACAACAACAAGATGGGGGAAGCTCTTTAGTTGGTGGAGAAGAGTCAGATGAGGCTTCTTCTGACACAATTAGAGCCCTTCATGATTCAAAATTGGAACCTCTAATGATCTCAGTTTGTTTTTAATTTTCTGATTTATTCTAATTATTTTTTAAGATGTTGGAACAGAGGGACAGACTTCAAGAACAGGTTGGAGTTTTTTTAGTGTTTAGTTTTCAAGATAGAAGGTTCTATAGGCTTGTAAAAAATATAGCTTTTTAAATTTTTACTTGTAAAAATTTTATCAAGTTAAGACGGCGTTTGTAAAGAAGTGTCACTTTCT
Source organism: Meloidogyne enterolobii (assembly GCA_963681835.1). Lineage (NCBI taxonomy): Eukaryota > Metazoa > Nematoda > Chromadorea > Rhabditida > Meloidogynidae > Meloidogyne > Meloidogyne enterolobii. The sequence goes on from CAVMJV010000089.1 coordinate 918,087, forward strand.
TGCGTATAAATTTTACAAACTTTTATCAAGTAAAATTCTTTATTTGTGCCGTTAATCCAACCAAGTTTGTAACCAGGGGGGTAGGGCGCAGAAAATCTGAACTTTTTGGCCTGAATCTTCTAAAATTCTCAAAATTTTCGCCTGCGGCGCTAAAAATAGATATTTTTTGCGTCTTCACGCAAAATTCGGCACAGAAAATTTCCCCCATTGTCTCCCCTGGAAAAAATCCAGGTTACGTGCCTGAAGCCAACCTTTAGGAGAATGGTTCGTCTCAAGCCTCGTTTTAATACAAAATATAATATTAAAATTTTGCGAATTTTTTATATTTTTAAGCTTGTCAGAATGCAAAAACGAATAGAAGATGCAGATGAGCGTTGTCGTGATGCAATTCGAGAAAGAGATTCTCTAAGAAGACAATTAGAAACAACTAGACAGGATTTGCCTTCGGTTACTTATTTAAATAATTTTTCCTATTTTTGTTTTCTTTTAAGGAGGTACAAACACTTACACGTGAATTAGCTCATTGCCGGGAACAGCTTTACGAGAAGGAAGAAGAAATTGTTGAACTGAAAGCAGAACGTAACAATACTCGCTTACTTTTGTGAGTTTTCTTTTAATTTTCTTAAAATCACTTCTTTTTTATGGTCAAAGGATTCCTTTTTTCTTTGAGTGTTTCTAACAATAAGCTTTTTAAGTTCAAGACCATAGCGGCATACTCTTGCTTTTTATTATAATTTTCTTTGGGTATTTAAATTAAATATCTTTTGATATTATTTTCGGGCTGGATTTCACTTGCCAATTTTAGTTTTACATTAGGGTTTCGGAGTACGGGATTTTCAAATTGTTTCGGGGCGGGGTTCGGGTCGGTGATAAATGTGAAAAATTGTTCCGGGAATGGGGTCGGGGCGCAACACTATTTTACATATAAATATTTGAAATTAAGTTTTTTAATGTCAATCGTCTATTTTCTCTAAAAAAATTTTTTAAGAGAACATCTTGAATGCCTTGTTTCTAAACATGAAAAATCGTTGCGCTTTACCGTTGTTAAAAGACATTCTCAAATCAATAGGGACAATTCTGTTTCTTCTGAAGTAGAAGTTTTAAAAGCTTTGAAATCTTTGTTTGAGCATCACAAAGCTTTGGAAGAAAAAGTTTTTTTAATTAAAAAATAATTATTTTATTTTTTTGTTTTTAAAGGTAAGGGAACGCCTTAAAGTAGCAATTGAAAGAGTTCAATCTCTTGAAGTTGAATTAAATGGAAAGGTGGAAGAGAATGCGACGTTAAAATCCAAGCTTTCTAAAGCGCTCGCTGAAGCTAAGAAGAATATTAATGAGGTTTTTTAATTTTTTTAAATTTTTAATTAAAAATTCGAGTGTTTTTTGAGATTTTTACCAAAAATTTCTCTAAATAAGAAATTACCAAAAATTTCTTATTGTTAGAGAAATAAGTACCTAGAGAAAAATTCGCTTTTCTCATTTTTGCGTTTATTAAAAATTCATTTTTAACAGAATGAAAACAACATTGCAGAGGGTGATGGAAAACATATAAATTCATCTAACAAAGGCACGTCTCCAAAACTATTCGAATTGCAAGAACAACTGGACAGAATGTCACAGGAATTGGCTACAACAATTAATCAGGCTAATGAACTAAATTCTAGGTTTTTAAAGAGGAAAATATTTTAATTTTTTGTTTAGAAATGCTGAACTCGAATCAGAATTATCCAATGCCGGAAAAGAAATTCGACAAGCGAAAGAACAAGCAAATTCAGCTGAACAACAACTTCAAGAGGTTTTCAAAAAAATTTTTTATGAATTTACTCAAAAATAATTTAAAAAATTTAGTTACAAGCACAGAGAGACGAACAAGAAGATAGAGTTAATTTATTAGAAAATCGTATATTAACCGCTCAACGAGAGAGTGCTTGTTTGAGAGAATTAAATGACAAACTTGAATTTCAGGTAGATAATTTTAACATAACTAGGGACAGCCAAAATATGCACGGAAAATCGCCAAATATGCGCATATATATGCACCGAAAAAGCCCAAAATATGCACCAATATATGCAAAATTTGCCAAAATATGCACTGAAATATGCACCAAAAATTGTTAAAATATGCTTTAAAGATCAATATTTTAAGCCAAAAAACAAGAAATTAGCTTTTAAACCCGCAATTTAAGAAAATTCTTAAAAGATTTTATGGAATTAAGATTATTGCATAGAAATTTAACAAAAGAAAATTTTTCCGAAAAATTTTTCGAAAAAATTTTTTTATAAAATTTTTATAAAAAATTTTTTTACCAAAAAAATTCCGAAAAATTCAAAATTTTCGGCGATTTTTACTAAAATTTACCAAAAAATACCGAAATATGGACCAAAATATGGAAAATTTGCCAAAATATGCACAAATATGCAAATATGCACGGGAGGGCCGAAATATGCAAATATATGCATTAAGAACCGGGTCCTTAAGTGCTCGGACCTATGTAAAAACACCATTTTTGGGCTTCTCACTTCAAGGCATATCCGCATACAAAACATGCATTTGCATGTTTTGGCTGTCCCTAAACATAACATATCTCTGATGGGTTAGTATGTTCCAAGGACGTAGCCAGGGGCCTTATGGGGCTAAAGCCCCCTCTCGAAATGCGGAAAAGGTAAAAATTTGAGGAGGGGATTGGGCAAAAAAGTGAAATTTTTTCGCCCATGACCGTGCAAATGCAAAAAATTTAAGCCTGCGGAGCTTGAGAAATAAAAATATGCTTCAAAAAATTGCATTTGGAATGCCAAAGTAGACGCCAAAATTTTCGCGCACATCCAATTTTACTCCCCTTGAAGTCATATCCGTTAATCTATTTTTTAAAACAAAATGGAATTTAACTAATTTATAGTTGGCCAACAAGGACGCTACTATGCGTTTAAATGAAGAAAAGCTTCATAGTCTACATGAACGGTTTGAGCTTGCCGAAAAACAATTAGCACAGAGCTTGAAAAAAGCTGAATCCTTGCCTTCTGTTGAAGCAGAACTTCTTCAAAGGATGGAGGCTCTTACTGCTGCGGAACAAGTTTAAATAAATTTTTCTGTAAAAATTTAAAGAAATTTTAGAAACATTTGTCGGCCGAAGAACGCATTCAACGTTTAGAAGTTTTATTAAATGAACGTTCTGCAGAGTTAGATCGGGCTGTTCAAAGGGAACGTATGAATGAGGAACACAATCAACGTCTTTCTTCTACTGTTGATAAATTGCTTAGTGAATCAAATGAAAGGCTACAAGTTCATCTGAAGGAAAGAATGCAAGCACAAATAGAAAGGAATATTTTGATGCAACAATTGGACCAAGCAAAGAAATTATTTGACCAGGTTTTTAATTTGATGATAAATTAATAAAATATTTTATCTAGTTTAAAAATACAGTGCTATAATGCATCGATATTTTCAAAAAATTAATATTTTTTTCTCTAAGGCTGAACGTTTCAAAGAGCGAGCTACAGCTGAAAATGAAGATTTACGTAAAGAAATTGAAATGCTTCGTAACTTAGTTTATTCTACTCGAACTGCACAATTTTATTCGAGGTTTCTTTAGAAATTATTCCTTAAGGAGTGTGTTGAAGGAGAGAATGCTTGTTTTGTTTTTGTATTTCTGTTGAATTTGTGCTTGTTTTAAAAAAAATTTTATTTTGATTTTTAGATTAAATGGCTTTCCATGTCCACCCACTCTTCCTATAGGCAGTGAAATGGAACCTCAACCATATATTTTACCTCCTCCGCGTCAGAATGCAATGAGTACATCAATGCCAACAGCAACACCTGGAATGGTAAAGAGACGCATTCAGAAAGGAAGAGCAGGTGCTTTGCAGGAAGATCCAGGCAAAATACAAACTTTGGGAGAAAAAGAATGGGATCGTTTACAACAGGCTAGCGTTCTTGCAAATATTCAACAGGTGATTATTAGATTATGCTCTAATGAATTTTTTAAATTTGTCAACCCTTTGCATGTCTTTTATCTTTTAAAACAAATTTAGGCATTTTCTTCCTCCTCTTCTTTACTTAACATGAACAATTCTCCTTCCTTGGAACAACAACAACCTCCAGATCCTCACACATTAGCCTATGTACTACAAGAGAGATTGGATGCTATTAACAACGAAATCCGTCTTATTCAAGTAATCTTTTTTAAATTTTTATTTCAAATCTGAATTACTAATTTAGGAGCAAAAACAACAAACAGAACGAATTGCAGCTGAACAAATGGAACAACAGCAGAAAACATCTTGGCCGCCAAATTTACCAAATCAAGTTGCCGACTCTCAATCAGCTGCCCAATTTAGCAATAATCCTTATGATATGGCATCTTATCTTGCTCGTGTCAGAGATTCACAATTAAACTTTAATGAACAACAAATGTTGCAGCAACGTTATCACGCCACTGATGAAGTAAAAATTTTTCTTGAAAAATTTATTAAGCTTTAAAAATAACATTTAGCATGTACCCGATCCAAATTGGATTCGAAATGGTTCCGATCAAGTCCACCACCAACGACGTTTTTCTCCAAGACGAGGAGCAAGACCAGATACTGACCGTCAACGACAACAATTGCAAGACAGAATAAGTCCAGTTTCTTCAGTTGGAAGTAGTCCAGATTTGGGTGTTCCTGGGTCTTCAGCTCAAAGTAATGCTACTGGAAGTAAACCTCCAAAAAAATCAACATCGACAAGTAGTGGATTGAAAACACTTGGAAGGATATTTGGTGGAAGTCAAAGAAAGAAGTTGGTTTTTAATTAGAATTAACTCTTTGGTTATTAATTTCCTGATAAATACCGTTGGGTTTCCGAGGTTTATTTATTTTTGAGGGTAAATTAGAATGTTTCTAAAATAATATTTTATAGAATAAATTTAAAATTCAGACGTGGCACAGATGCTTCTTCTTATTCTGACTCTGAATGTGGTCCTTCAATTACGGGTGGCAGCGTTGACAATTTAAACAAAATGGGGCACCAAAAGTTGCTCAATGGTGGATCAACATTGCCTATTAGTAAAATGGCCTCATCCTCCTATGGACTTCCGCCAGCAGATTTTGACAAACGAAAAAGGAGAAAACATGAATTGCTTGAAGAGGTTGGGTAATTTTTTTAAAAATAATTTTTAAACGAAATTTTAGGCAATAAAAGCACGCACTCCTTTTGCGCTTTGGAATGGTCCAACAATTGTTGCTTGGTTAGAATTGTGGGTAGGAATGCCTACTTGGTATACAGAGGCTTGCCGGTTTGTTTATATATAATTTGAAAATCTTAAATATTAATTTTAGAGCAAATGTAAAAAGTGGTGCTATTATGTCTGCGCTTTCTGACCAGGAAATTCAGCGAGAGATCGGTGTATCTAATCCACTTCATAGGCTCAAACTTCGACTTGCTATACAAGTGAGCTTTAACAAAATAATACCTTTACTTGTTTTTGTTTATCTAATTGATATTTTATAAAATTGAAAAAACTAATTAAGGAAATGGTTGCACTCACTTCACCTTCTTCACCTCGCACCCAACAATTTTATTCTGGTTTAGCTTTTGGTGAAATGAATCATGAATGGATTGGTAATGAATGGTTGCCTTCACTGGGTCTAGGAAGATATAGAGTTGATTTTATGGAGTGCCTTGTTGATGGTTAGTCTTTTTTATTGTTATCTTTTTTTTTTATTTTTAGATTTCTTAAAAATTTATTTTTAGCAAGAATGCTCGAACATCTTTCAAAACGTGACTTAAACAAAAGCTTGAAGATTGTGGACAGTTTTCATAGGTTAATTTATTTATTCAAACAATTATCCTTTATTTGTTTTAGAACAAGTCTTCATTATGGAATTGTTTGTTTAAAAAAATTAAATTATGAAAGAAAACAATTGGAAGAAAGGAGACAAATTTGTGAAAATGCTAATAAAGGTGAAAGGATATTTTAAAATAATTCGAGAGGGGACGGGGGGGGGGAGTAAACAATCTGAAGATGTTGGTTTAATAAGCTAGGAATTTACATCAACATGAAATCAAGAATTTGCATTACTAATTTGTTGCAATTCCAGATTCGATAACAAAACATTCCCTGGACATAAATGTTCAGTTTTAATATTGTTCAGTCAGTTCTTGTTTGTGATTCTCTATTTATAATCAACCCAAACTTCGAGAATACCCCTACTTTTGTTGATTAAAACTTTAAGTTTTTTTTAGATTTACTTGTTTGGTCAAATGAACGAGTATCAAAATGGTTAGAAGAAATAGGTTTAGGTATGTTTATCGCCAATCTAGCAGATTCTGGCGTTCATGGTGCTTTAATGGCTTTGGATGAAACTTTTGATGTCCCAGCTCTAGCCCATATTTTACAAATTGGGGATAATGATCAAGCTTTACGTGTATTAGATACACAATTTGGAAAATTAGTTTCGGAATATAGAATACCTACAAGTGGGAAAATTGGAAAACAACATAAGGGAAGGGATAAAGAGCAGCAAATAACAAAAAGTTAAATGAAAGTACGTTAAATACAAAATTTAATTTTTTGATTTTAAAATTTTCTCATTTAAATCAGTCAGTCAATAATCTTCATCACATCCTTCACAAATCTTTATTAAAAAATTTTTAATTTAATCCTACTTTCTCTTTTGTCATTTTAAATTTCTTTTGATTCTGGTTAAAGCATTTGGATATAACAAAACAAATTTAAGTGAGATTTCTTTTAAAGACTCGATCTACATTTTTTCTAAATAAGAACGGAATTATTAAAATTTTTTGGTAAATCTCACATCTCCCTTGTAACTGAAGGTGTCTGTTAAGAGGATTTTAACCAAGAACAAACTAATTACTTCATGAATCTTGTTTTTATTTCATATAATTTTTATTTTGTTTTATTAAAGCAGATATGTTTGTTTATATCAATAATAATACTTTTATTTTTCTCAAATTCACCTAGAAAATATTTTTTTACTTTTCTTACATAAAATCTAAGCACTTAAAATTTTTTCATATTTTTATATTTGCATAATTTTTCTCTATTTGTATTTTTGTTAATTAAACCCCCAGATTTAAACTTTCTCTCAAATAATTCTTTTGTTTTTGCTACTTTCTGCCAAATTTATTTTTCTTAAATTGTAATCTCTAAATGCTTTTCATATTTTTTTTTGTTTTGGCATATTTTTTAAATTTTTTTCCGCTGAAAAGGTACAAAAAGCTGTGTGTTGTTTTAACTATAAATTTGCATAAAATTTAAGAACTAGGAAAAATTAAACTAAAAAAAGCTACATTTAATTTTTATTTTATACTTTTCTGAAAGCCCATTAAATTTCCTACAAAATCACCAAATTTCATTTGGCAGAAAAAAAGTTACATTGAGTTGTAAAACTTTTCTTTTTAAAGTTATAAGAATCCCTCAAGCGCCTCCAAAAACTGATGAAAACTTAACTAATACACTTAACACATTATGTTATCTTCTAGTAAATTTAATGGAATTATAGATTTAATCCTAGAAAGCATTACATATTTGCAACAAAATAATTTTATTTTTTCACAACAAATATGCCCAATCCTGGACGTTTTTAATGTGGAAACTGAAAATCAGTTAAAAAATATTTGAAATTTTTAAATTAGTTTTCTGCAAAAAGTCAACTGCCTCTTCAATTATTCCAGCATTGATGAAATTACATGATTTTTTGACAAATAATGTAAAGAATATATGTAGCTATTAATTTCCTAAGGCTGAGCAGTAGGCGGCGTGGTGTAATGGCTAACACATCAGTCCGGTCTACTGAAGATGCTGGTTCGCTCCCACCCGCCGAATAACCTTTTGTACTAGCTAAAGGAGAGAAATAGCTATAGCCCAGCTGCTTTTTCAAATTAATTTTTTAAAGTTATTAATTAACTTTATTGCCACACACTCCCTTGCTATTTCCCGTCTTTTGTCTCTCATATTTTGATTTTCAAAACTTGACAGGTCCCAATCTCATATATTTTCAGACAATAGAATTTGAGTGTCCAGAATTTTTAATTATAGAATTAATTTATATACTAAATAGAATATAATGTGTAAAAAGACGTCTGGTTTTAATTATTTTATTAAATTTTAATTTTGAATATTTTAACAGAATTTTTTTATAGTTCTCCAAAAACTTTTAATTTTTAAAATTCATTTTTGTTTAAATAATTTAAATTTATTTTTATTTTAACTCCAAATATTAAAATTTTTTAATTAAAAATTAAAAAATTTATTTAAAAAAATTTATTAAAAAATTTTTTTCCTGCCCAATCCACGAGGAGTTGATTGATTTTTTCTTTAAAATTATATGTAAAATTCATTAATGTGTCGTTTTTAAACATGGGGAGAGAATGTGGGCATTCATTGTATAAGGAGGGGTAGAGAGGAAAATAAATCCCCCCCCCTCCTCTCCCCTTCATTCAATAAATTTTTTTTTAAATTTTTTGCTTGCCATCCCTCTTATGTTGTTTAATTTAAATAAAATTATAAAATAAAAATTAAATTAGGACTTCAGCTAGGTAAAATTCAACTTTAAAAATAAAGCGAATGGAAGAGGAGGGGAAGCAGGAAAGAGTTAATTGAATCTTATTTTAACAATCTTTGCCAAAATTTTTGTCTAGTTAAGGAAAAATTTTAAGTTTATTCCTATACAGAAACTGGAAACAAGATATGTACATATCTCTCTCTCAGAAAAATTATGAAGAGTTTAATTCAAAATTAAATTTTCATTTATATTTTAAACGTAAACCTTTTTGGTTAAGACAACGTCTATTTCTGTGTTTTTTGGGGAAATTTATTATGCCAAAAATTAAATGCCCTCGCATTTATAATTCTTTTAACAGAAATTATTTTAACAAAAAAATTTTCCTTAAAAACCTTTTACTAGGGTTCCGGTTCCGTTCAAAATTTCGGTTCTGGTGAAACCCTACCTTTTACATTTTTTAAGTTAACAACCAATCCTAACAATGAGTTAATTTTTTAAGTTAACTTCTCATTGTTAAGACTAATAGGGATCGCTTAACTTTGGGACCAATGACTTAAAATGATCAAAAAGAGAGGAGAAAACAATGATGATTTTGGAAGGAGTTTTAGGACAATCTAAGGATATTTAGTTACTCTTACATTACATTTTTATACGGATTTTTCTTCATTATTTAGTAAAGATACTCAAGTTAATGCTTCACGTTAGGAATATAGATACTTGGTATTTTTAATTTTTAGGAAAAGAGATGAAAATATTTCATCGAAAAGTTTTTAAAATTTTTGTTCTTCAATTCCTTTTAATTTTGGTGATAGTAAATTTGGTCAAGGCTAGTAGTGGTGGAACTGGTCGTGAAATTGAGGAAGTTAAAGAAGATATTCAAGAAGAAGGAGAGTCAACTAAGAAAGAGTCAACAACTGATTATCTAGGAGATAATAAAGAGAAAATGAAAGTATTTGGCAAGGGAGGATACAAGCTGAAATATCAAAGCAAAGCAAAAAATAAGCATATAGGAGAAGGATCGAGAGGTAAATGTTTAGATTATTAGGAATGGGAGGATTAGCAAATTTCCATGTGGAACAGAAACGGAAGACGATTTATATTTAATTTTCTTCAAATTTAGTTGATCCTTTTATGGAAGGTTTAAATAAGAACATTCCAAAATTGGAATCGATTTTAGAAAATAATCATTTAAACGAAATTCTTCAAACTATTAAAAATATTAAAAAAGTGAATTCAAAAATTAGTGAATTTTTTACGTCTGCAATTAGATTTGAAATTTTCTTCGAAATTTTTAAAGATAATTTAAACAATGTAAATAAACATCGGGTAATTAATTAAAAATTATTTTAAATGAACTTTGGTTACGCTTGGAAAATTATAAAAAATAATTTGAATTTAATATTATTCTCTGTTTGTTTAAATACCGTAAATATCCAGCCCTGGACTTATATTTTTCAATACCCCCCATCGGGTGGGCTTCTAATAGGGATGGTCTTCTATTAGGGATGGGCTTCTATTAGGATATTTACGGTAAAACTTAATTAAAATAATAAACACAAAATTTAAATAATTTTTTGATTTTTTGGGCCAATCTATAAATTCTTTGTAAAATACAAAATTGAAAATAATTTATTAATGTTTTAAATTAATATAAACAAAAAGCGAATATTTTGTATTTTTAGGAATTAAACGATTATTTGATCAAGTTAGATGAAATAAATTTTAAAGAAATATTTGAAGTTTTCGAATTTTATTTTGAAATAAATAAATATAAAGCGGAGGATGAGTTTACTGAAAAGTTCAAAAAAGATTGTGTTAGTCTGAATGAGAAATTGAAAAAAGTTGGCATTAATGTTGAAGAAGAAAAAGATAGTGATGAAGGTAAAATTACAGAAGAAATTTTGGAATTTTTTGAAAATGAGAAAAAAATTAAAGAGGGAAAAATTTCAAGTAAAGTGAAGAAAGTTGTCAGTGTAGGTACGAGTAAATTATTTTCTGGTAAATATAAAAAGTTAGAAGAATGAGACGAAAAAAAGTTTTAAAGAAAAAGAAAAGTGATTGAAGAGATTTATTTTTATTAAAAATTTTTACTAAAAGTTATTCAAAAAACCTTTTTAACTCCCTTTTCGGATATTTAAATTTGAACATTCTTTCACTAAATTTTGAAAAAACATATTATTTCTTTCTGTGTAATCCATTTATTTTTTAAAATTTAACATTTTTAACTGTATTTGATTTTTTCTATGTTACCTCTCCATAAGTGATCCTTGTGGATCCGGGAGTTTTTTTATTGTTTCACATTTATTTATTTGTGGTCGATAAAGGGAAAAAACAAGTAAAAACGGATAAAGTTAAACTTTTCATAAAATATGTATAAGAAAATTAAAACGTTTGCTAAATATGTACATATGTATTAATTATTTAAATATATTAAAAAAATTTTTTTGTTAAAAATCGTTTCTAAACAATTTAGAAAAAAATAAAATTTTTTTAATTAAACAGGAGATAAACACTTTTAGACCACTCTATTTGAACTCTATTCAAGCTATAACGCCAATATCCAGAATTAATGAAACTACTATTTGTCGAATTAGTCTAACACAAACATTTATCCTATACATAGTTTAATTCTGTCGTGTTTTCCATTGCTTCAAAAACTTCTTGATTGACTCTACATAATATGAGATTTTTCATATGTATATTAATTAATTTAAAAAACAAATTTAAACTTTAATATACTATAAACAGAAATGACTTTAATATAAAAAAAATTAAAAAATAAATTTAAAAAAAGTACAGGGTGCGGCAAATTTTCCGCCCCTTTTGTTTTTGCCATAACTCGGTTCAAACACAACAAAAATGAATAATTCTTTTTTTATTTTGTTCACAACTCTCTGAGAAAATTTTTAGTACCAAAAAGAAGAAATTTAGTTCACAAATGGTAAAGTTAGGCCGGTCCAAACATAAAAATGCATCAAAAAACATTTTTTCTTGCCAAATTTTAATTGATCATAACTTCGTCCAAAATCTTTCAATCCGAATAATTTTTGCACCAATCGACTTATCTCGTTCAGGCGCATCGAAATAGCTTATAATTTCATTTTTGAAAATTTCACCTAAAAATTTTATTTTTACCAAAATTATTTTAATTTATCATTCAGAGGACCATATTTCATTCGATTTTTGTCGTAGCCCCCTAATTTTTATGTCATTTGAATCAGATTGAAGAGCTGATTCGAATGATATAAAAATTTCAGATATCAAAGTTTAAGCCTTGAATCTAGGCCAATTTTTATTCAAAAAATTTTGCTCAAAATTTGAGAGAAGTTTTCTCAGAGTAAACTTAAAATTTATTGGTGATTTTGATGCCAAAAATTTTCTCAGAGTTTTGAACAAAATAAAAAAAGAATTATTAATTTTTGTTGAGTTTGAACCGAGTTATGACCAAAACAAAAGGGGCGGAGAATTTGCCGCACCCTGTAAATAAATTAAAAAATTATTTTAAAATCATGTTATTAAAAATTTCTTTTAATTTCAATATCATAATCTCAAGTTGTTAGATTTAATATTAATGGAGAAATTTATGCTGAGATTATATTTATTTATAATTCTTCCAGCTTTATTCTCTGCCATTTTATTTAAGAATTATTTAACAAATTAGAATTACGACAATAAATATTAACAAAATTTATGTTGTTTACAACATTTCTTAAATCCTCAGCATTTTCTATATATTGAAATTTAAATGATTTTATGTTAATATTAATCTAACAATTTAAATAAAAATAGGTATTTGTTAGGTGAAGGGCCTCTTGCGGACACGTCTTCAATAATTAATTGTTATATTAATTATTGAAAACTTTCTTAAACGTGCCGCTCTAATCTGGTATCGAATAAATTATTTAAAATAGGTATTTTAGCGAGGATTTCGATAGAGGGAATTTAGGAAAGAAATACAAGCTTTACTTTTACTCAAAATATAATCATACTTGTATAATGCGCTCAATTAATGGTGATTTAATTTTATAATAATTAATTGAGGTAAATCTTTTTCCTTCATTAATTAATATATTAAATAAAATATTCATCTCATTTCCAAAATTGTAGTATGAAGAAAAATAAATGCTTAAATACTTGGTGACCATTAATGTTTCTGTAGCGAATCGACATAAATCTAGAATATTATTGTGTAGAGGATGCAAGTCTATAGAAATAAATTTAAAATAGAAATATCTCTTCTCATTAAATAATAGTGTAATCATCTTTGGATTAAAAACAATTGAAATAAGTTCTGAGGATTCGAAAATGCATCTAAAAAGTTGATCCCAATAATAATGAATAACATTGAGCTCTTCAATTGTCTCCGAAAAGTTCTTTATTGCTATATAATAAGTTTTCTCTAAAAAATTGTTAGTATAGTTTACTGTCTATATTTAGTATTTTTTTTTAAAATGGGCTTCAACAGGGTTAAGGAAAACCTGAATAGCTCGTAAGCGGGCACGGAAGTTTATCCGGAAATTAAGATAGTCAATTTCAAAAATTTTTTTTGCCTAGCTCCAAACTTTCGAGAATAATATTTTTATATTATTAAATCATAATTTTTATATTATTTCGGCCCATTCCCAATGATCATTAAAAAAGTTAACCTTCACTATAGTTTAATTCTATAATGACATTTTCTTCGTTAGAATTAATTTCAGAACAACAAAAAGCAGGAATTGATTTTTCGACGATTTCTATCCACTATAAAAAATTAAAATTAGGGTTGTTCTCGGCATGTTATCAAGGGCATTTTTGATTTTCAGTTAAAAATATTTTTACTGTTTTCTGTTTTAATTTTTAGTAAAATTTACTTTATTTTTAAGGGAGAGGATTTTTCGATCATTTTCTGAAACTATGGTTAAGTTAAAAGATTCTCATAGGAATCAGTCAATTTTCGACAATTTAATATCTGGTAGTAAATCTAATAGATTAATATGTATATTAAACACATTTTAATAATCCTAGTCAAATTTTAAACATAATCATACATTTTTTCTTTGTTGATCAGTTATTTCAAGACTTAAATATTTAGGTTCAATACATTTATATTCCATTAACTCATCATTACTGACGGAAAGCTAATAATGTAAAAATAATTATTAGTTTTATAACTAAAATGTACGAGGCTTAGTTGTTTGAATACCATCTGAGGAAGCACTTTTTCAAATTCGTCGATGAGGCAAAGAAAGAAGCTGTTTGTTAATTTTAGTGAAGTCATTTGATTAAAGTTAAGAAATTTAAGAACATCAAGAATTATTTCTGGAGGCAAATTCATTTCGGTTATACCCAAATTAGTTAGACAAGTTGTTTTCTAAAATACTTAAAATTGAAAAAAAAGTTAATAAAAATTAGAATTTAATAAAATATTTTTGAAACGAAAACAATTTTAATTTAAATAAAATGAAGAAGTTTTACAAAATAAAAAATAATTAATCAAAAGTCAATAGAAAATGAACACAAAACAAATTCTGTTTCTGGCAAAGTTTAGAAGAATGTTCCTCGTCTCCATCAATCTCGTCTCCATCAAAAGCTCTCTACATGAACAGCTCCGTTAATCGAAACAATTTTGAAGCATGTCTCAACGTTCTTGGACTTAAACACGGGAAGCAAAGGTGCCATAACAGTACTTGTAGAACTCCTATTAATGTTGTTGCGGAAAGGGAACCAAAAGCAGAAAAGGGTAATTCTACCGAAAATAAATATTATAGAAAATGCATCTAATAAATTTCTACCTTGTTTCTAATATATTCTTTTTATAAATGTTAAATCACGAATGTTCTCAGTCGAAAATCTCACTTGCGGATTGTAAATATTGGCAACTTCATAACTATTAGTAACTTCAAAGACACCGAATTTTGTAATTTCAAATTTTTTACTTTTCTCCCCCAATTTAAAATTTGGAACATGATCTAGAGCAATGAAATCCACCACTTTTGAACAGTCTATCGATGTTGTTACATACTAAAATTTAAAATTTATTCCATGTCTTGTTAATACCTAACTTACTTTAATAATAAGATCATGAAGCTTCATCAACTTAGAACCCTTTAAACTTATCTGAGATAATTTTTTGCCTTCATTTACTAGAATATTAAATAAAATATCCATATGCTGCTCTGAAATGTTGACTTCATTTAAACTTATTTTAATAAATGAAGAAATTGGTAAATGATTTAAAACAAATTTGAAAACATCCTCAAATATATTATCTCCAGAAATTATATAAGGCGTTTGAAGGTGAAATTGTGTTGGAATTGTTTCGTCATTATCAAATAGTAAATCAATCATTTCCGGATTAAAAACAACGTAATTAAAATGAGCATAATCAAAAGAACAATTAAAAAGTTGTTCTAACCAACACCGAATAACAATCATTTCTTCAATATTTTTCGGAAAATTTGGCAAATTTAAAAGATGATAACGAGGATTTATATTGCCCACACCAAACCACAGTGTTTTCTGCAAACAAACAATAAATTTTTTGTTTGATTCGAAATTATGTAAAAACAAAGGGATTGATTTATCTATTGCTGCTTGCCACTAAAAAAGATAAATGTATAACGTATATCCTTTAATAACTACCCTGGGTAATTATTTTTTCGACCTTCCGCTGGAGGGAGTAATTGATCGAGGGAGGGTAATTATACGAGGTTTAAAATTTGAACGTGTTTTAGTGCATTTGTTGGGAGAGGGGAGGGGGGAGGGTAATTAATGTTTCAGTCCATCGGTGGATGGGGTAATTAATGAAGTGGGATAGATATTCGAGAGAGGGCAATTAATACAGGTTATACGGTATTTTAATTAATTATTAATTTAACACCTTCTTCAAAATATTATCATTCAAAGAAATATCAAAAATTCCGGATTCAATTTCAATAATTTCATATGAATGTAATTCTCGATCTTCTTCAATCTAAGATATAAATTAAAAGTAAATGTAGCTAAATTAGGTATTTACTATCGAGAAATAACTAAATTTCATTAGTGCCAATTCCTCCTTGTATTTAGTAATTAAATTGAGAAAATAAAAATTCGTTTGTTTAAAAGAGAATAGTTGATTAAAATCTAGACATTTTAAAACATCAAGTTTTGCTTCGATTGGTAAAGAATTCATTCTAAAATCAGTAACTAAAAAAGAAACGATAGGAAAAAATCTAAATTTTTAAAAATGAGAGAAAACTAAATTATGGGTAATTTTGGAATAAATGCTGTTATTTTTATAAGAATCAACATTTTTATGGAGGCTAAAAATTCTAATAAGTATGTGAAAAGAAAATTTAGGGAAAAATAATTTTTGAATTCAAATTTTGGGAGTGACATTCAAACAGAAAAAATGATGGAAATGGGAAATTTAAATTAGGATTTGAATGTACATAAAGATTGTCGTAGACAAAAATAAGTGAAAGAAAGGATTTCACAATAATTATTTAGGATTCCGCAAAATGAAGTACTAGAGTTTAAGATTTAAACTTATTTATTTTTGGAATGAATAACAAAATTAAACTTTTCCATAAGTTTAGATTCGAACCCATCCTCATGCCAAAAGTTTATTAGGTAGTCTTTTTTTGCATACACATTATTATTAATAAATGACAGAATGGCTAAAAATTCTAATAAGTATGTGAAAAGAAGAAAGAATTTAATAAAGAAAAGTTTAATTTTTGCAATGTCCGCGTTCCATTAAATGCACGCATTGGCGTAAATAAAAAAGAGCACTCCAAAATTTAAATCTATTTTAAAAGATAAGTATCCAAGTGAGATTTTTAAGGCTATTAAAAAATTAATGAATTGAATCCAAAAATTTGTGTTTTTTTATTTAATTTTACAGTAAAAATAATTGCAGCTTTGAAAATTTAACCTAAAAATTTAAATAAGTTAAATGACAAAAAATTTAATTTAAAAGGAAGTTTACAAAATTTTTAAATGTTATGCATATGACAAATTCTAAAAATTTTCTTCTCGTTTTTCATGTTTTAAATTTATTTACTTTATTTTATTAGACCATTCTCTACTCCATACATATTTATTTATTTAAATTTATTAAAAAAAATTTTTTATTAAAAATCGATTTTAAACAAGTTAAAAAAATTTTTTAAATTTTTAATTAAACAGGAGATAAACACTTTTAGTTAATCAAGCTTTTATTAGGGCCTTTTTGTTTGTTTTATAAATCAGAAAGATTTTTTTAAACAAAAAAAAGGTACTTTTCCGTTATGACGTAACCCCCAAAATTAATGTTCAAAGTGTCATATATAGGGTAGAAAAAGGTGCTGAGTCGAACGGTACCACTCTTTTTCACGGAGATGTCTGTGGACCGAGATATAGGGCTCGAAATGGTAAAAAACCATAGGGGGGAGTTTTGGAGTGAAAAATTGCATTTTTTGAATGATAGCTCATTCGAAAGAGCTCCTCGAGCTGAGTCAAATGACACCAAAATCAGCTCGAAATCTTGATTTTGAGACGAGATTAACAAGCTCAAAATGGACAACGTAAACCTATGGGGCGTAGGCGAGGCGCACTCCCCCATATGGTTTTTGACCATTTCGAGCCCTATATCTCGGTCCACAGGCATCTTCGTGAAAAAAGAGTGGTACCGTTCGACTCAGCACCTTTTTCTACCCTATATATGTCATTTTGAACATTAATTTAGGGGGTTACGTCATAACGGAAAAGTACCAAAAAAAATCAAAAATTTTAAGTGTTGATTTTCTGTTTTAAATTTTCAATTAAATCGTGAGGTTAAAGAAAGGGGAAATCTTTAAGTTTTTTCTGTCACAAATTCCCAACAGATATAAATTCCCTTAATTGGTGATGCCGAAGAAATTCAGCCCAATCAACTTCTTCTACAAGTAAATTAGAAATACTTGTAGAATTTTCACATTTCCAGTCAATTTGTTGATGGCAGTTTTTGTGACAAATTATGCGGCAATCTGAAAATTTTTTTGAATAAAAAATTATTTTGGGAGTTAGGGAAAGTGCCCCTTTTTCATTTGAAAATCTAAAAAAATTTCCATTGCCAGAATATGGTAATTTTATTGTATCTAGTCTAAAATTTTAGTAGAAAATTTCATTTGTATAATTTTAATGTAGGTATCAGGGAAAGCCGATCCGAAGAAAATTTTGGAAGCCCGATCTGAAACCTTACTTGACTTTCTCGCCCCACCCGACCCATCCCTGGTAGATAGCAGATATGAAAAATCTTTTCTCTATTTTTTTAAAATTACCTCTGCATTGATATGCTTGTCTTGTAGAAAAGTTCCCACCAATCCTTTTATTACAAACAGAACAAATAACTCGTCTATTTGAAATAAAATTAAAAAAAACAAATTTTTTCTTTAAAATTTACCCGCGTGATTTTGACGCAACTAAAATATGTGAATTTAAAATATGTAATTTTTTGCCACTTTGCATTAATTTAACAACCGCTGGTTCATTAGATATTTCTGCTGGGATAGAGTAATATCTAAAAATATATGTGTAAATTTATTTATTATTTACGAGGGGAAGTTACTTTATTAAATTTTAATTTATACAGACTGACCCCATACTATAAAATAAACCCAGTACTAGATACACCCCTATTTATGCTATTCTTAATTTAGAGAGGCACTGTGTGGGCAAGCGGTGCTTTTAATTTAAGTAAAATTTTAAAAGATAATATATAATAACTCCTAGAAATACATAAGAGAAGCATATCTTATAACAAGGTCTGAGTTATTAAATAATATCACTATCTAAAATAAGTTCCAAATTAATAAATAATTACTTAGGTCCTTCCTCCTCTGGGCCAATTAATTCTAGAACGAGTTGGCTTTGTGAATGGCTTCGACTCATCACGTTATGTTGCCGAGAAGAGGAAGAGATTAAATTTGCTGTTGAAGTTGCCATACTTGAAGGGCCTTTGAAATAGGAAAAATTTTATTTGGTTTTCAAAATTTTACCAGCAGATTGTATTAATCTTTGTTGTCGAATATGTTCTTCGTGAAGGCCCCCACCACTTGCTTTTCTTTGTTGGGATTGGTCACGTGATTGGGGCATTGAAACAGCAGCTTCTTCTAAATGTTGTTCGTAGTCGTCGAGAGATTTAGCTCTTTGACTCTGTCTTCCAGGAAATAGCCTAAGGGGACCTAAAAATATTTTTTGAAATTTTAGAAAACTCTAACAGGATAAAGGACTGTCAATCGCTACCTGAAAGACGAGCACGAATCTGTTCAAAAAAATTTCTTCGCTCCTTCCTTCCTCTTGCTTGCCGTTCCCTATCTATTTAAAAAATTGTTCGAATTTTATTTCATTTTCCAAACCCTTGGCTCTTCTCCTTAATTCATCCGCATCTTCAGTTACACTCGTTTCTTTCTCTGCAGGTAATCGGAAAATTTCCATGGCAGGATGTGTTGCTGCAGTTGCAGCTGCATTTGGGGCACGCATTCCATTAAATAAGTGATCATAAGCATCGTTAGCATTTTGTGGATCATTTACTTCTTTGGATGGTTTTCGTTTTTGATTATCAGAAATATTTTGATGTTGTGGTGGAGATTGATTGTTAACTATTAAAATTATTTTGAGGTTATTGAACTTGAGGAATGAAATTGAGGAATTTGAGAAAAATTAAAGCTATTGAGAAAATAACAAATTGATAGTTAATGACGAAAATATAGATGGATTTGAGGAGATAAATGGGAAAAAAATAAAAATGAGAGGAAACGGGAAAAGTATAATTTCTATTTCAGACAAAAGTATTCGGAATATTGGAAAAAGGATCATTTCCCATGCCTTCCTACAAGCTATATTTACAAGCTATATTTTCCTACAAGCTATATTTATGAACTGAAATACATTTGCGGCCCAGGACCAATTAAAATCTAGAATATAAATTTAACATAAAAATTATTTTAACATTAAAATCCACATTTAAGATTCTATCTAATGTATCCAATCTAAGATATGGTTTAGGAATTTACACTAGCGGAAAGAAGCAGCTGTAAATCTCAGGTATCATGTCAGCCAATATTATTTCAAAATATTTTTTGATCAAAAATTACCTCCATTTGGTATTTCAACGGCTTGCTGTTTTAATATTTCTTCTTTTTCTTCTTCCCTTTGGGTTGTTTGAGGTGTTCCAGGAGCACTCTGTTTTCTATTATTTGTTCCATTCTGTTCATATTTAAATAATAAAGCATTGCTGTCACTTATAGTTTTTCTAATTTGTAAATTATAAATATTTTGTGGTTGTTGTTTTTGTTCCTCTTCAATTAATTGTCTCTCTGGACTACTCCAAGCATTCGCTGTATCAAATGATTGTTTTGGCATTAAACTTTCCTCATCACTTGTTGCTGTTGTTGCTCTCATATTGTAATGCTTAAAAAGAGAAATAGATAATTTGTTAATTAAATCATCGGTTCTGACAATGAGAAGATTTAATTACTACGTCTAGGGTTGCCGGTTATTGGAAAATCTTCGAATATCCGGAACCGAACCGAAGAAACGAACCGAGAAATCCTCGGTTCAGTCCAGAACCGACAACAAAATCATTAGACAAAATCATTACGTCCCCGAAATTACTCGAGAAATACTAGTAACTGATTATTCCCTCTTTGAAAACACGAGTCCAGTTCTTAAGAGCGAAATATTTCCTAATTAAAATTATAATATTACAGATTCTCCACCAAGAGTACCCCCCCCCCCAACATGACACATTCATTTTCATAGATATAATACTCTCTTTAGACCTCTATGGAACCATAATTTTTTAAAATTTAATTAAGCCTAGTATAATTCAAAAATAAATAAATATTTAATTTACAATTTGTTTTTCATTTTCTAATTGTTGCTGTAATTGTTTTGCCTTCTCTACATTATCACTATTATTATTATTTAAATTATTATTTAATCTATCCTCAGTAACATTATAAATATAATGTTGTTGCACGGGTTTGGGTGTTCTCCTTTTTAAACTTCCCAATGATGGAATTGAACTTTTTTTACTTGGACTTCTTGTTGGACTTTTTTTGTATTGAGGTATATTATTAAATTGTTGTTGTTGATTTATTATATTATTGGTATTATTAAATTGTTCTTTTGGTATTGTTATTGGATTATTTAATTGTAATAAAGGTAATGAACGTTGATGAAATGAACACTAAAATAATAAATAAACGATTTTCTGGTTTTTGACTGTCTAGAAAATAGATCAAAATCGACAAATTGTCGAATCGAACGACCGTAATCTGAGTTTTTAAAAACCAATTTTTAAAGGCATGTTTTCGAAATCACAAAAAACTAAAAAATTTATAGTTGAGGTTAAAGGAAATTTTTAATAATAATCTATTTGTTAATATTAAAAATTACAAATATCCACTTTTCCTGTATTTTATAATTAAGAAAAATTATCTCAGATCAAGAGGTAGTATATAATTTTAGTTTTGGTATTAGAGAGTGAAAAAAAACTCCGTGAAACAAATAATTGTTTATGGGACAAGAAGTTGAAAATTACCTGAAATAAAAGAAGTCCACGTTTTTGATCAACATTTTTAATATTTTTTCCTTCTTTTTGTTCAGATCCCTTTCCCTGTAAAGGCAAATGTACTGGAGAACTAAGTGGTTGTCTAGCTATTATTCGACGAAGTTCAGAAATTTTTAAGATTGCCATTCCAAGGAAACGCCTCAAAAACTGATTATTAAATTATTAATTTAACTATAATAATTTAAAGATTACACAAAAAAATAATAATTTTACTAAAAAATATTTTGCTAATAATTCGGGCTTTTTCTCCTTATTTTCACTGAACTGGTTTTGTTTTAAAGAAGATAAAAGGATTATTTTATATATTCATTTTATTTTATTTCGTACAGCGGCTCAGTGGTCTAGTGGTATGATTCTTGCTTAGGGTGCAAGAGGTCCCGGTTTCGATCACCGGCTGAGCCCACTTTTTTAAAATTGCTTCTCTTGTGTTTGTAAAAAATTAAAAAATAAAAATACTTTTGAAAAAATATTTTTAAAAATATTTTTGTATTTTTTTTTAATTTTTTTAATAAAAGCACCTTTGCCTAACAGTTCCATAAATAGCTGTTGGAGGTAAATCTAGTTCTTTTTCATTTGGAAATGAAGGTGTTTCAGTAAATAATTCAAATAGCAATTCCCCTCCAGTTGGAGCTATTGCCAATTCGAAATTTGCTTCCCCATCATGCCAAAACCAATAATTACCGCTGTGTGCATCCAAATGTCCCTTTGGACTTAAAAAACGTTCTGAAGATGGTTCGTCTAATTCAATACAAACAAATGGACGTTCGTTTGAAGAATTGAGTAATCCGTCTAATATTAGGGAAATTAATTATTTTTGTAGAAAAGAATGGAACGGAGACGAGTAATTCTTGGGAAAAAGTTTGGCGCCCAATAGTGTTTTGCGCCGAATCGTCAATTTCGTTTTCCCCTATAAAACCTAAACCTTTAGGATGCAAGTTTTACGCCTTAAAATTACAAAGGAAAAATAGTAGATTATTCGGCGCCGCCGATTTGGCGCCAGGCACTTTTGTAGCTTATAACTTTTTTCTTTAAAAACAATTTTTTAAAATTATATAGAAATTTAAAGTACAGAATAATATACAGAATTTCAACTATCAGATTATGTTATTTAACATAAGGGGAAGGATGAAAAGTAGGATTAATGGATAACTTTAATACATAGGATAACCTTAATACATAGTGGTATATTTAATTATAGCTAGTCCATTAAGAAATTTTTATTTTTAATTCATTAACAAAATTAGCTCTTGAATGATATTATAATCTATTATAAAGTTTGTTAAATTCGAATATTATAGAGCTAGTAAAAGCTCTGACGCCAAATTGGCGGCGCCGAAATATTGCTTAAATCCTAAAGGTTTAGGCTTCAATAGGTTTAGGCTATTTTTTGACATTTTGGCGCAGCATACTTTGGCGCAGCCATTTTCTTGCTTTTTTCTTAATTTTACTTTACGAATCTTTTCGAAAAAGCTTTTTGGATATTTATTAAAGTATTTGTTTCTTCAACATAGGTTTTCTATGTAATTTAAATATTACCTTGTAATTCACGTAATTCCATCAAATGAATATGTAAAAAATGAGTTTCTCTTAAATGTTCGGATGAAGCTATTTCTCCCTCCGCCAAAGGAAATCTTTGTGGCTAAAAATAAATTTTGTTTTTTTTAAATATTTTTTTTTCAAATTTGCCTGTAATGAATGAATATTTTCTTCTCTCTGCCCAGATGGATAAACTTCTTGTAGAAAACTCAAATTTCGATATTCAGCACTAAGCCGAGCTCGGGAAGCCTAAAATATATTAAAATCAAAGAAAGATTTTTCTCTCTTATTTAAGCTTTGTAATTAGGGTAACATTCATGTAATTAACTCAGAAACAGATTTCTACTTTCCCTTAGGTTATCCTTGCTTTAATAAATGAGAGGGTGGTAATAATTTTTATTTTTAAAATATAGACAAAATTTTTAATTTTTTAGCAATTATTTAAAATATGTTAGCTCCTCGAGTCTTCGGGGTCGGATCGTCGGGGATCGGGGTTTGCCGCGGTAGAGACTTCGGGCTTCGAGTCGGGCGTTTTGTCAAAAAATTTGTCAGGGTACGCGGGACAGGAAGCTACCCCAATCTAAACACAAACCCTAGCAGTAGATTCTTCATCAGGATATAACAATTCCCCCAAACTAAAATTTAAAACAGCCCCAAGAATACATTTCCTTGCAAATTCAACAACAAAATTCTCCATTGCTTTTTCTGCTGTAGGTTCTAAAATTTTTAATTTAACATCTGGACGTCCACTAAAACAGGCAATAATAAATAATTCTCCAGCTATTTGGGCTAAACGAACTTCTGCCTTTAAAATAAAATTTTTAAAATAATTTTAAGTAAGTAACATTATTTTCCTGTACCGTTAATTTAATTAATTTCCTAATTTCCTTTTCTTATTTTTAATAATTTATTTTATTTTCTAATTGAATGTTTACCCGAAATTTAATCAGATAAATTTAAATAACGGCTATAATATAAATAATTTTTAGAGCGAGAGTTCTTTGTAAATTTTCTCAAGGCTTTTATGCTTCCTAGCCAAGATCTAATATTAAATCTTAATAGTTTTTAAATAAACAGATAATATCAGCTAGCTATTTTTACATTAAATTTTTATAAAATAATCAATTCTAACCTCCCCATTCATTTCGTCAATAATAATTCTATAATTTCTTGGATGTTCAATTGTTAAAGTTTTTTTCAATTCCTCTTCTTTATTTAAATTATCTATTTGTTGTTCATAAATTGTAACCAAAAGATTTATTTTAGGTTGATTTTCATTTAATAAAGTTGTTTTATTTTCAATATAAACTTTTCCACTTATTGACTTTAAATTGTTTTTAATTAAAAAATTGGTTTAAATTAGTGTCTCCACCAAAAAAATGACAGGACCCTCACGTTTTTTAAAATTTTCCCACTTAAAAATTTTTCCCATCCTTCACTTATTGTTTAACAGACCATCTACATACTTTCTAACAAACTTGTCAATATAGCCAGAGTTAAATAAACTTTTAAATCTCTTTAAAGAAACAAACCAAGTGATTGCCGGGAGAACGATTAGGCCTGACATGAAAATCCCTAAGTGTTGAATTAGCCGAACTTTGTTGAAGCTTTACTCCATCAAAATGCATTTCTGGTTGTCCCTTTTTAATTTTTTTAAAATTAATTTAAATTTATTTATTTATTTAAACTTGTTCTTGTAATCTTTTTGAAGATTCATTTAAACTCTTTGTTAATAAATTAGCAAATTGTTCATTAATTGTTGCCCCTTTTTCTCCTGTACCCCAAACTAGCCAATTTGCTACATCGTGCATTAAAATACTAAAAATGATGAAAATATTTTTTATTCTCTCAGAAATTTTAAAAGACGAATATAGACGATAAGAACAAAAATTAGTCTCAAAAATAAAATTACGCCCAAAGCTCTCGTTTTAATTAGAAAGATTTTGCAAATAGAAAGAGTTTAGCATGGGTTTAGCCCGGGCAGGATTCGAACCGCCGACCTCCTTGCAGCTATAGCTAGGCGCTTTCGCTCACCACTTGTAGGAACTCATGAGCTACCGGGGCATCGACTAATGCTTTCTCTTTTTCATTTTTAGATCGTTTAACCCCTACCTAAGCATTTTAAATGCTGCTAGGAGGTCGCAGGTCATTCTACAAAAAACTTCACTTTCTATCCACAACCTTTTATTTTTAAATAAAAATTAAAATAATAAGAATCATCCCTCCAACAATATTTTTAATTAACAAAAGATTTTTCCCTAAATATTTTCTACCTTTCATTTCCCTCATTTTGATGTCCTCTATTGTTATTATTAATTGTTGTAGTAATACTTTGCCTTCTTCGATTATAACGAAGAATAAAAAAATAACAAATTAAAGAGACAACAAACCAGGATAAAAGTATTAATAATAAACCATCCATTTTTCTTTAAAAATAAATTAAATTAAATTTTATTAAAAAATACAAATAGAGTGTTAAAATATAATACAGAAAAGTAAAAAAATTATATGTAAGTAAGTGAATAAATCAAAAATAAAATAATTTTTTTTGTCAAAATACAGAAAGAGTTTAACAAATAGCCACAGGGCAGGATTTGAACCTGCGAATCATGCCCTTTTTGGATCGTTTAACTTGCTAATATTGATATAATTCGAATGAGTTAGAAGGGATCTCCTTAAAACGAAGTTGACACTATTTAGCAAGGGTGTGTCAATTACTATCTAGCAATTAATTAACAAAATATCCTTTGTTTTTTAAATCAGTTTCGCTCTACGTTACGGTGTGAATAATATGTTAATAAATTTAAAGATTGGGTGGATCACCAAATTAAAAAAATATTTAAAAATCAATTTTTAATATTAATTTTTAATATATGTAATTAATTGAATAATAATAAAAAAAATATTTAAAAACAAAAAAGGTGTTAATTGTGTCTGTGTGGTTTTTATTAATTTTATTTGTTGCCCACTTACTAAATTGCCACCGCAAATGTTTTTATTTTCTTGCAAGTGTTAATTTTTTTTTTATTTTTTGCTGTTTTTGTGTAGAAATTTAAGTGAAGGAATTGAGGAAAGGAAGGTATTTTTGTTTTATCTATTATTTAGATCATTTTTGTTGATTGCCATCTGTCTCTTCCCTTTATTTTTACCTTTTTAAGTGCCGTCCATTAAATACACACAAAAAGTCTCAAGAATTTATTTTTTTAGCAAAACGACCAAAACAATGCACACGCTAAAGAAAATTAAACAACTGTCTTTTTAAAAAGAGAAAAATAAGGAGAGGATCTGCTGATTTTTATATTTATTATTATTATTGCCACATTGAATTTTTAAATAAAAAAAGGGAGGGAAAAGAGAAACAAAATAATGAGTATAGGTATTTAATAATTAAATAGTAAATCGAATATTAGTACAGCAATTGCACGTTAAGGATCGGCTTTTCACATCAAGTATAGATTCAGAATTTGACTAAAAACTTGACAAAATTTTGCTTGGAACGGAAGAATCCCTGGGGGGTTGTTGCAGACTGGTGAAAGTGTATATTTGAAAGTTGATATATTTAATATTAGATTTAAATTTAACAATTTAATTACCACCTTACTATGTACCAGGGCTGTCCGCAATTGTAAAAAATTTTCCAGCTGCAATCCGCAATTTTAATTTTAAAATTCGCGACACGCAATCTACAAGTCAAAAAAACAATTTCATGCAATCCTCAATTGCGGACAGCCCTACTTTTATAATTAAAACAAAATTAATTTAAATAATTTATTCTTAACACTTTTTAAATTATAAAGAATCAAAAATATTGGAGAATTTTTAAAAATAAATCTAGCCAATATTTAAATATTTAATCTTTAATTTTATTGTTCTTCGCCTTCAGTAATTGTTACTTCTTCAGAATTTTTCCATGGCTGCTGCCAAATTTTAATTGTATAAATCTTTAAAAAAAGATAAATTATAGAAATTGTAATTTAAATAAAAAAATTTTTTAAACGACTTTTGAATTTAAAAATTAATCGGTCGGAAATAGACTTTGAGATTTTAATCAATTTTTATGATTCTAAAATGTAGGTAAACGAAGTAAAACGGAAATTAAGTTAATGAAATGTAAAAATTTTATTGGATTGAGGAAGTGAAATAAAATTGTTAAGGAAAGTAGATAATATAGACTATAACCGATCCAAGCTCGGTGATCGGCTACTTTCAATCTTCAAACGCTGGCACAATAAAAACCAGAAAATTGCCCTTTTTTCATCTTAATTTTCTCGACATGTATTACAATATTAAGGACCGGATATTATTGATAGGATAGCCTAATACCCAAATAAAATTTTTTTAAAGAATAATGTGTATTTTAAATATTTATTTTCCTGCCTGTGTTTTATCCAAATCTCCAGTATATTTATTGCATTCAGACAAATTATCAGAATTTACTTGCTTAAAATTTAAAATTATTTTTAGAAAAAAATTAATTTTTAAATTTTTACAGTTTTAAGACAATCAGTTTTTCCAACACGTAAAGTAAGAATATATAAAACACCAGAAACTACTTGACTTTCTGCTTTAATAATTTCTGCCAATCCAAAATGATGGGCAGAATTGGATTGTTGATTTATTTTTGTTAAGCCTTTGGTAGCCAATTGCTATAAATTAAATTGGAATTTAATACATACCGTATTTACTCGATTAATTCCCCAACCTCAAATAATTCCCCATCCTCTATTAATTCCCCATGCTACGGATAGGTTGAAAAAATAATTCCCCGGGGGAATTAATCGAGTAAATACGGTAGTTATATTTATGTTGAAAATTTTTAAGGACAAGAGGACTGGGGTAAAAACTACCCACACAAATTATTCTGGCCAATAAATTCTCCTAAAATATAAAAATGTCCCACAAGCAAGAAACGGCTAAAACCATGAAGGATGAGGGGAGGGGGTTATATCAAAAAAATTTTGTCCAAAACCGATAAAATAAGCGAGAGACCGATTGCACTTGGACTAAAACTTTTTGTTAACTTAACATTTCTCCTATCTGAATTAAAATATTTAAACACCTTAATATCCTCCTTGTTAACGTCTTGTGGCACTCTTCCACCGGGCATTCCAACATTGCCTCCATCACCCCCAGAACTATCTCCTTTAGTCATTGCTAGTAAAATAAATAATTAAATAAATAAAATATTAAAAATAAAAAAGTCACGAGAGCAAATAAAGAGTAAAATGGACAGTAATTGTAAATAATAATGAAGCATATCAATAATTTTCCTTCAAAAAGTAAAATATTAAATACTTTGGAAATGAGTAATAAATGCTAGCAGTGCTTTTTAAATAAACAATCTAAAATTATTTAATATTTTTTTGTTTATTTAACGGAGAAAAAAGTGGTGAAAAAAATATTTTTTAAATTATTTTGTTGTGGTTGGTATTGGACAGATGGAAATTAAAGTAATAAAAATATTTTGATAAAATGCTCAAAATACTAGATTAGTGTAATTGTCAGTTTACTTGGGTTAATTAAGTTAACAGAAAATATTTAGTAAAAGGAGAAATTTAATTTTGCTTTGGAGTACAGCGCGGATGCCGTGTTGGATTTCTTGGTGGACTGACCTAAAATTCCTCTGACGTGCCAAAAAAGTATCAGATTTTGAATAACCCTAATAACTTAGCAAAAACAAATATTTATTTATTTATCAGCAAACACAGGTATTTTAAAATACATTAAAGTGGTGCAAAAAACATGAAAAAAATAAAAGTAAAATCAAAATAACAAAAAAATTCAGTACTATTTTTCAACACTTTTCCAAATAGGAGTATTATTAAAGTGGGAGTCAAGGGTGAATAATATTACAGGAAATACGGAGTATTTAAGGAAGGAAAGTGAATTTGGTACGGAAAGTGAATTTGTTAAATTTAAAAACTAAAATCAAAGTAAAATAATTTACTTAAAAATTAAAGAGAAAAAGAGCAAAATTCAATAAATAAAATTTTAAAGAAAATAAAATTTTTATTTTATAAATACCTAAACTAATCGTTTAGTCAGTTCCACCTGTTAAATATAAAAATACTTGAATATAAAATGACATTTCCTGTTTTCAACAAAAATGTGTACAAAGAATATATAAAAAATATTTTTTTATTGAAAAATAAAAATAATTTGGTATATTTGGACGCTAAGGAATAAATTAAAAAAAAATTTTTCTGGATTTTAAAAAACGTCTGGATTTTATGAATATAATTAAATAAATGTGTCTAGACAGAAAATAGAAGATGAGTTGGGGATGGGTAAAACTTGTTTTGATTTTTTGATAGAAAATAAAGATATTTTTTTAATTGTACTTAATTAAACTAAAATTTAAAAAAAAGATTCTGAAATAAAAAATATATATTAGGTGGAGTCATAATTAGTGGCCGTTTTTTAATTTGGATTTTTAAAACTAATTTTTTAAAAATATTTTTTATTTTTATTACGAATCATTTGTTAGTGTATTTTCTCCCAGCATTTGAGAGTAAACACAAAGATAATGAATAAATTAAAAGTTGAACAAAAAAAAAAGATTTTAAGACTAAAGGCCAAGTTTCTTAAAAGTCATATGAGAACAATTGAAATTATTTCTAATATCCACTTAATAACAATGCCCTCTTTAACTCACAATGACTCATCCAAAGTATATCTAACCAAAAATATGTAACTAAAAATAAATTGTTATTTATTACTTTGTAAGAGCAATAAAGTAACAATTTTTTGGTTATTTTGGGTGAACATATTTTCTATTTTTAGATTTTTTTCCTCTCAAAACAACGATTTTATGTATTGATGGAAAAATTGGATTAAAAGAAGGCCAGATTATCTCCCTATAGAAATTAAAAATGTTGGGAGATACATATATATATATATATATATAAATAAAAATAATAATATACATATTTAAATGGCAATAATATTTCAAAAAAATAAATTAAGAAAAAAGAGAAAAAATTTTTATAAAAATTATTTTATTAAATATTAATTTATATACATAACTAAAATTAGTAAATTAATTTACTTTCAAGTTGGAAGAAAAGAGAAAAGGAAAATCAATTTAAAATAAATAAAACTTTTTTTCTTTTTTTAGAATAGCTTCTATGTATTTATTCAACGATTTTTAAAATTAATTTTTTAAAATTATTTTAATTAAAATTTTCTTTTCATTAAAGAACGTGGCTTTTAAATTAACTCAATAAAATAAATTAGTGAAGCACCCCGTCATCCGACTAATTTTTAGGCAAAAGCCCCCGACCGGAACCCCGAAAGCTCTACCCCAGCTACCCTAAAATGAATAAATAAAAATATGTTTTGTATCAATACAGTTTGGATTAAATAATTCTTCCAAGATTTTAACATCTTTTTCTCAATAAATTTTTTTTCTCAAAAAATTTATTAGATGAATTTTTACATAAATAAAATGTAGATATAATCAATTTTGACTTAAAAAATATTTTTTATTAACCTTTTTACAAAAAAAACAAAATTAATTTAAAATTCTCTATGTAATTTAATACATTTTTTATCACAAATACTTTTATAGTTATTGGAGGAAGTAGATGAATTTGTTCTAGAAAGTGTTGTTTCTGCAAAAGGAGATAATAATAAACTATTTTTTCTACTTCCTTTAGAACTTCTTTCAGAATCCCTTGCAGTCAATAAAGTTTTGTTACTTCCAGATCTTTTTAGATTTTTAATTAATTTTTTTATTTTTATTTATTTTACCTGCTATTAGGTAATGAACGGAGTGATAATGCTCTGTTAATTTTTTTATAAGCAGCCCGACATTTTAGAATTTGGATACAAACATGGCAAATATCTTTAAAATAAGAAATTTTTAAGTAAAAAAATTTTTCCTCAAATTGGCATAGACTATGTTTTATATTTAAATAGGAGTAAATAATTGATTGTTAGATAATCTCGAAATTCTCAGTCTCGAAACTGAAATATTGTTTTGATCTAGTTTCTCCCCAGGAATAAACATTCACAACCTCTTACATACATTCCTAATTTATTAGCTTTGTAACGTGAAAGTAGGGTTGTCGGTTCTGGAGGGAACCGAAAAACCAAGGATTTTTCGATTCGGTTCTTCTGTTCAGTTTCGGATATCCAAAGAATTTCCAGAAACCAATAACCCTACATAAAAGAAGTATTATCCCAAAGTTTAACGAAGATAAACGGCCCGTAATTAATCCTCTTTATAATTTAGACATTTTTGGATTCTCTATTAAATTAAGGCTGTTTTCTTAAAAATTAAACCTAATAAAATTAATTTTATACCAGGATTGATAAGGCAATAAAAATAAAAATTCAAAGCAAATTTTGTAATTTCGAGTAAATTAGCCAATGAACGATAAATCTAGAAACAAAATTAACATTAAATTCATTTTAAATTAATTCAGCAACCTGAAAAGGCAAAGAACGATCTTGTTTATCGGAAATTAAAATTGTTAAAGGAGCCTAAATATGGAAAAAAGAGTAATTTATTTTTAAAATTTTAAACAAACAGCTGGAATTGTGCAAACGAAAAAAACAATAGTTATTAGAAAAAGTAATGTAAATAGTCTTCTTTCTTCCTAAATTAAAAAAAAGTTTTGGTTAGTTATCCAAAAATAAGTAGGTATATTTGGTCCTCTCGATAACCGAGATTTTTGACCTATTTATCTTACCAGTCCATCACTATGCAGTTTCCTTGAGAATTATCGTCGATTTAAGTTTTTAAAAAGTCTAACAATTAGTATTAGGTAAATATTTAATATTTGTTTTTGTCTTAATAATCGAGATTTTGGGCCGCTGATGAAATTTTAGCTTCCTAACTCGAGGAAGACTGACTCAGTACTTGAAATATCTTTAATAATTAATTACCTTTTCGCCTTTCTCTACCAACGCCTTCTTTTGAATTGAAGGACTTGAAAGACTCATTCTATTTCTTTTAGTGTTTCTAAATTAAATTTATTCTATTTATTTTAATTAATTATTTACCTGTAAGTAACCAAAATATTAATATTAAAATAAGCAAGAAGAAAGAACGGGAAAAATCTCGTTAAAAATTCTCTGAACCATTCATACATTCCATATAAAGGAGTATCTATTGAACGATCACAAACAAGAAAAGGACAACGTAAAACACCTTTTGGGAGCTTTAAAAATTGAGAAAGTCTCTAAAAAATTTTCTTCAAAAGAAACTTGCCTCGTATACAATTTTCTTTTGAGACCAGGGGGCATAAATACAAAAATTACAGAAATAAATGGCTAGGAACAGTAAATAAATAAATTTTCGTTGTGTTTGGATACTTCGCTAAAAAAGTGAAAAATTAATTTTGAATTTAAAAAAATGGAGTTAATAGAGGGGAACTGATATTACTATGTAATAAATACATAATTAGTGTCTCTGATATAATTACCCAGGGTAATTATTGAAGGAATAATCTAAGAACTTATGTTAGTAATTCCGAAGTTAATTAATTCTTGGAATATTTAGATCAAGTATTTTTTATTATAAATTTTTCATTATGTTTTTAACTCAAAAAAACATTAACCGATTGTGAATGTAAAGGATAACAAACAGCTTTAAATTGATATAAAGTCATTAATATAACCACCCAAACACTTGCACCCATTAAAGCATTTGAGAGAGGAAAAGCTATATGTGCATAATAAAAAGCTGCTAATTGTGAACAATGTCGAAAATCGAGAATCCAAAGAATTGGGGGAATAACAGATAATTGGGCAAACTGAAAAAAATTAAAAGGGGGATTTTTTGTATAAAGGACAAAAGTGAAAAAGTGACCAAATCGGTAAGTGCCAAAAAAGACAAGAAAATATAAATATCTTTTTTTCTTTTCATTGTAGGATGATTTAAAGTAATTATTGTTAGTAAATCACCAATAATTGAAATTGCTGAAAAAATATTTTTTAACTAAAAAAATATTTAGATATATTAAAATACCAATAATTATTGGGGCAATAATCATATAAGTTATAAAATTTAATTTTGAGACATGTACGTGGTCAGCTTCGTGTATCTAGATATTTTTTAAAAGAAATTATAGTAAAGTTAAAATGTTAATATTTATTTTAGTATGCAATTTTTATAAGGGAAGGAATGGAGGAGTTAACTTAAATATACCTAAAGAATCTTTGAACAAAACTTAAAACTTTTAAATAATCAGTCAACATTATTGAAATCATTAATTTTTTCAAAAATTAATTTCATGCAAACATTTATTTTGTTGGAATTTTGTTTATATTCCCATTACTCATTATTAAAGGAACATATCTCACTACCGACGATGTCTTTAAATATTTATCGGCATCGGTATTCGTGTACGACTCTATTAAAAATTCCTTAAAAACTCCGATTAGTTGCTATACTATTTATACTTATTTCAGAATAATTATTTTAATTTAAAAAACTACCTTCGAATTATTTTGTAAAATATTTTGTTTAATAACCAATTCACTCGATTCCATCATAATTTTACATATTTCCATCATTTTTATTTATTTAAAAATATTTTTATTGTTTTATTTTTCTCAAAAAAAGAGAAAGTTTTTACGCAAATTAGCTTTAAAGAAATTTAAAGACAATAAAAAGGGGGAAAGAATTTATTTATTTATTATATTACATAGATGAATCTTCTCATTTTTCTTCAAGTATGTATTGGTTAGTTAGCCCCCTCAACACAAAAACTTAAAAGAGTCAACTTTTTTGCGGATAATCCGCAAAATAATTTTTTATAAATTTGAAGGAGTTTTAAACTGAAAAATAAATTTTGTGAGGCTTATTGTGTGTAAACTAATTTTACAACACTAAAGTAGATATAGGAGGTTTAACTGACCGATTAGAATTAGGGTTGCCGTTTTCGGGTCTGGCCGACGGTCGAGACATTTTTTCGGGCTTGTTTTTATCGAGTCGGGTTGGTACGAATCAGTTTTGGGTCAAATATCTTAGGCCCGACTCGATCTTTCGGCCCAAGTCGGTCCATTTTGGCAACCCTAATTAAAATCTTCAAAAATTATATAATTATCAATGAAAATCTTCTTAATTTAGGTTAATTATTGTAAAAAAAATTCTTTTTCCTTCAGCAATAAATTCAGAAATAAATCTAAATAAAAATTTTATAAGAATTTTTGATAAAATTTTTCATTGTTATTGGACTTTAATAATTTAAAATATGCACGCAAACTTCAAACTTTTTACCAGACTGCCAAAAAATAATAATTAATATTTCTTTTTAAATAATATTTAAAATATAATTTAACTTTAAATTTTATCCGCAAAAATTTTTTTGATGAAAACGCAAAAATATATTTATATTCTAATGACAACGCCTTCATCTCAATTTTTCAACAATCCTCCCCTCCCCCTCCCCCTTCTACATATCCTCTCGTTGAGTTAATTTCCTGAAAGAATACTTGAAAATGAGGAGGTGAAAACAAAAAAAATGAGAAATGAGACGGGAGAATAAAAAAATAAGAAAGAAAATAGTTAAATGCCAAAGGGCAAAAAATGCGCGTGTTGTTTTATGAAATTTGAGGTTAAAATAAGGAAGTGTTGAAGATGTAAAAAATAATAAAAAAAGAAAATAAAAAACTTTTTTTACATAAAAAATATTATCTACATTTTTTATAAAAAAATTAAATAATTTATTAAAAAAATGTAGGAGGAAATTGTTGTTGGAAGGGGTATCTGATTAATAATAGAGCTACGGTCTCAATCATGGATGAATAATTTTGATTCCTGAAAAGCAGCACATGGAAGGCAAAAACCAGGGGCTTATTTCAATTGTCCGCAGATTCTGCATTCTATGCAGAGAAACAGAACCTGCGGAATAATTGGAATAGGCCAAAGGGAGAAAATCCATTTCTGGTCTCGATAAGGATCGGATCAAAAGGTTCTCTAATTTTAATATAAACATTACAAATGACTTTACAATTTAATGAAATATGGGAAGAATATTTGATAAAGACAAATTCTATACATATTTGAATATTTAAAAATTATTAATATATTCTATATAAATTTTCTAAAAAAATTTAATAAAATAGCAAAGTATTTTTCTGGTTTTCCCTTTGATGTATAGAAATCCACTCATAAAAATTTCCTCTGATATCTTTATGAATTTCCTCTTTAACCCTTTTTTATAATTTAATTAATTATTTCTTTACAAAACTTCTTATGCTGATTTTTTATTTATTTTTAGTTACTTTATTTATTTTTTCCTGTTTTCTACCAACTATTGACTAAAAAGATGTGTGCATATATTTAATTTAAAAAAATATTACCTAGGTATTTCTTTTAATTTTTATCAAATTTACCAAAGAAAGAGAGAAAACTCGTTTCCATAACAAAAAGTTTACCTAACTACAAAATTTTATTTACTTATTAATTGTCAAGCTTTTTAATGTAAAGAAAATTTTTTTATTTTATTATTTCTTTTAAAATAAAAAAGAATTGACAAATCTTTTTTTAAAAAATAAATTCTTAAATGGATATTCAAAATTCTTTAAATAAACAAAAAAATAAACAATTAATAACCCCCACAAAATGCTGTGTTTGTGGGTATTTAGCTAGTGGTTATTCTTATTATAATGTTGTTTGTTGTGATGGTTTGTTTTTCTTGTTTAATTTATTTTATAACTTAAAAGTTCTCATAAACAATAAAGAAACTTTTTAAAAAATTATTTTGTCTTTTTTCTGATTATATACCGTATATCCTTTAATACCTACCTTGGGTAATTATTTTTCGACCTTCCGCTGGAAGGAGTAATTAATCGGGGGAGGGTAATTATACAAGGTTTGAAATTTTAACGTGATTTAGGGCATTTGTTGGGGAGTAATTATTGTTTCAATCCATCGCTGGATAGGGTAATTAATGGAGTAATTATTTGATGGAGGGCAATTAATACAGGTTATACGGTACTTTTATTTATTTATTTATTAAATATTTAGGTTGTAAGCACTTTTTTCGTCGATGTATAACTTTAATAGAAAATAAATTGTTTAAATGCAAAAATGATGGAAATTGTGAAATTGAAAATGGTAGGAGGGGGAAGGGGTTAATTAAATTTAATTTAATTATTTGTTTAAAAAGTTCCAAATAAATGCAAAAGTTGCCGTTTTGATAAATGTTTATTAATGGGAATGAATATACAAACAATGAGAGGAGACCGATCAAACTCTTTATGGGAAATAAAAGCAAAAATTGAACAGAGAATTAGAGAACTTGCAAATAATGGAAAATATATTTTGAGAAAAATGGGAGAAAATGATGAAAGTTTTGTTGATTTGGTAATAAATATGAATATTTATTTAAATAATGTAAATAATGCCTTAATAAAAGCTCAGACGAAAATTGAGAAGTTTCCCGCTTAATGAGATACTCAAAAGTAAAATATATCATGGATATTTACGTTATATTAATTAACCTAAATAAAAATTTTAGCAATAATTTCGAAAAATTGATGGTTTTTTTGAAAAATTCACTAAAAAATAAAACATAAAAATTTTATACAATGGCGGAAATTTAGTTAAGAAAAAATTTTATTAGTAATATTTCTGAAAATTATTTTTTTAAACATTAATTTGGAATCGTTAATTTTATATAATTTTGTAGCTCTATTTATAGGCTATCGAAATTAAATATTTACTTTTATTTTTAGTTTCTAATTAATTTAGTAATATTTTTATCACAAAAAAATTAAGAAAGAACAGTTAAACGCAGTTAATGATTATCATCAAATTATTGAATACCTCTTAATTATTGAGAAAAATGCTAGTCGAATTAGAAATTCCCCAACAAATGTTCCTGAATGGAATTTTTTATGTTCTTGTAAATCTTTAGAAACATTGCTTGCTCGAAAGGAAAATATACTTACTCAAAGTGTAGAATATTTGGTAATTGTGGTAATCTTCTAGTTTACTGGTCCCGAGAAAAAATTAGGAAGCAGTGCTGTTTCGATATTTTTGAGAGTTGCCAGTAGGTAATCGACCATGCTGAATCCGAATCTGAGCCTAGAATTTGTTTATTTCGAACCCCAGACCCGGATTCGACCGAGTCGAATTAGGGGTAAAAATTCGAAATTAAAAATTTAGGGCTATTCTAACAAGACTATTCGAGTAGAGTAGAATGGTATCAAAATTATGATGCTTCGACAATTTTGGATTAAGTTATGATGCCGGTTTTCTACACAGAAGTCTATAATAACGGGTATTTAATTGATCATAACTTCGTTTAAAATGATCGAAACTTAATAATTTTGATACCATTCGACTCAGAATAAAGAGACGAGTCAGAACAACCATAATATCGTAATTTCGAATTTTTACCCCTAATTCGACTTGGTCGAATCCGGGTCCGGGGTTCGAAATAAGCAAATTCTAGGCTCAGATTCGGATTCAGCATGGTCGATTACCTACTGGTAACTCTCAAAAATATTGAAACAGCACTGCTTCCTAATTTTTTTCTCGGGACCAGTAAACTAGAAGATTACCGTAATTGTTTAAAACAAATAAACAGTTTAATATGAAGTCAATTTTTTAAATAAATATTGAGAAATTAAGGAACTCATTAAAATTAATTAAACTAGATAGATGGACTTAAACAATTCCTACATTTACTTTGAAAATCATAAAATTGCAGTGCTTTTTTTTCCAATATTAAATTAGTGATTCATTTTAAAGATACGATCACTTTGCAAATATAAAAATAATAAAACCAAAAATAATTTTTCAAAATTATATATAAAATATCTTAGACTATAAAAAATAAAAAAAAATTTAAGGAAAAAGAACAAAAGGCAGAACAATCTTTAATTGACTTTTTACATAAATATGGGCATTTTCATATGCGCCCTCCTACTCTTACAGAAGATTTGCTTTTAATTGTTGAAATTGCAAAAAGTCTTCCTTTCTTTCCAAAATTGGATTTAAATGATAATGTAAATTTAAAAGAATATTTCGGAGCACCTCAGTTCAATCTGGATCAGTTCGTCTGGAGCTTATAATTAATAAAGAAATCGTCACTTTTTCATGTTCTTGGTATTATTGGATAGAGAATCGAAAGCTCTACAATATTTTAAAAAAATTAAAATTTTCTGATATATTGTAGCTTATTTAATGCTCTATCAAATGGTACCAAGAACATTAAAAATTATCATCCCCTTCAAAAGTTATAGGGCGCCATACTGAAACGAGGTGTACCCAAAAAATTTCTATTAAAAATCAAAAAAAAATTAAAGATTTATTTATTATCAACAATTGCTTTACCTTTATTAGTTTTGGTTATGGGTTATTATTCTTATACAAAAAGATCAGAAACTATTATTTTTCCATGTGGTATTTCTGCAATATTCTCTTTAAGGGGAGAATATTATGGAGGAGATTTAACGTTAATTTTGATCGAATAAAATTTTTTAAAAATTTTTTTAGAATAAATAAACTAATCAAAATTGTATTTAAAAAAAGTATGGAACCCTTCAATCGAGTTAGGCTTGAAGAGGAAGAATATGTTTTACTTAAGGCTATTATTTATTCACATATGGTTACTAACGGATTAAGTCAAAATGGACAAAAAATATTGTTAGCTGAGGCAGAAAAATATTCTGGAATTTTATTGAAGGTTTTACAGGTAAAAAATAAATATGTATATAATATAGTACAACGGTCATGTTAATGTATGGGTAATATAAAACAGGTGGAAAATACTTCTAATTAGGGTAGCACCCCGTCCCCCGAAGCCCCAAAGACTACCCCGGCAAACTCCGATCCCCGACGATCCCGCCCCCGAAGGCTCGGGGTGCTACCGTACTTCTACTATAATTACTGAAGGTTGAAAAACAGCCCTTTGGAAGGAACCTTTTACAAATTTTCTGAGATAAACACTTGATTACTCAAAAATTTTTTCCGATTCTGATTATTAAAATATCTGTCAGAAAACTACAACATTTTTAGAACAATTACGGACCAATACCAGGTGCCAGAAGATACACAGAATTACTCCAATTAATTGAATTTTGCTTTAATCACGCAAAATATCATAGTCTTCTACTCAATTACATCGCTTTTGTTCATGATCGTGGTCAATTTCATAATGTAATGCCAAAAGCACTTGCCGATCTCTGCCTGCGAGGAAATGTTAAATTACCCGAACTAGAACAACTTTGAGAATTATCATTTTTATAAACTTTTTAAAAAATATTTTCATTTCAAATATTCCTATTTTTATACACTTTTTAATTAAATATAACAATCAGATATTAAACTAGAGCCCAGACCGGACCGTACTACGGCCGTATTTTTCGGTATTTATCGGTTTCCGTGCGGTAGTACGGTACGGAATACAGACCCATACAAGATTCCGGGCTCTAATCATAACTACATATAAAAATATATTTTTACAGAAAAAAATGGAAGTCTGAAGAATTTTTTTAGAATTCAATCTCAATAGTATTTATATTCTTTGATCTCTGACTTATTTTTTAGATCATCTTAAGTCTATCATTTAATTCTAATCAAAAAACAATAAAAATGTAAACTAAATTATATTTAATATGTATAGAATGAGCAAAGAAGTGTCAAGGAAAGGCAAAGAATTTACAAAAAATAAAGGCTAGTAATATTCTTTAAAATGATAAAATTGAGATACTAAAAAATATATTCTTAAATTTCTTGTCATTCAACATGAAGATTCTGGTCCTTACGTCCATCGTTATTTGATGTACCAACATCATTCGATTTCTGCCTTTTAAAATGTCCAATTTGAAAACAACTAATTTGTAAATATTCACAGAATTGTCGACAGATAAGAATACAAAAAATTATGAGACTTATATGAGCATAGATCTGACGAAAAAATTTTTATTTTTTAAAAAGGTGAAAAGATAAAATTATTTACCGTAGCAACCAAAAGCAACAAATATTCATCTACAATATAATCATAATACTAAAATTAAAAATAATTAAATAAACTAATCATTCTAATTTCTACCTGATTCAATATCATAATGAAGGGACTTAAATAAATCCAATCCCAAACTTCCAATTCAGAACGGCTCATATGAGCAATTATCTTAAAATTTAAAAATAAATAAACAAAAAAAGAATGTAAAAATAATTAAAAAAAACAAGAATTCCTGAAAAAAATCTTTTAATTAAAATTTAATTACAGAGAGAAAATTTCTTCCATATTTCTAGTTTGTTAAATAAATTTTTTTTTTGAAACTTACTAAACGATTAGTAGCTTTAGCTCCAATTGCACCAAAACAAAGACAAAGTAAAGTAATATTTTGATCATAAACTCTGGACGTTGATTTACAATAAAGCATTAAAAAGGGAATACACACAGCCAATAATGGAGATAATGGACAAATTACTGAAGTGTCCTTAAAAATTTTAAAAAATTCAAAAATCTCGTAATGTTAAAACTATCTTAAAATCGATAGTTTTTAAAAAAAATTTTGATTTCAACCTCCCTCCTCTTTCTCTCTCTCCTAATTACAAAATATTTTATTTAGCTAAAAAATGAAGTGAATTTTACAATTTTTGCGGAATCCCAATCTTAAACTCTCTCCCTTGTATTTTAAAAATCTAAATAAAAACAAAATAAATTCACCGCAACAGTAGATCCATTTTTCCCTACTCCTTCATTAAAAATAACATTCATATAACCAAAAAATTGCCATATTGCTCCAACAAGACAAACAAGCATACAAATAGTTTTTAGTTGCCAACCAAAAATCTTTTTAAAAAAATTAAAAATCATATTAAAAAACAAACTCTAATATTCCAAATATCAGAACCAACAACAGAAGTAAATAAAAGAATTCCAATAACAGTCATTTGGGCTTCGGTAACATCAAATCTTGAAAAAGAATAATTTCAATTTAATCAAAAAATTAAAAAAAAACTTTGAAAATCTAAGCTGTCCAGTACAATAAGTTGACCAATGTGCAGTGTAAAACAAAGAAATTGAAAAAATCATAACAGTCAAAACCATGTGACGTTCAGTTCCTTAAATAAAATTTTACTTAAAATTAAATAAAAATATTTAAATAAACTAAAGAATTTAGAAAAGAAATTAAATTTTAGACTTAAAGTTAACAAAAAAATAAAAAATGATGGAACAGAATTAATTGAAAAGTTAATTAGGTAAATATTCATTGAAGATGAGATTTAAAAAAGTATTAAATAGAAATATTGATGAAAAAAGTTTTTTTGAAAAAATTTTCAAAAAAAAATTCGAAAAATGCTTTGAAGGCGGATTAGAGGATACAATCACTTATGCTAATTTGAAAAAAAGGAAAAAAAAATAAACAAACCTAACTGCATTGCATAACAAACATTTAAAGTTACAAAAACTAAAATTTTAAAAATTAACTTGAAAATTTTGAAATAAATTTTAAAAACCTTGAGTTAAAGAGTCACAGCCGTGATCAAAAAGTTCCCCCAAAGGGGAAGAAGATTGAGTTCTCCTCGCCTGTTTTCCATCTGTAGCATCCAATGTCTGGTAAAGAAAAAGGCCAATTGCAGCTTGGAAATATGCCCAAGATGGGGCCTAAAATTGTTTAAATTTAAAATTAAATTTTTAATAAAACTTGTTCTGTCGCAGAATAACAAAAATGAGAAAGGATAAGTACAGTGACGAGGTTGATCAACTGAAAAGAAAAGAAGAATGAGAATAATAGAAAATAAAATTTAAAAAAATTTTTTAAATTTTTAAATAATACATCCTCATAAAGTAAAAAATTTTTTAAATTTCAAAAATAAAAATAAAGGAATGACTAAATTTTA
Source organism: Meloidogyne enterolobii (assembly GCA_963681835.1). Lineage (NCBI taxonomy): Eukaryota > Metazoa > Nematoda > Chromadorea > Rhabditida > Meloidogynidae > Meloidogyne > Meloidogyne enterolobii. The sequence continues at coordinate 959,504 of CAVMJV010000089.1, forward strand.
GTAGTCTTAATTATAAATAAAATTCAAGTTTATTAATTTAATAAAATAAAATTTAAGTACCAAACCAATCAGCGTTATTAAATTAGGTGCCAACCAAAGTGGGTACCATTGAACAATGTAATTCCAAAACCTGAAAATAATTGACAAAAAATTTCAAAAATTTATAGAAATTGAGACTTGCTCATGCAAAGTTGATCTAACCAAGAAGCATCTATGGCAGAATAAACTAAAAGTTAAAAAATAAAAAAAGAAATTTAATTAAAAAAATTTAAACCGTGATCCCCCATCCTTGCAAGTTGAGAATGTTTTAATTGACAATCATATTCAATATAATTTACACAAAGAGAAATGAAGAAACCAAAAAATCTCTAAAATTTTTTAAATTATTTTTTAACTTAAGGAAATGAAAGAGAAACCTGAATAAAATTCCCCGAACTTTTCCCTTTCATTTCTCTCGGAGTTGTAGAACGTTGATTACGCTGGGCGCGCTGCATAAATGAATCAGGCAATGACGAGCGATACCTACGGTCGTGTTTGTTTGCGGCTGCTTTCGCTCCACTTCGAGTCTGGGCCATAAAATTTGATAAAATAAATCTAAAAGAAAAATATTAATTTTTAAAAGCCGGTTAAGAATAAATTATTTAAAAAAATATATTCGTGTTTTTTAGAGAGAGAAAGATGAATAATCTTAAAAACCTCTTAATTTGTAATACATTTAGATAAGAAAACAATCAAAATAAAGAAAGGAGGGAAATGTCTATTGCTTTATTGTCCCAAACCTTTTTTTCTTTTTAATGTCACCCCAGAAACAATTAAATGTTGTCTAGCAGGAAAACATTTTGAAATAACTTAAAAATAATATTTTTTGATTCAGACAAATACTATTAAAATTCTTTAAAAAATTAATTTATTTAATATATTTGGAGGTAATAATTTAAAATGAGTTCTTAAAAATAAGAACATAAATGAAAAAAAAATTAATTTTAAAATAATTCCGAAAAATTAATACAATAAATTTCTTAAAACTCAAGCGGTCCAACTTTGAATCCCTATAACTTTTCGAAATGGGATCAGGGGAAAAAGCCGAAAACTATAATAGGTTTTCGACCTTGCTCTACATGATGGTGCAAGAAATACAAAAATTTTCACATACAATTTGGGGTGTTTCCTTGTTAGATTATCAGTGTTTTAGACACTAGAAATTCCATTGTATTAATTTAAATAAATAAATAATTGTATTTTTGAATCAAATAATATTATTTATCGAGAGAATCCTTCTTTCATTGAAACAACTAATTTTTGAAATTCAATGGGAGCAAAGGAAATTGGGATTTTGTCGGTGTAAGCAAATCAATTAAAAAACAAAGCGATCCCGCCCAACCCTCAAACAAACTCCAAGGACAATCAGGTGTCCGAGCAGCATTCTTAAAAATTTTTGGTTTAATTTTTGTATAAAAATAAAAAACAAACCCTAAAATTTTCACTCATCATGATTAAAGCAAAAACTTTTGCCTTCTCAAGCCATCCATTTTCGAGGGTCTGCCTGTAGAGTAATAGAAATGCATATCCACTGCCTGCAACTCCATGACAAATTCCTGGGCCTTTTCCAAGAATACCTCTTTCCCAAATTAGTTGCGCACATCGAATGGCGGCCTTTTAAAGAAAAACTTTTAAAATTATTTTGATTCTTAATATTGGATAAAAGCAAACAACGAAAAATTTTCTAAAAAGTATGTACATATTACCTGTAAGTATTTGGCACTGTCAAAGACTAAATGAGCAGCTAAAAGCATATGAAGAGCTCCCGTTGCTCCATGACACCAATGAATGAGTTCTTCTGTTCTACCTAAAAATGAAGGAATTGAGAATGAAAATGGGAAATAATTAACCAATTCTGTCCGTTCCAGAAGGAAAATTTCCATCATTTAATTGAATACTTAAATACCAATCCACAGATTGTTTGACCGCTGTTTTAGCTGAATCGTCAAGAAAATCCCAATAACTTAAGATTTAGAAAATGTTTTTAAATAATTTAAAAAAACCTTAAAAGTATTTGAAGAATGCCAGAAACTCCATGTGCGGCACCCAAATATTCATCTCCGTGCCATTGGTACATTAATGGTGAAGGGGAGTGGTGTTTTTTAGAATAAGCAAGCCCAGATTGAATTATGGAATTTAAAACAGAGCGTATTTCATCGTCAGATAGAACATCAAACCCTTTTTCTTTTCTTAAAAATATCCTTATTTCCATGTTTACTTTTTCTAAAATTCAACTTTATAATTAAAATTGAAGCCAAAAATCCAGCTCTTCCATTCAAAATCTCATCGTCACCAATTTTTTGATATCCATTTTGTAAAACAAGTTCAAGCATTCTTCTAACCTTAGCTGAAAACAATTCTGAATCAATCTGTCCTGCTAGTAATTGGATTGTGTAAAAACCAAGGGTTCCAGTGAGGTAACGGCATTCATGGGCCGCGGACATATTCTAATAACTTTATTAGAAAATTAGGATTAATTAAAAATACATGCAAAAGCTTCTGTTGTTTGCTCAAGATTACAAGTGCCTCCTTTTCAAGCTTAATGCCAACATTAGTTTTCGAGGCCTGCAACAAAGCATAAGCTATCCCGCTAGGTCCAACATAAGGGCCATCTTGAAATTTAAACATTTTTGAGTTTAAAAAATTTTAAAATCAAAACCGTCTCGATATTCATCTTCTGCAATCCTTACATACACAAGTTGATTCACCACTGATTTTATGCTTGAAATAATCCATTCATTAGTTACCAATTTTGAACCAGCCAAAACATCATCAATAAATGGATTAGCAAAATAACGAGAAGTTTGTTTATGTAGCTCAAATTCCATTTCTAAATCCTTCGATTGATTAGATTTAGTATCAATAGGGTCGCTAAAGCATTCAAAACAAGGACAGCATAGCATTTGAAAATTAAAAAATAGAAAAGTGAAACAGTTAGCCTAGGACTATTCACTCTCAAAATTTGATAAAATTAACTAATCCTATGTTCTGGAAAAAATGCTTAAACCTGTAGAATTACCGGAAAATTACCTATAAATCTGACAAATTTAATGCTGTAATATAAGTAATTATTGATATTTAACAATTAAATATATATGTATTCATAAATAGATTTAATAACAATTGTCTGTATGTAAAAAATTAAATAACAGATAAATGGATAAAATAAATTTTCTTGGCAAAAAAAGGTAAAAAAAATCAACGATCTCTAAGTAAATAAGGGGAAGCTTTAGTATAGGTCCAACGAGATCGAAACTCATATATTTAACTCGATTCCTCTCGCTGAGCTGAGTTCAAATATTTAAGAATTTCTTTCGGGAGACGAGAACTCACAGAGATATAGACCCCTAAAAATTGAAAAACCAAAGTGGTGACCAAACTGTTTTGCCGGGTCAAAAATTCGAATATGTGAATGATAGCTTATTCGAACTCGAATGACACCAAAATAAATGAAATTGCTTTTCTTAGATTAAATGTAAGACAAACGATGGAGGTGTGGTTAATGTTAGTGTGTCTCATATTATCAAAAGGAGTGTTCTATCACGGATGGCGAAGGTAATAGATTTTAGATAATCTTTTGATATTTCCGTCTGACGGCTTTAGATTTTAATTTAATATCTTTCAGTGCTTAAAAGCTGTTATGCGGGTGAGGAGCTTATAGTCGACATCAAAACCAATATTTTCTCGAAAGTTGTTGAATGGATGGGGGAACTTGGTTTATTTGTTCTTAAAATAATTTTTTAAATTATTTTTCTAGATAAGCCTGACTGTCGAATTAAACCTTATGAATCCACTCAAATCGTCTACACTTTTACTGAATTTGAGACGGATTTCTTCAAAGTTTAAATATCAGACTAATTTTCAATTTTTTGTTTTCTTTATTTTTTTAAATTTTTTGACTAAAACGAAAAATAACGTAAAAATCAAAAAATAAAGAAAACAAAAAATTGAAAATTAGTCTGATATTTAAACTTTGAAGAAATCCGTCTCAAATTCAGTAAAAGTGTAGACGATTTGAGTGGATTCATAAGGTTTAATTCGACAGTCAGGCTTATCTAGAAAAATAATTTAAAAAATTATTTTAAGAACAAATAAACCAAGTTCCCCCATCCATTCAACAACTTTCGAGAAAATATTGGTTTTGATGTCGACTATAAGCTCCTCACCCGCATAACAGCTTTTAAGCACTGAAAGATATTAAATTAAAATCTAAAGCCGTCAGACGGAAATATCAAAAGATTATCTAAAATCTATTACCTTCGCCATCCGTGATAGAACACTCCTTTTGATAATATGAGACACACTAACATTAACCACACCTCCATCGTTTGTCTTACATTTAATCTAAGAAAAGCAATTTCATTTATTTTGGTGTCATTCGAGTTCGAATAAGCTATCATTCACATATTCGAATTTTTGACCCGGCAAAACAGTTTGGTCACCACTTTGGTTTTTCAATTTTTAGGGGTCTATATCTCTGTGAGTTCTCGTCTCCCGAAAGAAATTCTTAAATATTTGAACTCAGCTCAGCGAGAGGAATCGAGTTAAATATATGAGTTTCGATCTCGTTGGACCTATACTAAATTACAGCCGTAAATAAATTAATGTCAAAAATAAAAATGATTTCCAGAGGTTTTTAATTGAAAGAGAAATCTTATTTAAAAATTTCTTAAAATAATTCTTCAAGTTTTGAAGCAATATGACTTAACTTTTAAAGTTCTAAGATTCAATAGAGCAACTTCAAAAGTTTCACAAAATCGTGGAATGGTAAATATAAGGCATCTAAAGTATTTAAAAATAAAAATAAAATTTTATTCAATTAACTCACCTTTTCCCATCGTCATATTCAATTAATTTTTGTCCAAACTTTTGTTGATTTCCACAAAAATAGACATGAGGCAATTGTTCAAGAATTAGAGGGTCTCGAGTAGAAAATGGAAAACCAGAAAGAGTATCGGGAACTGTTGGAAATAAATTACTCATATTTAATGTTCTTTCCATTTTTTCCAATTCACTTGAAGGCGATGTTAACCGTGCCAAGTCGTTAAGATTCTGACCTGTAATTTTAAACAAATATGTAACAATTACAAGTAGTCAGTCTTATGATTTGAAATTTTTTTGAAAATTTTTACTTGAAGTTAAATTATTTTCAGTCAAAAAACCTGAAGTTCCAACAAATTGTAGTCCTCCCAATGAAAAACGGTATGGATTTGTAACTGTTTGAAAATTTGAATATTTCTTCTCATCAGCTCCAGTAAATACATATCTGGGAATTGGTTGTTGTGGAATTAAACATTGAGTGGGATCATTTGCACCAGGCATTACATCAATAGATAATTTTTCCTGAAAATTTTAAGATTAATTTTTACAAATTCGAAAGTCATTTTTGTTAGATTAACTTGTAAAATATTAAACAGATAATGAGAAAATTATATATTACTCAAAAAATAGACTAGAGTATATATGGTAAATTTATTGGGTATAAACTTTTTGTTAGAAAATCAAAAATCTTCGTGAGACCAAAATAATTAATATTCTACTCTAAAATGTCAATAACACCTATATTCGATAATTATTCTAATAATTTAAAACATACCAATAAAGAACAAATAAAAGCATCCAATCCTGTAAAGCAATCCAGATTTGATTCATATTCTAAACCAATTGCGGCCACCTTTTGTCTTTGTATTTCCTAAAATTTTTAAAATAAAAAATAAAAGAAAAAATACTAACAATTAAATTTAATTGAGCAAAATCTCCAGCAATAACCAAACGTATTAAATTATTAACGATATCATCAGTCTAAAATTAAAAATAAAATTCTGTAACAAATTAAAAAAGAAACCTTTTCATGAGATTTCAAAGTCAATTCATTGTTTACCCACTTTTGAAATGTATTCAGAGCTTGAATTGTTTTTGCAGATTTTTCTGAGCCGCCAGCCAAAGAGATGCCAGAAATAAAAGCAATATAACTAAAATGTGGGAAAATAAATAATCATAAATTAATCACATTCAGAGAATACAAAGGATATCAAAACCCCTAATTTATATTCTATTCCAAATTACTTTACCAATCCTTCTCAATAATTGGCCAAGGTATTTGAGGCGGAAGATCGGGCAGGATCATCATTTCAACTTTAAAAGTATCATCCATCCTAGCTTGACTGCCATAAACACCAATCACATCGCCTGTTACAAGTGAATGTTTGTTGATATTTCCGATCAGTTTTATCAACTAAAAGGTTAAGCTTAAAAATATGCATCTAAAACAGAGCTGCACGCAATTGAAAAAAAGATTCCTGAACTCGCAATCCGCAACTGCAAAAAAAACCTCGCAATTTACGCACCTCGCGTGCAGCCGTGATCTAAAAGCAAAAATCCAAACCTGTTGATTATTCTCAAGTTCAAGTAAATCGCTTTCATCCACCAAATTATCATCATCTTTTTTTGTGTATTTAAGTTTTAAATTAGAATCATCGGCAAATTCATAAAGTACGCTTTGACGAAATTTCATTTTCTTAAAAACAATTCCAACAAGAAAAACGTCGTTATTTTCCTTTTGATAATCAATTGTCGTGCTAGTTAAATTTTCATTTCCTTAATTTACAAAATTAAAATTAAATTAAAATATTTATTAACCGAGAATTTTCCTTGCATTTTTAATTATCCTTTCTCTTAATTGTTCCACTCTTGCTCTGTAAATGTAAAAAAATTGTCGACTATGGAATTTGTTGCAATCTTCCTTTCCAAGCCTATAACGATTTGATTCATTTTTATAAATTAAGTTGAATTTTCCTTCATTCATTTAAACAAATTTACCTCTAAAAATAATAAAAAAATAAGAAAATGTTAAAATTAAAAATTCCGTCAAAACTCAAAAATTACAAAAGATTAAGTGTCTGACAAATCATTTTTCCAGGTTTAGAGACCGGATTTTGTATTACATGCTCATGCCGGACCCGATAATGCCGGATTTTTCAAAAAAGTTTATCATTTTTTGAATTAAAATTTTAAAAATGAAATCAGAAAGCCAAGAAATCAGCGGAACGCCCAACTGAGTCCCGAGATTGAGTCCTGGAGCCATATTTTGGTCCATAACTTTTTCATTTCTTAATCGATTTAAATAATTAATAAATGAAAGCTCTTGACCTAAGGATTATTTTATTTTGCAGGATAATTCTGATCAGATCAACCAACAAAAAGTTAAAGCCTAGTAAAGATCAAAAATCACGATTGCGTGCACTTATCTAGATTAACTTTTTGTAGAATGATCTGATCAAATCAATCTAGTTATTAAAAATTATCCTCACATCAAGGGCTTTCGAATGAAGTAAGTTTTATTCGAATTGGTTGAAAATAGAAAAAGTTATGGCCCAAAATATGGCTCCGGTATTCAGTCGGCGGGACTCAGTCGTCCCTGCTGAAGAAATTCGGTAAAGCCCGTTTCAGAGTAGGCGATTCAGAGAAGCCGGTTCAGTCGGTACACCTCAATTGAGTCCGCACGATTGAGTCCCCACGATTGAGTCCGCACGATTGAGTCCCCACGATTGAGTCCCGGCACAATTGAGTCCCCACGATTGAGTCCGCACGATTGAGTCCCCGTTGTATATACCTCAATTGAGTCCCCTAGATTTAATTATATTAAAAAAGATTAAGAGGGATATTTGGGGATTTGGAGGGATTAATGTTAATATCAGGGGACTTGTATGCGACATCGAGGTATCAAGATGGATATTGGTGAATATCAAGGGATATAAGTAGATTTAAGCGGGGATATCGGTTGAATTAAGGCAGATATCAACAAATTCGGAGAGATTAAGATGGATATTGTGGGTTTGGGGATTAGGAGGGATATCGAGAGATTTTTTGAATGACAGCTCATTCGAAAGTAGTGAGTCGAATGACACCAAAATCAACATTGTTGAACAAGTTCTCGCCGAGATATGGGGCTCGAAATGGTGGATTTTTTGGTGGAATTCCATGGGGAATTTTTGTTGCGAAACATTCGAATAAACAAAAAATAGCTCATTCGAAAGGGATCGACGAGATGAGTTGAATAAGACCAAAATCAAGTTGATTGAATGATTCTGAACAAATTTTGACCAACAGAATCTTCGCTGGAAAAACTTTTTGTGCTGCTATGGAGGGTAGGGGAAACTATCTAATTTACGAACGTAAAAACTCCTTCCTAATTTCCGGACTCCGGCAGAATTTACCTGGATACGGGAGAAAATCAAAATGTGAAAAAAAAAATAAAAAAATATTTTTTAAAAATTTTATCAAAAAAATTAAAAAAAAACCAAAGTCTAGCTTCAATTATTGTGCCAAAGAAGGGCCTTTCTTTCGTTTTTTGTTCTCCTAAGTTCACCACCTTCGTTCCTTCAGAAACTGTGAACTTGAAAATCGCCAGTCAGAAACTGACGAAAATCAACTAAAAAATTTTAAAAATAAAAACGAAAAACAAAATAAAAATTCCAAACCTTTTCAAATTTCCCATCGTTGCAGCCGTGGGATGAAGTCCGACACGTGATGAGCAAAGTTAGACCAACCTGAAATATAAAATCTAAAATTAAAAAATAAAAATTAAACTTTTACCTACACAAGATTCTCGTCCTCCCTCTCGTCCTCATTGAGAAAATTCAGTGCTCGGATGGACTTGAGTGGATGCTCGGTCAACTAATTAACAAAATTAGTTGCAAACCCCAAAAGAAAAACAAAAAAATAAAAAAAAACAATAAAAAAATCTAGGAAAATAATGCGGGTACACAAACGTCCCCCTTTGGGTGGGTACACAACAGACGTGGGCGAAACGTTTCGTTTCGTTTCGTTGTTTCGTATGTTTCGTATGATTTTTACTGTTTCGTCTCGTTTCGTTACGAAACACTTTTAAATTTGTTTCGTTTCGTTTCGTTACGAAACACCTGTGATTTTTCAACGAAACGAAACAATTTTTTAAGCCTAAACTAAGGCCAAAATCTATAAAATTTACCATCTTTTATTGAAAATTTAAAAAATTTTCGCCTGCGGCGCTGAAAAAAAAAGAATTTCGGCTTCTTGGCTTTCCCAAATTGTCAAAATTTTCGCCTGCGGCGCTGAAAAAGGAAGATAGCAATTACTTATATACTACAAATCCGTTTATACTCCACTCCCTAATCCACATATACATATTACTTAATCGACGACAAATTCTATTACCGGACTCGCATCATAATTTAAAAATTGCGGATTGCGAGTTGCGGAAATACTGGAACCGGAACTTCCGGCGAAGCACTAGCTTATATCGCCTTCCTCTCGAAATGGAGATATGGAGACAATTTGGGTAGGCAATGGAGCAAGATGGTGAATTTTTTGGCCTACGGCCTTTCAAAATTTTAAAATTTTTCGTCTGCGGCGCTTAAAATAAAATTTTACTTGAAAAATATTCAATTTTATTTAAAAAAAAGCGTCGCCAAAAATTTGGCTTCGAAAATGATTGACCCCCCCCCCTTCCCCGAAAATTTTCCTTGCTACGGGCCTGGCTTATGGGACACAATTGTTGTAAATAAACCAATAACTAAATCATTTATAAGTCATAGTCGACTAATAACGTATTTGAGGTCGAATAATTTCGAAATAAATGCAGTTTTGAAAATTTTTTGAATATTAAAATGTTTCGTTTTGTTTCGTTTCGTTTCGTAAGATTTTGGTTGTTTCGTTTCGTTTCGTTAACGAAACGATTTTTAAAAAATTTTGTTTCGTTTCGTTTCGTCAGAAAAAAATTTTGAGTTTCGCCCAGGTCTGGTACACAACCGGCGGTACACAAACGGCCGGTACACAAGTGTCCCCTACCGGGAATTTTTAACGGGGACTCAATTGAGGTATATACAACGGGGACTCAATCGTGCGGACTCAATCGTGGGGACTCAATTGTGCCGGGACTCAATCGTGGGGACTCAATCGTGCGGACTCAATCGTGGGGACTCAATCGTGCGGACTCAGTTGAACTGCTCCGCGGTTCAGTGATGGCCAAAAGGAGACGTTTCAGAGTCGTAGAATAAATTAGCTTTATTTGATCACATATCATTGACTAAGATCGTCGCTTTCGTGCGCATAAAATTTGATTTGATACTTTGTATTTCTCTGTACCTCCGTCTATATGTAACATTTCGCATTTTACACAGTATTGTCACGTGAGCACTAAAAATTTATTTCACCCAACTTTAAGTAAAACATGAGGAAACCTAGTACTTTGTGTTCTTGAGCAATATTTTAAACATAAATCAGTGAATTGAAACATTTAAAAAATTATTCTTTTTTTTAAGTATACAATCTTTAAATATTTTATGCATTATTTTAACTTTAATAAAATATTTTTAGATACTTTTTTTTATTAATGTCTTCAACACTTTTAAAAATAGCAATTATTGGAGAGGGAGTTATAGGAGTAAGCACAGCTTTGGCTATACGTCAAGCATTGCCTACAGCTGTGGTATGAATATCTGAATATTTTAGATAAAATTAAAAATTAATTTAAAGATAAAAATATTTTCTGATCGTCCATTTGAAGACACAACAAGCTTTGGACCTGCTGGAATTTTTCGTTTTAACGAGGACCGTTATAAATCGTGGGCAGAAAAAACTTTTAATTTTTGGGCAAAATTAGAAAGAGAAGAATCGCCATTAAATACTGGAGGTAAATATTTTTAAGAAATTTTTAAAATAAAAATTTTTTCCCTTTTTGTTCATCTTGTGAGTGGACATATTCAATCGGAAAGTAAAGAATCTCTCGAAAAACTTGTAATTAACTGTTAAGAAATAAATGTAATTTTATTTTGAAGGAAAAAGCATTTGGTAGTATTGTTTACAATTTTCGATGGCTAACTCAACGTGAACTTTCTTTGATTTGTGCAAAACCGGCAAAGTAAATCTTTTAAATTTTTTAAGGTTGGATATTATTAACTAGAGGGCACAGGCAGGCCCGTAGCCAGGATTTTTTTTCGGGGGGGGGGGGGGGGAAATTTTTTTGCGCCAAATTTTTGGCGCCGAAGGCGCCAAAAATTTTTATTTTCAGCGCCGCAGGCGAAAATTTTTTGAATTTTAGAAGGTCGTAGGCCAAAAAAATTCACTCTTTCGGCGCCGCAGGCGCCAAAATTTTGATTTTCAGCGCCGCAGGCGAAAATTTTTTGGATTTTGGACCTTAAAAAGCCAGATTTCTTCCTTTTTTAGCGCCGCAGGCGAAAATTTTTTAAATTTCAGAGGCCGTAGGCCAAAAAAATTCACTTTTTTGCCCCAGCCCTTCCCCAAATTTTTTCCTTTTTCCCATTTCGGGGGGGGGGGGGGGGAATTCCCCCCCTCACCCCCCCCCCTGGCTACGGGCCTGGGCACAGGCAGGATCCCATACGGGGTTTTACGGGATTCTGTTCCGAAATCCAGTGTTTTACGAGATTAATCCCGCGGGATCCTGCCCCGCAAAAATTTGTGAAAAAATCACGTTACGGAATCCAGGGAATAAGATTTTACCGTCCTCTATTATGTATTAACGTTAATTTAGCGGATATTTGTAAATAGGGTTGTCCTTTTACCCTATTTATAGGTCATTTGTATCTTTGCTTGACTTCACCATATTTTTGCCTATCTTTGCTTGACTTCACCATATTTTTGCCTATCTTTGCTTGACTTCACCATATTTTTGCCATATTTTTGAGTGGTTGCACCCTATTTTAGTGTTTTAGAAAGGACAACCCTGTTTGTAAATTAAAAATATAATTTTATTTTTTTTTAGATTTGGTATTCATTATACAGCATATGCTGCTGAAGGCCGACGTTTTGTGTCCTATTTAAAAAACCAACTTGGCAATACTGTGGAATACAAAACTCAAAAAATTGAATCGATTAAAGAAGTTTGTTTTTCTTTTTTAAATTTAAATTTATTCCTTTAAAAGCTTGCAAATCAAGACTTTTCATTAATTGTAAATTGTGCTGGTTTAGGAGGTGGAAAATTAGCTGGGGATGATGAAAATGTTTTCCCAAATCGTGGAGTTGGAATTGTTGTGAAAGCTCCGGGACAATCACATTTTTGCTATGAAGATGCAGATACTTTTTGTATTCCAGTGTAAAAATACTGGGCTTTACTGCAGTTTATGAGTCCAATAAAAAGTTGCGCCTCGCCGACGACCGTAGGTTTACGCTGACCATTTTGAGCCTTTTATCACGACCCAGAATGAGTCAAGCTGAGAATACATGTTTCGTATGAAATAGTTGATAAAAAGAAATAATTCTTAGTCGATATAAAAAGGCTCTAAATGGTCAACGTAAACCCATTGGACTCATAAAGTGTGATTGGATTCATAAACTTTTCATTGAACTCATAAACTGCAGTAGAGCCAAATACTGAATATTTAACTAACTTTTTCTTCCTTTTTTAGTGTTGGTGATGACCGTGTTTTGTTGGGTACTTTACGTCAAGATAATCGTTGGGATAGAGAAATTAGTAGAGAAGATATAAATGATATTTGGACAAGAGTAACAGAATTAAAGCCTTCACTTAAACATTCAGAGGTTGTAAGTGAATGGTGTGGATTACGTCCAGATCGTAAGGGAGGCGTTAGACTGGAACATAAATTGCTAGAAGATGACAAAACAAATAAACAAATTCATGTATTTCTTTAAAAATTAATATTTAAAATTAATTTCTAAAAAAAGGTAATTCATAATTATGGACATGGCGCAAAAGGATTTTTATTGAGTTGGGGATGTGCAAGAGAAGTATTGGAATTAATAAAGAATAATGGAATCTGTGAATAAATTAATTATTTAGTCAATAATATATTTTTACAAATTATATTAAATTCTAAAAGTTAATACATAATAAAATCGTCTAGAATATTTTGAAAAAATTTTTATCGTTAATTTGATTCTTTCGAGAATGTTACTTAAATACCTTTTATTAATTTAAGAATTTTTCCTATAAATCTGATTAAATCTGCAATTTAAAATATAGGGTCTATTCAGACTGGATCGAGGTTCGTTTGACCCAAGACTTGTACATGATGCCTCATATCAGTTGGGTCCTAATTTAGTGCTCAAACGATCCGTGACATAACCTTAGGACTCAAGTGATCCGTAAGTGATAAAAAATTTTTGGATCGAAATTCCCGGAAAATTATCAATTCTCGTGTTCGAGTATGAGATTCCCGACCCAAAAACCGTCGGGAATTACCAGTTTTCGTGGATCAGGATAAGGATCCCTGATAGAGAGCCATAGAAAATTTTTCTTAATTCTTTTGATAATCACTCGGAGTTAAAAGTCAAATATTCATTCATTACGTAATCAAATTCTTTGAATTATCTAAAAACAAACGACTCATCTTTTATGCAAGCGCACTATCAGAAAATAAATGATTTGAATTTTTTATTTGTTAGTGAATTGTTTTAAGAACACTATAATAATATTTTATTTATTTCAGCAAGGCTTTCTACTATTTCTAAATATTTAAATTTATTTTTCAACAAATATGCCTCTACCGAAACATAAAGCTGCTGACGCGAAAAAGGTTGAAACTGAAAGACTTCAAGGTTATTTTTCTTATATTAATAAATATATTCCTTAGCTTTTTTAGGCTTCTTACAGGAGTTGCTTCGCGAGGAAGAAAACAAATATTGTGCCGATTGTGAACAAAAACAGCCTCGTTGGGCTTCTTGGAATCTCGGTGTATTTTTATGCATTCGTTGTGCTGGGTTACACAGAAATTTGGGTGTTCACATTTCGAAGGTTTAAATTAACTTTAATTTGAAAAAAGGAATTTCATAATTTAATAGGTTAAATCGGTGACTTTAGATTCTTGGACATCTGAACAGGTTCAGAGTATGCGAGTAAGTTTTTACATAAATATTCTTTTTTACTATACGTTTAAGGTTATGGGTAATGCAAAGGCTCGTGCTGTATATGAAAATGAATTGCCTCCGCTATTTCGACGTCCTCAGACTGATCAATCTTTGGAGCAATTTATTCGGGCAAAATATGAGGCAAAAAGGTATGAATGTTTAATTTTGTAAAATGTGAACCGAGAATCTTTATTCGGTTGGGAACAACCCAAATATTAATCTTTGGTCTTCACATTTAAGATACATAATGAAAGGATGGATCCATCCACCTGTTGATATTGCCGATCTACCTACATATCCAGGATCAATGGTACGCGACAAAAAAGTTGTTGCAACTTTTTCGACTGTTCCAAAAAGTTTTTTTTATTCTTAATTTTAAATAAAAATATTAATTTAAGGTACTTCAACAACATCTAAACAATCAAGTCAAGATTCTAATTCTCAATCAGACCATGTTCAGACTGAAATTCCGCAATTAATTGATTTCGTTTCTTTGCCAAAGAGTGGACATTTTTCTTTGAATCAAACAGGAATGAAGAGAGGTTAGTGTGGTTTTTATCATTTCCTCTTAAAAATATTAAAAAAATTAAAAAATTGGGTTGTTATTGATTATAATAAATTATATATTTTTAAATTTTCGTCAATATTAATTTAAGATTCCAACAGTATTGACGATTTGTTTGGTCCAATCGTTTCGGCAGCTCCAAATATTCAAAATCAACAACAAAGTCAATTGTTCGCTCCTCAGCCTCCTAATTTACCGTTTTCTCAATCTTCTCCAAATTTCAATAATGCCAACAATGATATGTTCTCTAGAGTATTTTCTGGAACGGAACAAGTAAATGTTGGAACTGAGCAGAGAAGGTTTTTTCTAAATTTTATTAACAATTTTATATTTTTTTTGTTTGTAGGACTAGCAGTCCCGACTTTAATAAAATTCCAAATAATTCTTTGAATGCTGTAAATTCTCAAGTCGAATCACAAAATTCTATTGGATTGGATTTACAAGGAATAGACTTTAATCTTTGCTCAGTTGCTGGCACTGAAAATCAGGGTAAATAAATTATTTTATTTTCCGTTCATGCTCATTTAATATTCTTTTTAGTCACCTCTCAAGGGAGTGCAACAGATTCTACAACGTTTTCGTCTATTCCTGCTGCTTCTGGTAATTCAAAAGTAATTTTCTTTAAAATAGTTTTATTTTCTAGATGCAAAAAAATCAACTAGTGAGATATTGGCTCTTTTCAATAAATAAATGGATGTGGAAACGAAGAGGAAAATCTATGTAAAAGTAAAAATATTGTTTGCCGGTGAATAAGTTGTGGTTTTAAGACCTTTTTTGTGTGAAATCAGGACTTGAGGGGACCTTAATTTGGATTTTATTTTGTGGTTTAACTGCAAGTTTTTCCCCTTACTTCTCTAATTAATGAAATTTTATACTATGTTTCAAACAGAAACATGGTATAACTTTTAAAAATAGTTACCACTTTACTATACGCAGAAAAAGTTTTTGTCTCTGCGGAGGAAGCCGGGCATGTCGAGAGATTCTGGTTGCCAGGCTATGTATAATTTCATTGTCAACAAAACTATAAAACAGCTTGGAGAATTTCTTTGGATGGAGGTTTTTGCTTTAAATTTATAAAAAAAATTTTTTAGCTTATTATTAGGATTTCTTCACTCCCGATGTGAAGAATGATGTCGTGTATTCCCCGGTTACTTTATTTGCTCTTCGATCGCTATTGCAATATAATTAAAGACCAGGGGCGTAGCCAGGCCCCTGTTCCCCCTGTCTACGCCCTTGGTCTTTAATTATATTGTAATGGCGATCGAAGAGCAAATAAAGTAACCGGGGAATACACGACATCATTCTTCACATCGGGAGTGAAGAAATCCTAATAATAAGCTAAAAAATTTTTTTTATAAATTTAAAGCAAAAACCTCCATCCAAAGAAATTCTCCAAGCTGTTTTATAGTTTTGTTGACAATGAAATTATACATAGCCTGGCAACCAGAATCTCTCGACATGCCCGGCTTCCTCCGCAGGGGCAAAAACTTTTTCCACAGACAAAACAGCTTGGTCACCACTTTGGTTTTTCGATTTTCAGGGGCCTATATCTCTGCGAGTTTTCGTCTCCCGCAAGAAATTCTTACATATTTGAAAGTTCAGCGAGAGGAATCGAGTTTCGATCTCGGTGGAGCTATACTAAAGCACATATTTCAAAAATTTCCTTGATGTTTTAAATTTAGGATAGCACTGAACTCTTACTTTAGTTCGATTAAAGTTAGTTTTTGTTCTGATTTCAAAAATGTGAAATTGTATTGTTATTCTTTGTTTTCGCCGATTCATTATAATTGGTAACGCATTTTTTTGATTCTTTCCTGACATCTATTAAAAGCCTCATGGTTATTTTAGATATAACTTGAAAAAAATAAACTTTCTAGACAGAATTATTTATCCTATCTTAAGTATATGCGTTGTGATCAGGGTTGTCGTTTTACCCTATTTATAGGGGATTTTCCCTATTTTTGATCATTTCGCCCTATTTTTTCCCTATTTTATACATTTGCCATATTTTGCCCTATTTTTAACATTTTGTAATATTTTTCAAATTTTTGAGCATTTTGTGAATAAAATGCGGAAAAACAAAGAAATCTAACTCTTGGATATAAAAATTCCCTCTCTCCTATCATCGCTAAAAAAATCTGGCTTCATAGCTTTTCAAAATTCTCAAAATTTTGCTAAAAATGGAAGAAATCTATTGGTTCCTAAGATCCTGAAGAAAAACTTGATTATCGAGATTTTTCGAGACATCTCGTACGATTGTCGTACGATAAAAATTTCAGTTTTTCGAAATTTGAGATATCTCGTACAATTCTCGTACAACATTCCCAGTCCGGTCTCTATCTGAACTTTTCTGTTTTTTTAGAAATTTATTTAAAATTTTAATTATTCTTATGTTTTTAAAATAATTCCCTATTTTTTGCCATATTTTTGACCGAGTTCGCCCTATTTTTTCCCTATTTTTGAGTGGCTGCGCCCCATTTTAGTGGTTTGGAAACGACAACCCTGGTTGTGATTTGTATTTTATTTTCGTTGTGTTAATCCCCTAATTCCAATTATTTTGTACTCACATTCTGTCTTCTTGTTATACAAAAACTTCTCTTTTATGTAATTAACAGATATATTATAAATTGTTCTTTTATAAAAAATTAATTGGATAAAAATTAATTTTGCTCAAAGTTTTCGAAAATTTTGTTTAAAATTTTATTATTTTTTTATCCTTCAAATATTTTTAAAATTATTAAAAAAGTCTTTAAATACATATTTTTAATCTTTTCTTTTAGTATTATGGCTTCTTTAACTTTCGTTACCTCGGAAACAAATGGATCTAATTTATAAGGGATAGCTTCTTCCTTTTCCCTTCCCTCAAATACGTTGGAATATTAATTCAAAATATTTATTTTTTGTCCCTCAAAAAAATCTTCCAATGGAACAACAAAAACCAATAACAAATTTATTTGAGGCATTGAAACAAATATTTATTGACCCTAAATTACTTTCTCTTTATGGGATTACTTTTATTGTTGCCCTTATTTTGCCGTTTGTTATGAGTTTTGTTTTGAGGAAGTGGAATGACTACAAACGGTTGGTCTAGAAATAGAATATTTTTCTAAATTCAGGTTTCCGTTAAGCACTTAAGTTTCATTAATCGAATTTTGCGATAAGAATAAAGAGTCAAGCAATTATTAATATTATAGCTAGAAAAATTATAGCTAAATAGAAGTTTTTAAAAAATATCCCTAATTTGTTTGAGGAAATGAAATGATGTTTTTAAATTTTACTTCTACTAGGTAGTCATAAAAATTAATTTTTTTTGTCAAGTATTCGATTTCTTAAACAAAAATGATTAATGAATTTAATCAAGCTGAATAAAAACCTATGATAAAAGATAAAATTAATACACTTACAAAAATGTTAAAATTCTTTTAGGGAATTAAAATTATTTTAAATTTTATCTAGAAAATTCTAATAATTTTTGTTTTTTATTCAGAGCGAAATTAATCAAAAATTCAAAATTATTTGCAAAGATTGATGGTAAATTTAATATACTTTCAATTTATTAAATTTATTTTTAGAAGTCGATGAAACTGTTAAATTACCAGATGGAATGACCGGATTTTTTAATAAGTCTTTAATGGAATCCTTCCGTCAAAATGCTAAAAATTCGGGAATATTAGGAGATGTAAATAATTTACTTGAAAAATTATTTTATTTAATTTTTAAAGGAAAATTGTCCATTTATTTCAAGAGATGATTTAGTTGTTATTAAAGAGGAGGATTTGGGTGAAAATAAAAAGAATGAAGTAAATGAAGTTTCTAAAAATTTAAAAAGTGAAGAAGAAAAAGAAGAAGAAAATATTAATTATTGTGAGGGGAAAGATGAGGAGAAGATGCCTTTATTGGAAGAAATTAATAATCCTCCAAATAAAAAAGTTTAAGAAAAAATTTCTTAAAATATTTTTAAAAATTTAATTTAATTAGGAGAAAAAGAAGCGTAAACAATTTAAAGATCCCGATCCAGGTTGGAAGGGGTTTTGGGAAAAAGATTTTTTAAAATTAATTTTAAGAAACAGCACAAGCATTAAATAAATTAGTTGAGAATGGATTGCATGGAAAACTTGCAACAGCCCAACTTCGAGTTAAAACTCAAATGCTCGAACAGAGCATGTCTGAAGAGGAACGAATAAAGGTATTTAAATAACCCTCATATATAGAGCTTACGGTTCTGGACCGAACCGATGATTTTTCGGTTCGGTTCTTCATTTCGATTCCGGGTATCCGAAGATTTTCCAAGAACCGACAACCCTACTCATATATTTAAAGGCTCTAACATAACAATTTAAATAACCTCAAAAATATGTCCAAATCTTTTTTTTTCTTAATTTAAAGGAACAAGAAATTCGCCAAAAACAATTGGCCGAAATTTTTCAAATGATGGAGGCACAGAAAGAAAAATTTGGAATTGAGGCAAAAGAGGAAGTGGTAAAGATTGATGTTTTTTTAATTTTAAAAATATTTTTATCTTTAGGTTGAACAAATGAAATTATATTCTCTATGATTTTTGTATATTTTTTGTCAATCTCTGCAGCAATTACTATATTTGTTTTTTTTTAATTTTTACCTCTACTAGTCATAAAAATGAATTTTTTAATAGTCATTTTAAAATAATAAAATTATTTAAAATTTTCTATACATTCTTAATATTTAATAGTAATTGATAAAAACTAAGTAAAGGCATAAATATATTTTCATTTTGTACTATTTTATATTTGGATAGGTATTGAAGTATTCTTAGACATTTTGAGGAGTTGAGATTGAATTTTTCCAATCTGAATAAAAACTTCATAACCTTTTTTTCCAACACATTATTTGGCTTATGGCAGTTTTTTGGGACGGGAATTTTCTTAAACCTGTCCTAAGTTAATTTGAAGTTATTTTTAAAAAATTCCAAAATCCTTTTGAAGTCAAACGATTTTCGCTTCAATTTCCATATGATTTTGTTTTTTATAGTTAATTTTTTTCTGTTAAAATATTGACTGATTAATTATTTTTAATCAAGTTTTTTTCGCTTTAAGCATGTGAGAAAAATTTTTTTTAATTTTACTACATAAACTAAAAAAATAAAATATTGTGTAATAAATACTCTCTAAAATTATTTTAAATATTATTTTGCTAAATTAATTAATGTTTCCTTTGCTTTTACTTTGTTTTTATTTTTGTAATTTTTATTTTCTTCAAGGACAAAATTGAACCCTAAACAATTAATTGAAAAACTAGTTCTAATTAATTTTTTTAAGGTTGGATAATATAAATTTTTATAATTGGAACACAAAACAAATTATTAATAACTTAAATATTTTTAAAATTGATTGTCTATTTGAAGTTAAATTTCTGAAATTCTGGTTGGCGAAATTATAACCTACTTAGTTAACTATTTTGCAGTAAAGAAATTATTCTAAGAATATTTAAACTTATTTAAAGCATATTTAATTCCTAAGGCTGTGCAGTAGGCGGCGTGGTGTAATAGCTAACATATCAGTCCGGTGTACTGAAGATGCTGGTTCGCTCCCAGCCCCGATTAACCTTTTGCACTAGCTGAGGAGAGAAATAGCTATGGCCTAGCTGCTTACTTTAAAGCTAAGAGTTTTGTCTTTTTTTAAATCCAAAATATTAATATCCCCAAACTCTCTCTTCTTATCTAAAATTTAAAATTTTATTTCCTTTAAAAATTATTAGTTAAAAATTACTAATATCTTTTTATTTTTTAACTTATTTAACTTAATTTCTGATTTAATTTAAAAATTAATTAAAATTATTACAACAAATTTAATTGAATTTAATAAATTAATTTAATTTAAATTATTAAATTAAAAATGATAGATCGCTATATAATCAAAGACAATTTTTGATGGCGTAATCACCTTTGCACTCACATTAATTCAATAGAAAAACGAGGGGGGAATGTTTAATGAATTGGAAAGAAAAAAAAGAAATCATTCAGTAGACAATCAAAAAAATTTAATAAATAAATATAAAAAGAGAATTGAAAATTGGGGGTATTTTCTTTTAATTAATTTTTGGATTTTTATATTTAAAAATTTAATAATTATTTTTATCCTAAATTTTTACAAAAATTTTATTTTTTTAAAAAAGATTTAATCAAAATTATATCAATTCCCTACCTCTCATTTTTTCATTACAACGAACAATAATAATTTTTTACTGATAACAACGAATGTCTATTATAACAGTATTTCCTACCCAAACACCTACTTGCTCATTGAGCGCATTTTTAAGAAAAAAACAAAAAAGGAAAAATACAACTTCTTCACTTGAATTAAACGGAGAAAATCACGTTAGAAAATAAATTATATGTATCTATTTATTCCCGACATTTTTTGCGGTGGGAATCCCGATTCCCGAAATTGGGAATTTATCTTTTCTTATATCACACGATAAAATATTAATAATACTAAACATAATAATCACACGATATTTACATAAATGATATAATTTTTTATCAAATATTTTTGGCAAAATGTAAAAATAAATATTATGTAAATAAATGTTTTCAGGTATCAGAAACTCTTAACCCTGTTAGAGGATTCAGAAGACGTTTAGTAACTGTTGGTCCAATTTTATTTATGCGTTCAAATCAGAAAATTCACAAAAATTCGTCACAAGATGTTCCAGTTATTTCTGTAAAATTTTTAATTTAATTTTTAAAATAAAAAAAATATTTTTTAGAAGAAAAATACCCCAATTTTGTTAAATAATTTTAAAATTGTTCAAATTTTTGATTGTAAAATTTCAAATAAAATAATTCCTTCGAGAAGATTAGAATGTTGCAATTGCTGTAAGATTAGAAAATTTTTTAAGAGAAAAATTAAAAGAAAATATTTTTTGAAGGTCCAATAGCTAGAAGTGGACATAGAATATTTGCAGATTTTGATTTTATTTATGTTTTGGGGGGCTATAATTATGCTTTTAATAATGATAAAACTTAGTAAGTTTTTAAATGATTTGATAGGAAATGAAAAATTTTTGGTGGGTGGAGGGAGATTAATGATAGAAAAAAAAAGAAATCATTCAGTAGACAATCAAAAAAATTATACCAAGTACACAAAAATTATTACCAAGTATACACTTTTAGTTTTTTTATCCAAATTTAAGGGTAAAATTATGAATTAAAAAATTTTTTCTAAGGCAAGTAAAACTGAAAAAATTAAAACAAAAAATCCTTTTTGGTATGCATAGTTTTTTCTTAAAAATTTTTTTGGATTTCTGTACTCAATAATATTAAAAATAAAAACTGCTAATTTTTTAATATAAAATATAATTAATTTAATCAGTGTTTAAAAAAAATAAAATAGAATTTAATAATAATTTTTAAAAATTTATCTAAAAAAATATTTTTTTAACAAAGTACTGATGTTTGGCGTTTTAATCGTCTAACGAGTCAATGGCAACAATGTTCACTTTTTGACCAAACAAATCCTCTACCAAATACTTTAGCTTCATTTTCCTTAGTTCCAGTTATTTCAAATAATTCACAAAATGAAATTTTTATTTTTGGGGGAACTGGCTTTCCTTTTGGTCAGAAAGCAACGAGTAAATTACACAAAATTAAAATTGATGTTGATGGAAAAATACATTTAAATGTAGATAATTAATTAATTTTAAAGAATATTTCTTCTTTGTCTAGTTGGAAGCAGAAAATCAAATTAATAATGAAATTGAAAATGAAAATTTTGTTTATTTACCCGATAATCAAAATTTATTAGAGGAGGAATATCCTCCAAGAATGTATGGACATGCAATGTGTCACAGAATTGAATTAAATTCTGATGGTTCTCCGTATCAAGTTATTTATTTGGCTGGGGGGACTAGTGGTAGGATTTTGTTTTTTTGATGGTTTATTTTAGGGCTCGCATCGACAAAATGCCACTCAAAAGTATCAGAATCTCGATTAAAAAGTATACATATAGGGAGAAAATTTGCAAAAAAAAGTAGTCTCAAAATTAAATTATAAAATATTTATTCGTCCTCAAATCTTTCATATTTTTCTCCTAAATTAATCTTTTCTAATAATTTCTTGTTTCGACTGAGCATTTTGCCAATTTCAATGCACCTTTTGTGGCGCCTAAGCCGCAAGTCTTTTATTTTTTGCGCCGCAGGCGAAAATTTTGATAATTTTGGAGGCCGTAGGCCAGAAAATTCACTTTTTTGCCCAATCCCTTCCCCAATTTCATTTTCAATCAAAAAAAAAGTATATACTTTCAAAAAAGTATAAATTCAATTTCGTAAGCATGGAGGTCGATTTAAAAGTAAAATACTTTTAAAAAAGTAGGAATGCGAGCCCTGGTTTATTTGATTACAAACATATTTTTGATTTAAATTATAATTACTATTAGAAGGGAGAGCTTGTAAAATTAATTTTTTGTTACAGAAAAAAAGAAAAATATTTCTTCATGATTTTCGACAAATTAAAAAAAAATATTTAAAGGTCATATATACAATATGGATATTTGGAGAATGGAGCGGCCTTGTAAAATACCCAATTCTCCTTGGAAAGCCAAACTCTTAAATGTTAGTAACGAAAAAAATTTTTTTAATGATTTGAAAAAAGTTTTACTTAAGAGACATGGATTTGAACCTGGCCGTTATAGATTAGAAGCTGTTTTGCATGGCCAAAAGATTTTTACTTTTGGTGGTGGTGCCCCAGACTTTTGTGCAGAATTTAATGAGGTGAGAGAGTGAGAGAAGTTGGCTTTTGATTTATTTTCTACTTTGAATATTCATAAATTTTTTTTTGAAAAGATTCAGATTTTTTATTTTAAAATATTTTTACATTTTTTAGGTGCTTGTTTTCAACATTTCTGAACGCAAATTTGAACATTGCCCAACAATTCCTGATTCAAATTTTGGATTTCCTTTAGGCAGAAAATGCCATTCCTTAGTGCAATTAGATGATGATGTTTATATTATTGGCGGTTGTCGTGATAATTTAGAACAACAATTGGTAAAAAATAAATACTTTATCGATAGTCATTTAATATTGGGATAATGAAAGGGATAAAAGAAATAGATAATAGTGTGTCGGGCTATTTTAATCATGGAATATTTTAAAAATCCCCCACCCGATAATAGTGGAGGAGCTTTGAACATTTTTGAGAAAGAAAAACAAGGAAAAAATTTTTTCACAAAAAATATTTCTTCAGCAACATCCCCACCACCAATTAATAACAAAGCAGCAATTACTCAACGATGTTTGGCGTTTTAATTTAAATAATTTAAAATGGAAAAAATTGCAAACAAATTTGCCTATCCCCGTTTATTTCCATTCTTCTACGTTAACAAAAGATGGATGTGTTTATGTTTTTGGTGGTTGTGTAGATGAAGATCCCCTTTCCCAAACAAGAGTTAATTGTCTACAAAAATTTTGGTTGAAACCTCCATCTTTGCGTTATTTTGCTTCAAATGCTTTAATTGAAAATATGGAGATAAATCAAAAAAGAAGAATTTTTAATAATTTTGATATTAAATTAAGTGATTCTGAGGTGTGTTTTCTTTAAAAAATATTTTTGCTGAAATTCATTGACCCTCCAGTAAAAATTGTAAAAAAGGGGGTGCTCTATTAAAATTTAAATTATCTATCCATTTGAGATAGTTTAAGTAATCACCATTAAATTAATATACAATTTATCTATCTCCCTTTGAAAGCTTTATTTTTCGAGGTCGGGAGTCCTGTCGGTACTTTATGGATATGTCACCCCCCCCTCCTATTTTGAGTCTCAGAGTTTTCCTTAAACGTAGAAAATGGTCAGAGATTATTTTCTTCTCCATGCCAATCATTTTTCTTTCTTCAAGCAAAATAAGTGAAATATAGTAGATGTAGAACCGAAATGAGTGAAATGTAAGTACAAAATATGCGAAAAGGCAAAGTAAACAAGCAAAATGCTTGAAGAAGAAAAAAATGATTGACATTGAGAAGAAAATAATCACTGACCATTTTCTACGTTTAAGGAAAACCATGAGACTCAAAATAGGAGGGGGGTGACATATCCATAAAGTACCGTCCTGTCCAGAGATGTTTCGAAATTTCGATTTTCGAGGTTTTTTTCCTTTCGATTTCCGATTTTCGAAGATTTTTTGTTTCGAAACATCTCCGGTCCTGCCATACCCGACGTTGATAAAATTCTTTTTTTCAAAATAAGAATAAAATAACCAAAAATTATCTTGGAAATTTAAATAAATTTAATAATATTTTAATTTTTAGGCACTTATTTCGGCAATTTTTAAAGCAAGCGTTGCTGCTTGAATTTTACTAATAATTAATAGAAATTGGATTTTTAAAGAAATATTTGTATGTACTTGAATTGTTTATTTTTGTATTATTTTTAAAATAATTAAATTTATTTATCTTAGATAAATATTTACTTATATCTTTGATTATACTTATATTTTTGGTATATAATTTTTGTTTTGAGTTTTCTTTTTGCTGACTTTTGAATCCAAAAATCAAGATGTATGGAAAACTGAAAAAAATCCCTGTCTACCAATTTAAAATTGAAACAATCCCGATTTGATAAAATATTGTAGAAGAACAATTGGAAATTAGCCAAAAATAAAAATAGAAGACTCAAAAGGAAGGCTTAATGTTATAAACAAAATCAATAAAAATGCTTGTAAAAATGTTTTGTTAAACATTTTACTAAAAACATAAGCTAAAAATGTTTTGACTTGAGTTTAGATGAATGTTTTGACATTCTTAGCATAAGAGTTTAATAATTCGAAAAATATTTGATTGGATAAGAACAGATATATGCTTATATTCTTTAAAATCTCGAGCTTTTCAAGTTTAGTTTGACTTCATTACAGACCTGGTCACGGATACTGATTTTGGTGTCCGTATCCGGATATTTACGGCGGATACAGGCGGATATCCGCAGGCATTTTGGTATTATCTGTATCCGTATTCATAACCAGGTCTGCTTTATTAGTACAATTTTTAAGAAAATATCACAATCATAGAGATTAACTTTAGAATAATAAAATTATTATTTTTCAGTTGACGATCATCCTTATTTTATAGATTAGAAAAAATTAATTGATCTAATAAATATTTTTTATTAATAAAAATTTAATTAAAAATTCTCAACAAATTTTTTAAATCAAAAAATGTTTCAACAAAAACAACAATTTAAGGCAATTTCACTTGAATTGCTTGTTGATATATTTAAATCAGTTTGTGGATATCCAAATATAATTATAAAAGAGGAGGTTGAAGAGATAAAAGAAGGAATGAATATTTCGAAAATAAAACAAAAATGTTTTGTTTTTCGAATTAAATTTGTTAAAAATATATTAATTTCCTCTTCTATTATCAATGTATTTTGTAGAGAAGTTCTTCATAAAAAGGTTGGAATTATTGGGATTTTTATATCAAAAATTTGTAAAAATATGAAAATAAGAAAATTCAAGTTTGATTTATATTTGGAAGGTTTTAAAGAATGGTAAAAAATGAGTTTTCAATTTCTTAACTTTCAAATTCTTGTGAGAACAATATTTGAATTTTATATAATATTTTTATTAACAAATTGTCTTTATCTAACTTAGTATTAACAATATCTTTGAAATTAACTTCTACCTGCGTTGCTAATCAAACTGACTTTTAAACAAAATCTAGATTTTTTCACGGAGTGATTATGGAATTTTTATAAATTATATTATCTTATATATTTATTCCTTTATTGCCAGCTTGTTTCGTCTATGAATTAGCTTTTAAAATCACATTAGGTATTTTAAGTAATATTGTAAGTAAATTCTAACAAATAATATGTCGAGCTATCCATCGAGCTTATCCTGACTTCCTATTGGGAAGTGATATCCGTTTTCTTGAAAAGTGGCTTTGGGCCGGTTTAGCCTTTCAAAGTTAGACCGTTAGAGTCTGGAGTTTAGGGTAAATGAGCCTGAGCACCACAGTTCGGCGCGCACAACTGGGCGCGGGTTATTCGGCGCAGCTTGGTTTCGGCGTCACTTATATAATAATTTTGTTCAGACTCATTAAATCGGATTGTTTTCTGTATATTCGATTTTTTACTCCAAAAATTTGTTTGGACATCTTTCGCGGAAAAAGTTTTTGCCGTTGCGGAGGAAGCCGGGCATGTTGAGCGGCCGCCGATTCGCTACGGTAACTTTGTTCATAATTATTCAATCGAGCTGATTTTGGTGTAATTCAACTCAACTTGTCTGGTCCTTTCGAATGTGCTATTATTTGCATGTTCGAATTTTTGGTGTACCGACACTTGCGGAACGACATTTGCGGATCGACAGTTGCGGACTGACATATGCGGATCGACATTTGCGGACCCGACATTTGCGGATTAACATATGCGGACCGACATTTGCGGACCGACAGATGCGGATTGACATTTGCGGACTCGACATTTGCGGATCAGCTAATGATTAAAAAAATAGAGGATTTTCAAATTTTTTCGCCTTGCAAATATTTCTTTGGATCGGGTTGCGTGTCGAAAATGTCAGGGTACCGGGTCTGGCCGGTGAAAATGTTGAATCAGCCTACAATTTTGGGAATAGAACCTTTTTCTTGTTCAAATTCGAAAATCTTCGAAGACACAAGCCCAAGGCGATCTCAATATTCAGGACGAAAGTTTTACAAAAGTAAAGGACTTTTATTTTTTTGAAAAATTATCAGGTCCGCAAATGTCGGATCCGCTAATGTTAATCCGCATCTGTCGGTCCGCAAAAGTCGATCCGCTTCTGTCGGTCCGCAAATGTCGGGTCCGCTTATGTCGTTCCGCAAAATTCAATCCGCAATTGTCGATCCGCAAATGTCGTTCCGCAAGTGTCGGGTAACCGAATTTTTAAACTCAAAATTTTCAATTTTCGGGAGCCTTTAACTCGGCACTACGAAGTCGGATCGCGTTGACTTTGGTGTCATTTGACTCAGCTGAACAGCTCTTTCGAATGAACTAACATTTAATTGAATTTTTTACCCTAAACGCCGAAACCAAGCTGCGCCGAATAACCCACGCCCAGTTATGTGCGCCGAAACGAGGTGTACCGTAAATGAGCTTCTTGTTCATCCTCAAAAACCGACCCGCCCATCTTCACTTTGTTTATCTGGCTCCGGTACAAAATATCGACTGGTTAAAATATCGTTTAGTTAAAATCTCGCACGGTAAAAAATGGGTTGAAACATCGAATCGTCAAAATATCGACGCGTTAAAATCTCGAGACTGCTAGAAAAAAGTGACATTAAAACAGTAAGAGTGTGTGTGTGTTCAGCATGAGAACGATTATCTTCATGAGATCGCGATATTTTGAAAGGCTTTGAGACATTTAGAGATCTAGTTTCGAGGTTTAGTCAAATTGATTAGTTTTTCTCACATGTTCGGTCATGTTAATTACCAAGCAGACGGCATATTTCATAATGGCAAAAGATTGGATTAGATTGATCCCGAAAGCTTTTCTAACGTGCCCGCACAAAATACCGAATTCTCAAAATCGCGAATCGGCTAAAAAAGCTCAAAATACCGAATCGGGAAAAATATCTCAAAATATGGAATCGGCCAAAAAAGCTCAAAATATGGAATCTTAAAATATCGAATCTCAAAATCTCGAATAGGCTAAAATGCTCAAAATACCGAATCGGCTAAAAAGTAGTTAAAAATGTCGAATTTTTTAAATCGAAAAGGGCCGTTTGAGTGCCGCCAATTGAGTGCAGGTCTTTTTCAGTTTATTCAGGGGTCTGTATCTCAGTCCAATAAAGTCGGATTTCATTGATTTTGGTATCAGTCGATGCAGCTCGTCGTGCTCTTTCAAATGAGCTATCATTCGGAAAATCGAAATTCGGTTCGGGATTCGAAGCTCGGTTCATGGTCTGGGATTCGACTTTTTCAAAATCCGAGCTCAGATTCGTAATCAGCATATTTTTTACCCTAGAAAAACCCTTTTGCATATTTTTAAATTTTTTTCGAAGTTGTTGATAAAATTGTTCAGACTCAACTGGCTTTTGCCGCATTGTCGATATTTTGAGCTTTTTTGGCCGATTCGATATTTTGGGATTCCATATTTTGAGATTCGATATTTTGAGATTCCATATTTTGAGCTTTTTTAGCCGATTCGCGATTTTGAGATTCCATATTTTAAGAATTCGGTATTTTGTATGGGAGCCTTTTCTAAACACTCATCCATCCTACCACCTATGTTTATGAACTAGGTTGCTTATAATTGTTATTTTTTCAACTACATATTTTGGATTTAACTTCGCCGGCCTTACATTAATTTAACATAAACGCTGAAATAGAAACATCAGACAATAATCAATTTCTCTTATAACAAACATTGTGCCTTAGTTTTTTGTTCACCCCATCTAACAATATTGTATTTCAATTTTCATAAGAATTTCTATATCTCTACTAGTTTGTTTTGTAATTTTATTTTGTACATATTAAGGAAATGGTCTTCGAGCAAATTTATAATCTTTTTGAAATTCAGTCAAGGAGCGTGTAATTTTGAAAGCTCTCTCCCTTTTTTAAACTTGCCGTTTTATGTTTTATTCATATTATATATATTCAAACATCAATAAAAATATTAATTATCTATCCAAATATTTTCACAATGGACGGCAAAATATAAAGATTGATTAAGAAAATAAATTAATACATCTTTTATGTGGGACACGCCCACTTAGTCGCGCGGCCACTTAGTCGCAGAGCCATAACTTGCTAAAAAATTTCTGGCCCTTATCAATTTTGGTACCAATCTCTTTAGCTCGATGAGAGGAATCGTTTAATACCAAATTTGGAAAGATTCGGAAATCTTAAAGCAAGTTATGGCTCGGCGACTAAGTGGCCGCGCGACTAAGTGGGCCGTACCCCTTTTATGTTGCTCGATAGATTCTTAAATTTTTACGTCAAAGAAATCGATTAAGTATGCTTGCTCCGTTTAGATTTCCAAAATATGCCAACTGATATTTTCGTTTTTCTGGCAATTTTCTATCGAGCATCTATATTTCACAAATTAGCTCCCCCAATTTCTCGGATTCGGTTACAAAAGAATCTGCTGAACTAGAATCTACTCTAAACAACCAATGTATTGAAAGTTCTATTCCCAAAATTGTAGGCAGAATTCGAATCTTTGGGTACACCTCAGTTCAGTCCCGGCTCAGTTCAGTTCCGAGGCCAATAACTTCTAAAAGGGTGGATAATTCTTAATGTTTTTAGTGTAGTATTAAACACACTACAAAATACCAGAAAATCAAAATTTTTGATCGATTTATAAAAAAATTATGATTGATAGTGTCAAGAAACCATTTTTTTGAAAAGGTTTTTTAGATCATACCTTCTTATCAATCGGCCAAAAATTCTAATTTTTAATTCTATCCAATGATATCAAACATTAAAAAGTGACCACCCCTTTACGACTTATCGCTTGGGACTGAACTGGGCCGGTACTGAAATAAACTGCTTCGGATTTTTTTAAATTTTCTTTTTTGAACGTAGTTCAATTGACTTTTTTATTTCGTCCCATCTCTGATACATATGTATCTATTCTATATTTATTCTTTATTTTTTTTCATTAAACTAACAAAATTGTCTTAAAAATTTAAAGATTTTAATTGTTTCAGCTAAAGTTATTTAAATACACAACAAAAATGGATCAAAATAAGAAGGATTTGAAGCAACATAAAATTAATCTAGAACTCCTACAAGTCCAAGAAGAAGAGATAAATAATGAGCAACAGCGACTTGAAGAAGAACATCAGCAGCAGCTAATTGACTTTAACACTAAAAGAGAACAACTTGGTCAACAAAAACAAAAAATTGCCATGCAAAAACTTGAAGAAGAAGGAATAATCCGTGAATTAGAAAGTCAGGAAAAAGAAAAGGAGTCTGGAGGCACTTCAAGTTCTCACAACATGGTAAATAATTTTCTTAAGTTAAAAATTGTAGACATAAGCAAATTTTATTACCACAATATAAAGCGAAATCCTTTTAAAAATTTAAGTTTATGACATTCTAAATATTAAACGGTATATGTTTGTCAGACCGTGTCAGGCTAAAGCACTTCCTACAAAATACAGTCCGCCAGAACATGGACTGTATTTTAGAAGACTGAGTTTTGCCCCTCACCCATGTCAGACTAATTTCTTATTTTGATTTTTATATTTCATGATTATAGGTTGATCCATCAGTAGAACCCACTGACACTAGTGTTCACAATCAAGACGATTCTTTGTTTCAATCGACATCAACTGGTAAATACATTAAAATATTTTTCTGATACTTAAGTTTAAAAATTGAAAAATAACTGCTAAAAATTTAAACAAGCTATTTGAATGTCAGAGAATGTTTGAATATGTTAAATAATACCTATATTATTTTAGGGTCGAGGAGAGTCTATGTACCTATAGGTGGCCATATCTCATCCTCAGGAGGCAATAGATAAAAAAAAGTTTTAAAATGTTTATATATTTCAAGTTCTTTTTTCGTCTTATCAACAGCCTCTTTCTGGTTTCTCAAACATGGGACAAATTAATCAAGTTGCATATTCCAATCCACCAATTGTTCCAAATTTAATTCAACATAAAAGCTTTGCTGGAGGAAAAATGAGACCAACTAAGCCAGTTAAACAACATCAACACCCTGGTAGTAAATTCGGTAATAGTGTTGTTTGCCGGCCACATTTTTTCTCCCCAAATTTTTTCCTCTATGTATACATATATACAGAATGGTCAGACTACCTATTTATATTTTTCTTACAAGCACATTTTTATTCTTGATTGCATGTAAGGAAGGAAAATTGATGGAAGAAAGGGAATAGTCTGACATTCTGTAAAGATATAGAAAAAATTTAGTGATGAAAAAATGGGTCTGGAAAACGACCCTATTACTTTAAATTCTGTTTATTTAAATAAAATCATTATTATTTTAAAAATTTAATTGGGATTTCATAAATTGCGTGCCGAACTTTGCGGATTCAGATTTGCGGACCCGAACTTGCAGACTCGAAAAAGAAAAAATGGGATGAATTCTGGCTTGCTTGAGAAATGGCCAGCTAACATTTTTTACTCAAGTTTCGGTCCTCAAATTTTGAGTTCACAAAAATAAGGTTCTCAAATTTGAGCATCTTTTTGTTAAATAAGTTAGTTGAACGGAACTATTATTGGGAATATGACAGGACCAATGAACTTTTTATTTCCTCTGTTTTTTAATAATTTAAAATTATTTTAGATCCACAACAAATTACTTGCCCACATCGTGGTTGTGGTAGTGTCTTCAAAAAAGAAGCAGACCTAAATCGACATTTAGCTTGGCATAAAAAATGATAAAAAAATGGAGGATAATTGATTTGGTGGAAATATGTATTTTGTGGATTTGAAGCTTTTATTTTTCTTTTCTTAGTGTGAGTGAAATTGGGACTTAAAGATTTATGTTTAATTAAATCTTTTCAAATACTTACTTTTTTTTCCATTTTAGAGATGTATCACTTCTATACATCTTAAATTATTTTAATCTCTTAAATATTTTTGATTATTTTTCTAAAAATTGATCAAAATTTTTAAATTATTTATACAATTTAAGCTCAATAAATAAAACGAGTTTTATCTTTCTAAATTATCAAATAAAAATTTCTTAAAAATATTTTAAATATTTTTCTTCTTTTTCTTTGAAAAATCGACGATTCTTTAATACATACTTCTTAAATAATTCTCTTAACAATTAATTTTTTGTTTCTATTAATGATACATACATCTTAAATTATGTCATTTAATGCCTTAAAAATATTTTCGATTTAATTTATTTTTTTAAAAAATGTTGTTGCTCATTGTCAATATTTTGTCTAAACTTATACATTCGAAAAAAAATTATACATTTTTTTTTTGAAATTATATAATTAAATCCACAAATTCTGATTTTATCCAATAAAACGGGGGTAAATAAATCTTTTTAAAATACTAGATATTAACCTACTTTCTGATTTTTTAAAAATTATTTTTATTAAAATTGGGTTTCATCGATTACCTTTTTTGAATTATATAATTTCAGATGTTTTAAATTTGTATTTATTTATGACGAAAAATTTGAATAAATATTTTCAATATTTTGCTATATTAAGAAAAGTTATATAGGTAGCTATGTATTTACTAATTTTAGTAAATTATTTGAGTGTATTTTTAAATAAAATTTTGAGAGTATTAAAAATATTTTTATAGTGAATATTTAATTTTTAATAAATACAATTTTGATAGTTATTTTGTACAAAAGATGGGAGTAGGGTGAAAATCGGGTTTCATCTTTAACTCAAATACCGTATTTTTCGATTAATTCTCCTCCCTCGAACCCCCTCTCGATTAATTCCCCATGCTAGAGGTGGGTTGAAACAATAATTCCCCACCCCAAATACCCTACTGAACGTTCAAATGCCAAAACTCAATAATTCCCCTCCCTTGATTAATTCCCCATGCCAAGGAAGGGTTGAAAAAATAATTCCCCAGGGGAATTATTTGAGAAAATACGGTATAGGTATATGTTTTATAAGAGGTTGTTATTTTACCAGTGGAATTTCAACGAGGGGTTTAGAGAAAAAAAGTTATTTGATCAGAATTTACTGGTTATTTTATTTAACAAGAGCTTTTTTTCTTCCCAATTCCTTCATTCTCCAAATTTATTTAGTAACAGCTCTCGTATATTCTCTAATATTGTGGTGTTTTAAATAACCTCCTTGGCTGTCACTTCTCTCATAATAACTTTCTTCTCGTGAATAACTTGCTATATTACTATCAAAACCATTATCAGATCCTTCCAATAAAGGAATAGCTGCTTGTATACAAAACCAAGTTAACATTGAGAAAAACATTCCAGTAGCAAAGGCAAATATATTTATAGGCGTAAATGTTGCAAGAAAAGAAAATATAGCCAAATAAGCAAAAAACAGTCCTGCTGAAATTAATAAACCACCTGAAATTCCCTCCAATATAGCTCCCCTTTTGTCGCGATGGTTTGTTATTAAACCTAAAAACGTTAAGATTTAAAGATAGGAATTGAGTTTCTAATTGTTCTCTCTTTTTAGTTTCCAAATTAAAAAATTAAAGGAATAATCTTTCTAATTAAAATCAGAAAAATATTAAAAAAAAAAACCTTTTTTTTTCGATATTTTCATTTTTTTCTTTAATTCTTTCAGTTTTAAAAAATTTCTAATTGCCTTCTTCAACAAAGCTAAGGGTTTTTTAAATGATTTTTTAAAAATTTTTAGTGAACGTTTTGTTCTACTGTGCCCTTCCGGCAATATTTTATTGTTTCTCTTTCCTTTTTTCCCCATTTTTATTTTTAAATATTTTTCTTCTTCTTTTAAAATTTCTTTAAACATTTTATTTTTTCTCAATTTTTTCTCCATTTTTTCTTCAATAGATTCACAATTTTTAACAGAATTAGGGTCATTAAAGTTTAATTGATCACAACAATTTTTAATATTTTCTTTTTCTTCTTTTCCAATATTTTTAATTATTTTTAAAATAAATTTTCTTTTTAAATTTTTAAAAAATTTAATTCCTTTTTTGAAAAATTTTTGTTTTTTTGATTTTGTTTTTAATTGACTACACAAGCTTAATAAACTGGCAAAAGCTTCGTTTATGTTTTCCTCTGTATTTTGATTTTTTGGATTTGGTAATACAGGGATTTTCTCTTCTGAAAAAAATTTGTTAAAGTAGATTTAGTAAGGGTTTCCCTTTTTTATTTTGGTAAATATAAGCAATTTTTTTTGAATGTTCTCGAAAAATCGAAATTATTAAGGGAATAAAACTTTGTCGATTAATTGAATGCTGACGAGTTTATTGTGAGTTAACCCTCTCTGCTATTCATATGTCATGTAGGAGGATTAAGGGTAGCAGCCCAATGTAAAGTGATATACAGCTGCTCATGTACCACCAGAGAGAGGAAAAAGATCAAGAATATCCTATGATTAGGGTTGACGATTTCAAACTAAACTGAATTGAAAACCCGAAGATTTTCGGTTCGGTTTGTCGGTTCGGTTAACCGAAAAATTTGGTAAAACCTACAACCCTACTTATGAACTAGAGAAGCCATTTATGTACTTCTGTTTTGCCCACAATCATTTCCCTAATATTTTTAAATTCCTTCCCTTCTTTCCTAACAGCAGAATAATTATTTATTTATTTTTTTAATATTTTTGTTTTTATTAAAATTAATTTAAAAAAAAATAATTAAGTTTACTCGTTAATTCCTCATTTTTAGATTTATTTTTAGAGCCCAACCAATTAAACCAAGTTTTTGATTCTTTTGAGGATTTAACTAAATTTTGAGATATTAAAAATTATTAAACTAAATATTTTTAAACCTTTTGTTGTATTTTCAACACAAATAAAGTAAATATTTAAAATTATAAAATAAATAAATAAACGCCAATGGCGCATAATATTAATAAATAAATTTATTTAAAATAATCTTCTTGA
This sequence comes from Meloidogyne enterolobii, assembly GCA_963681835.1. Taxonomy (NCBI): domain Eukaryota; kingdom Metazoa; phylum Nematoda; class Chromadorea; order Rhabditida; family Meloidogynidae; genus Meloidogyne; species Meloidogyne enterolobii. The sequence continues at coordinate 994,468 of CAVMJV010000089.1, forward strand.
ATTTTTAAAATATCCTAAATGGAAGGAAATGTTTTTTATTCAGAGAAAAGATAATATATACCCCCTGATACCTATTTTAAATAGTAACAGATTTATTGTTTGTTTTTTTCGTGTCAGACTAATTGGGGAAGGGCAGTACTATTTGAGAAAATACGGTAATAATTTTTAGAATTAAATATTCTCTTTGGAATATATTTTTATTTTTAAATTTATTTTGAAATATTTATTTATTTTAGAATTAATAAAAAGGAAGAGAATAAAAAGTCAAATGATATAGCCAATATATGGCATGCGCTTTGATTAATTGACTTGCACTTTTAACATCAAAGAAATCAATTAAAAATATTTTAATTTAATAAAAATTAAAGAAATATGTAAGGGGGGGGAGTCTTGACTGGAGATGAGCAAATTCAAAACTTGTAAAGAACAGAAATTTTAGTTAATTATTTTTTATCAAGATTGTATATTATCTTTTGAATGATATAACGTTGCTTAAGATTTGCTTACAACCTTATGAAGTTATATGGATGTAAACACCCCCCATTCTTTACTCGGAAAAAAAGTCTTGATTTAAAACATTTTTACCTATTTGTCTAAACGAGGATACAGTTAACTTATAGATATACTTCATACCAGATACATCTCTTTTTAATTTTTTTTTTCCGACCTTAGCGATATTTCCAATAATGGATGCACTCGATTTTAAACACAATTTTTCAGCATATAGCTGCTGGTTTTAAAATATACATATTTTTGTTTAAATAAATGAAATATTTATTTACAAAAGAAAATAGAACTTTAAAAAAAAGTTTTTTTAGTTTTGATAATATAAATTGATTAATATAAGTGTTGACATTTGTGGATAAAAGAATGTTTGGTGCCTATCTAAAGTAGAAAACCCATGTAAACTATGAAATAATACAAACTCTAAATCCTTCCCCTCTAAATTATCCATTTCTAGAATCATTATCAGTTAGCCACAAATATCAATCACTAATTATATATATAAATGTACATAAATATATAATTGAGGTATTTTTTAAAAGAAATTTTCTAGAGAAATTAAAAAAATTTTCTATTTAAAAAATTATCTAAATTTTATCCAGAATTTTGTATCTTTAATTTCCCCAAAATGATAATTTTAAATAGAGGTTAAAAATAAAAATTTTTAAAAACCGCTAAACTAGCCAATTACAAATAATTAAAAAATATTTAATTTCTTAATAAAATTTTGGAAATTTTATTTTTCAAATTTGTGTTAGTTTAGCGTTTACCCGTTGCGGGTATAAATTTATGTTATAATATAAATATATTTTTTTGTTAAATATAAATAAAAAAATGCATAAAATATTTAATAAATAAACATCTTTTTTTTGTTTGGTTAACTAATTTTCTTCAACCCCATTCAATACCCTAATATGTATGTACATTTAAATTTTAAAAATTTTTAAAAGGAGTTTTTGCATTTTTGTTAAACGTTTGGAAAGTAATTTTGGTTGAAAGGTAGAGGAAATATATTGAAAACGAGAAGGAGATAAAACAAATCAGAGACGAATAAAGTTAAAAATCAAGGAAAAGGGAATGTTAAAAGATTAATTTTGTATATTTGGAAACAGTTTTAATTCTAAATGTCATAACGGAAATAAATCTGGCTAGTATTAAAAAGCTTAAAAGTTTAGCTTTTTAATACTAATTTTGCCTAATACTTACTTTATTGTTTTCATAATTCGATAAATACTTATTTGTGGATATTGGGTGTAATCAAATATATGTTAGAATTTAAACTTTACACAAATGTAAAAAGTGTATCCATTGTAGAAGGGGGGGGTGTTTAAAAATGAAAGAGTTTTTTAGTTGGGGGGGGGGGGGGGGTTATAATATATACAATTGTTTACTTCCTTTGTACATACTTCCTTTTAATCATCCTCTTCAATAATATCAATAATTGTCTCGCTTCGGTTTCTAACAGTTTTGACTCGTCTAGTTCTAACTTTTTTAGATTTGCGAATTTCCTTACGAGAACTACGGCTAGATGAACGTCTAGAAGAATGTGAACGTCTATGTTTGACAATCCTTTTTTCTTCGTGTTTAACCAAATTTCCTTTACTGTCCTTTTTGTGATAATAATGCCCTTCTTTTTCATAACTTTCACCTCTATCCTTCTTCTCCAATTTTCTAATAGCATATAAACAAACCCAGGCTATCCCTCCAAAAAACGCTGCCCCAGCAAATCCAATTATAAAACCTGGAGTTACTATTAAAGGTAACAGAATAGAAAGACCAATAACAATTGAAATTATTCCACCTGCAGCAAGCAAAGGAATAAAAAAATATTTTGTTAATGCTCCTCGTTTTGTACGAACATTTCCTTTGAGAATTAAAAATTTTTTAAATTTAATTTTTAAAAATATAATAAAATCTTTTTTGTTCCAACTAAAATAAATAGATATGTTTTTTAAACATATATCTGCGTTTATTTAATTCTTAATACTCCCCAATATGTCGGATCGGAATCCCGACTTCAATTTTTTTAATTTCCGCTTTTTGGTTTATATAGGCTAGTTCCGATTTCCGACTTCCTATTTCTAACATACCGTATTTCCTAAAATAAAGCCCCATGGGGCTCTATTTTTCAACTATCCTCCAGAGTGGGGCTCTATTTTAGGGTGGGGCTCTAATTTAGCATGGGGCTCTAAATTTCAACCTATTTTTCAAATTACAAAAATGAAAAATAGATTCTTTTTATTTACGAAATTTAGGAAAAATTTTCGATTTTCAATAATTTTTGCAGACTTAAGATTTTGTCTATCTTTCCAAAAGTTTCTTCTGCGGCGTTGAAAATAAAGAAAGCTAACTCCTTGGCCTTCCAAGGCTCTCAAAAATTTCGCCTTAAAATACCCTAATGTTCAATAATACTTTATTCCCTCAAATCCCTTTATTCCCCTTAAACTCTTAATAAATAATAATAAAGCGGTTGGTCCCGTTTCCCAATGCCTTCAAAATGGGGTTATTGGATTGGAGTTTCACAAGCGTCCTTGTGTGAACTCCGCAAAGTATAGGACATAGGCAAGCGTGGGATATAGGGGAGTTTTGATCGGGAGACGTCTTCCCTCAGAATCAGACACTAGGACTGACTGACATCCTTTTTCGGACTGACAACTTTTACTCACCAAAATATTACAATATCACTTATAATCCATTTAAATTTGCCTCATTCAATATCCCCCGAATGGACACTTAAATTCCTTAACCGGATTTTCTCAGAATGGCAGTTTGTGCTAAACTTCGGATTGCTCTGGGAAGGTCCCTTAATCCAAAATAGCTCCCCCAACCCTCTTAATTTTAATCTCTCGATATCCCTTTTAATCCCCAAATTCACTAACATCCATTTACTCATCCAACCCCTCTCCCCTTTTACTCACATCTTAACAATTTTGTTTACCAATTTGGAATAAAAGTAAATTTAAAAAAGTGAGGTGGGGCTCTATTTTAGAGTGGGGCTCTAATTTAGCATGGGGCTCTAAATTTGAACTATCCTCCAAAGTGGGGCTCTATTTTAGGGTGGGGCACTAATTTAGCATGGGGCTTTATTTTAGGAAATACGGTATCTACTAGTTTCCAAGAAATAATCCTTCGGACATATTTCCTTCTAAAAAACTTTTTTTTGCCAAGTTTGTGGTTTGGTTTCAAACACTTTTGTTTTCGGGATCCATAGATACTTGGTTAGGCACATTGTTCCGCCAACAGATTATAATAAAAATATTTTACCTGGACTTTTTGTATCCTTGTTATAATAAGTTTTAAGTTCTTTATAAATTCCAATTGCTTTCATCAGGGCTTTCTCGGTTTTTGATTTCTTTTTTTTATTTTTTCCTTCTCCTGAATATTTTAAAAATGTCTTATCCTTTTCAATTTTCTCCATTCCTTCATTAAAAATACTTCTACAATCCTCTAAAGATTCTGGATTATCATTTATTTTTCCACAACATTTTTCAAGTTTTACTTTATACTCCTTCGGTATAACTTTTAAAACTTTCGACATAAAATTTAATTTTGGCATTTTAAGTTTTTTAGGGATTTTAAATCCTTTTCCTTTCCCTTTTCCTTCTCCCTTTATTGGCTTTTTGTCAATTTTTGATTGAGCACACAATGATTTAATTTTTTTAAAAGTTTT